>CM060277.1:8081483-8170388 GCA_030684275.1 Acipenser oxyrinchus oxyrinchus | reverse complement strand
TCAAGGTTATTTTCTGGACAAAACAACTAATGGACTGACCTATTTCATGGAGCAAGGGAGCCATCTACTGGCGATACAAGGATACTCTTTCTTTATCCTTCTGTGTTTGTCTCTTAACAAAACCCTATTCTTACATTTTTCATATCAAACTACATTTCATATTTGAAATCGCCTAGTACATGTCCAGCACATCCCCACGTTCCCAGCAGGATTCAGCTTCTGTACCAGGTTCAGCTCTAGTTGGTTCCATAACAAGTCCCTTGATCCAAAGTTTCTCCATCACAGGTGTGGATTTCCATGGTCTGACTTCATTCCTATAAGACTCTTGGACACGTTTAGCTGTACATATTATTTCTATATATTTCCTTTTTCATCCAGAATACTAAAGGAGGCCAAAACTCACTGTTATTCATATTTTCGGGCATCCAATTACTGTTCTGCTCCACATCATCAGTTAGCAAACTTAACACAACAGAATCTGAATCAGTTGATGAACCGTGCACTGTAGCTTACTGAGATCCTCCATGCAAAGGGGCCCAATGTTTTAATGCACGGAATAACTAGTTCAGCATCACCTACAACAACATCCTGCCCCTATGTTCATATATATATATATATATATATTGTTTTGTATTTGTGTCATGTTATTATTATTTAAAATATATGAATGTTTGGTGTGCATGGGTGTTTTAGGTTGGCAGGGAAGGAGTAATGACCTTCCCTGCCAAAGCACTTCACTTGCAGACTGTGTCTGGGCCTGATTGAATAAATCAGGAGAAATGGACAGTCTAAACATGAAAACAAGCTTGTTCTTGTTATTATATTTACAATTATAATTTTGTTTTTAATTTAAAACCTCATTATAAGTATTATTACAGTTAAACTGTGCTTTAAAAAAATCATCCTCTAAAAAAACTTGATTTTATACCACCAAAATAGTATTTTAATCAACAGTCTTTAAAAAAACAGTGCTTGGAACAGTGCTTAAGGTTGAGTGAGCAGGGCCCTACATTACCAATGGGACCAGGTAAAGTGCCAAGTGAAAAGAATTTGCTTTCATTCAGACGCTGTGCAGGTGCAAAGTTTGTCCTGTAGAGGGGGACAAAGGCAAGGCCTAAAACATGTTTCTGCTTTTCCACAGAGGGCAAATTGAACATGTAATGCAATTTGATTGTGATTTATGTTAGCCATGGAAAAGAATAGAACTCCCCTCCCCTCCAAAAACAATTGAGAACTGAAGAGGGGGCATGCAGTGGGGGCATTTCTGTCCATTTTATCCACTCAGATCCCTTGCTTTCTAAATATATTGGTGTTTAAGAGATTTTATTTCAACTCTAGGTTGACGCTCAAGCCTGGTGCTGGTAGCCCACATCCATAATAAAGCCATTGGCAACGAATGCCCAGTTATCCTGATTTCATTAATCTTGGGGGTAGAAATTTGACTTTTTTGTCCATGTTAGGTACCCATGACAGATTCTACTTAAGGCTAGTGTACAGTGTATTGCATCTTAT
The DNA here is from genome assembly GCA_030684275.1 of Acipenser oxyrinchus oxyrinchus. Taxonomy (NCBI): domain Eukaryota; kingdom Metazoa; phylum Chordata; class Actinopteri; order Acipenseriformes; family Acipenseridae; genus Acipenser; species Acipenser oxyrinchus. The sequence continues at coordinate 8,168,876 of CM060277.1, read as the reverse complement.
AGCCATGGGACAGAGATTTCTAAGCTTAAAGCAATTGGTTATGCGATCACCAAACATGAAGATAACAAAAGTGTAAAAGGATGAACAAAATATCTGTGCTTTGCAAAGGGCTTCATTGTTTATTTATTTATGTATTGCAAAGAGCTGCATTTTTTAAGAATTTGTAGTAGCTTCAGAGTTTTGTTTATAACCTTACTTATAAAACAACCTATTTATAAAACACTATCATTTCATGAGTCAAACGGAAATAATTTGAAATGTTGAATAAATGGTGTCACATAAAAAAATAAATAAATAAAAACACAAGAGATCTCAGTGAATGATCAATGGTAGCAAACAAGTTTCTGCTAATCCTGTTTATCAAAACTTGGTCCAAAACCCTGCCTCTTAGAGCTTTATATAACTCCTGGAATTCAGAAACTCAGGTAAGTTTCGTTTTTGTGAAACCATCCCTGTCTCTGTGTCATTTCAACAGAAACAGCAAAAGCACAAATTGAGATTCCAGCCCAGGATGACACTTCATGAGGAATGGAGGTTTTAAATCAGAAAGAGATGGTTTTGCACAATCTGCATTGGAATCTGGCTGCATGTCTGATAATGCACATCTGTATCTGAAGAGTAATTCTCCTGCTAAGCCTGTACTATATGTGCTGCCTGAGCTCCATAAATCACTTGATAATCCACCAGGTTGTCCCATAGTTTCTGCTCTTGGTTCTCTCATTGAACCTCTCTCAAATTGCATTGATTTGTATCTCAGACAACTATTGGTGGAGTTACCCTCACATCTAAGGGATACAGGTGCGTTCATAAAACAACTTTCTAAAATGATGTTACAAAATCAGAACGTTATCCTTATTTCCCCTGATGTTGTGATCGTACATCAATATCCCACATGCAGATGGCTTACATGCATTGAGGATCTTTTAGATAAACTAACCACAGTTTGATTGCTTGATATGGGCACATTGTTCTCACTAGAATTTGTTTTTACATGATCATTTTTATTTTTATTTAAAGAAGTTTTATTTGCAGGTACAGGGCACAGCCATGGGTGCTTATTTTGCCCGGATTATGCCAATCTTTTAATGGATTTTCAGAACAGCACCATGTTTAATCACAACACGTTATACTGATGACATCTTTTAATCTGGTCTGGTGCAAGTTTTGAATTGGACGTCTCGTGGATTACCTCAATGCTTTTCTAAACCTGGCCTCAATACAAACCCTCTTAGACCTTTATAGAACTACTGGAAATCAAAAACACAGGGAAGTTTAGTTTGTTGTTGTGAAATCGTCAGTCTCTCTGTCTCACTGCAATAAGAATGTAGGGCCACCATGGAACTCATTCACCTGCCATAGCACTATCAATAGGGTGTACACTATGGGACTGATACACCTGTCATAGCACTGTCAATAGAATCAGTCCTGTGAAGGTCAGACCATTTCTCACATCACAGTGTATAGTATCAGTAGATAAACTCTTCTGTTCTCTTGCATCTGTTCCTTTCATGAAAACTGATTTTTCTGACTTCACTATGATCTCATGGTATGTGATGTCATTGTGCACCACACCCCTTAGCTGTGAGGTCACACGGGTGCTCACGGCTCTCCGGTGTCCAGCCTCCTGTCTAGAGCAGATGGAGAAGCAACAGAAATAGCTGCACAATACATTGCATCCTGCATCCACCTCATGCAGCCTCCCAGTGCATCTACTGTGCTCTTATAGTGAGGAGTATTGCAATGTATTGGATGCACTAGCTTTGGCAGTACTTTTGCAAACCTTGTCATGCGAATAAAGTCATTCTGAGTTTGACAGGGGAGGAAGGGAGGAGAGGAGCTGAGCAAGAGAGATAGATGAGAGGGAAGTGAAAGAGATGGATGAAAGAGAGGTAGAGGAAGGAGAGATGGGCAAGGATACAGAAATAGCTGAACATGCTATACATGCTAATTTTGAATGTACTGACATTTTATATAAAACTAGAAACAGTGCTCACTAATTAAAGTGCTGATACTTGTGGACAAAGACATTCTACTGAACAGAACAGCAAATCTGCACAATCCAATCCTGTTTGTATTGTATACAAGGCTGACATTTAACCCAGTATATACATGTATTTATAAAATAACATATGCAATCTAAACATGCCCAAAGCTTACTTGAATCTCCATTGACTTTAGAGTCCTTTCACAGAGGAACATGTTGTGATGTTATAAGGAGGCTCACACTCCAATCACTCATCAGAGTCATTTTTAGAATCACAAATTGTATTTTAAGACGATGGTTATGTTCTTTTTGTATTTAACATAATACTTTTCCCTTTTCCCAAAGCACGATTGATTTGAAGATCTTGTTGTGTTGTTCAGATCCTTCATAGCCCAGCTCCTCAGTGCCTTTCAGACATGTTGTCTGAATACGTTCCAGTCCGATCTCTACACTCTTCTACTGCAGGGCTGCTGACCATCCTGAAGGCTGGGCTCCACACTGTGGGAGGCAGGGAGGGCATTCAGGTACCAACTGTTAAATCACGATTAAAAAACTATTTTGTTTTGACAAAGCATTTTATTATTATTATTATTATTATTATTATTATTATTATTATTATTATTATTATTATTATTATTATTATTATATGTACAGCGCTTTGAGGTGTTTCACAGCAGGATCTGTATAAATCCCTATTATATTGTATTATTGTATTGTTCCTAATCTTTGAAATAGTATATCACTGTTAACCCATTCCAACATTACTGCACTGCTCCTAGATTCACTCAAACGTGATATCTCTCTTGAACATGTTAGAACCGTCTACTATGGTGTCTCTAAAGTACTGGTAGACTTTCCAGCTGAGATTCTGGTCTAGTGTCTTAAAACTCAGAGCAACTCCCAGTGTGGAATGCATGGCTTGTGTGCACTGAAACTAGTGAGCTGAGCAGGAGAGATCTCAGGAAATTACACATTTTTGACACGTAACTCAGTTTCCGCTCAAGTTGTTTATCCAAACTTGCCCTCATTCTAAAACCCTGCCTCTTAGAGCTTTAAACGTTCTGTTTGTTGTGAATTTGTCAGTCTCTCTGTCTCACGGCAACAGAAATGGCAGAAGTGAATATTCTGGTAGGAAAAGACGGGTTTAAATGTTCAGCGTGTCTGGAGATGTTAAATGACCCAGTCACTATTCCATGTGGACACAATTATTGTATGGGGTGTATTAAGAACTGCTGGGATCAAATTGATCATACAGGTGTCTACAGCTGCCCCCAGTGCAGAGAGACCTTTACCCCAAGGCCTGTTCTCTGCAGAAACACCATGCTGGCTAAAGTTGTGGAGGAATTAAAGAAGACAGGATTCAATCCTCCTCTTGCTCAAAGTTATGCTGGACCTGGAGATCTGCCGTGTGATTTCTGCCCTGGGAGAAAGTTCAGAGCTGTGAAATCCTGTTTGACGTGCCTGGCCTCTTACTGTGAAACACACGTCAAGCCACACTATGAGGGGGCTGCTTTCAAGAGGCACAAGCTGATCAATGCAATTGGAAATCTGGAGCAGAAGCTTTGTGCTGAACACCAGAAGGTTTTGGAGGTCTTTTGTGAAACCGATCAGATGTGTATTTGCTTGATGTGTACAGACAAGGAGCACAAGAGCCATGATACAGTCTCAGCTGAGACAGAAAGGACGGGAAACAGGTAAGGGTTTGAACCATTTCTTTGTAGTTATCCTAGAAAATAAGCATCCTAGGGATATTTAACATTCTGTTTACAAGATTATACATTTCACATTAGATCAGATTTTAATTTTTTATTAAAAGTTATATAAAGAGCCATAGTTTTTAATTGCACTACCTAAAGTATAATAGATTAAGAAATTTGTAATGTATTTCACCTCACCTCACCTCACCTCTCCGTGTCATCGCCATGACTGATAGGCGGATCTTGTGAGACTGCTGCCCCCTTCCTGCAGAACCACAGACACACCAGATAGTCAGTCCAGATCCCAAAAAAGAATATTTGATTTGTTTTGTAAATTCTCAGCTACACTACATGCTAAATCATATTGTCACAAACATCGCTAACTAAGATGCTTCTTTGTTATTAAAAGAAAGTAGGCATAAATATATAGCTGTTTCAGACAAAAGTGTGTCAAGGCACACAGAGAGAGAGAGAGAGAGAGAGAGAGAGAGAGAGAGAGAGAGAGAGAGAGAGAGAGAGAGAGAGAGAGAGAGAGGGGATGAATTTAACTCATTTGTAATAATTTGTTGTTTTCTAGCCTATAAATAAATGTTTGGGATGCTCCATCTCCCACAGAGTATACAGTCTTGCCACATATTGTATATATTTTTTATTTAGTGGATAAGGTAAAACGTTACTTTTTGGTTCTTGGTATATCTATATAAATACAAGATATAATTGATAGGAAAGAGTTTTATTTCAATTTTATCAAAATACTGTAAATTTGTTGTAATTGTTAATGTGGATAGTGATATTGCTTCTGGCTGGCTAGGTATCCGTACTCACATTTTTGTGTAATTGCTCTTATTTGAAATCATTCTCATCCACATATCTTACTTACTGTGTGCTCTTAATTGACTTTACTCGTATAAGCACATATTTTTACTATAAGTTAACTGCTCTTAGTCAAACTCGCTCTTAAATGTAATTATTTACTGTATTCATTATTTTGCTCCTATTTTAATTTGATCTTATTTTCTACTGATTTTACTGTAAACTGCTCTTGACTGTAATGTGATATTCTGTAATGTGATATTTTGTAATAATTGTAAGCCGCCCTGAATAAGGGCATCTGCTAATAAATAATAATAATAATAATAATAATAATAATAATAATAATAATAATAATAATAATAATCTGTTAAGATTACACTGCTGCATTGTCCTGTAATATTACAGATTTCTTAAGAGATAGCAGTGTACATACAGTGAAATAATAATGCTATATATCATGTTTGTTTGCTTTATGTTGTTAAATAAGCAGTTCTGATAAAACCTAGTAATGGGCAACAAACGAAACTTAGGAGCTGACTCATGTCACATGACTCAAGCCTTAGTTTCGGTTTGCTGTAGTTTCGCTTAGGAACGTCTGTTCAGGACATACAATACATCATTAGAAAGCTCTGTTTCTGTTCTTTCAAACAAACAGGTGCCTGAGATATTCACACAAGAAGGTCGGGCCAGCCGATACACTATGACTGGGGTCCATACTGGACCCCAAATCTAAAACAATTTCGGAAATTCAACCAGGCCACCTGACTAGAATTAACCTTTGCATAGTGTAACAGGATGGGTGCCTGACAACTACCTAAAAGGAAACAAAATTCAAGTTACTAGATTCACATAATAACTGATACTAAAGCACCGTGGGGTCCAAATGGAACCCAGGTTTCCTTATGAGGGTTAAACATGCCTGTGTTAGGTGAGAGGGTATCACTCAATGCCCCATCAGAAATATCACTGGTACATTGAAATCTGTAGTGTTTAATTAGTATTATTTATATTCCTAGTAAAGTGGGTATTGACAAGAGTGTGTGTGGCAATGTGGTTAACAGTGTGCAGGTGCAGGAATGCAGCAGTGATCAATGAACAGACAGACAATGGTAATCCAGGTGCAATGTTATTTATTTTTATAATCCAAAGTCTGATGACAAAACGGCAGTAAACAATAACAATGAGAAACCGGCAATACAGTGTTGTGTATTGCACTGTTTTAATCCACGGGTTGGTCCCGAAATAATAGTCCTGATCATATACACCCACACTTAACTCAAAACACAAACTCAAGTCTACAGTGAGTGCTAAAGTACTTGTGGTGCAAATACAGTTATTCCTGAAACAAAGTGCAGTGTAGTCCGGGTTTGTGCTGGCCGTCTAAATAACAACAAAAAGTATATTTAATAATGACAAAGCAAACACTCACAATAATAACACACATCATTCCTTCCAGTTCAGCTTAACCATAACAAGAAACAGATCACTTCGCTTCACCCCCTTTTGTACCGTCAATCATGACCCCTTGGTTAACTAGTGACTTGGTTAACTACTGACTTAACTAGTGCAACCGCTCCTGCAATCCGCGGCTGCCATGTGGGTTCCCTTCCGGGTTGATGATTTAGTGTATCGTAGCTCCGCCCCCTTTCTAGATGACCAACTTCCTTCTAACCCTGGGAATGAATTGTCTGGCCATCCAGTCCAGGGCACTCTGTTCCTTTTACACAGCGCCCTCACAGGTCAGGAGGGAGATTCATTACCAAGAATCATTCTGTCTCTGTCACAGGGTGATATTATTATTATTATTATTATTATTATTATTATTTGCAAAATAAATGGAACAAACATAATTTACAAATATCCCCAAATATATAACACTGTTTTAGATCAGGCTTAACCCTTTGCAGTCCATTTATTAACTGCACATCAGGTGCGTCAGGTCCAATTTATTTTTAGACAGCTGTTTAAAAGTATTTTTTCCACAGTCATACGGGTTTAAAAGGCCCTGCATATCAACAAAGCACTCACTAGGCATCTCCAGCCCCGCCCCACCCTTTCGTTTGCTATCGCTTTCACATATGCTAACAAATAAATAATAATAATAATAATAATAATAATAGTCGTACATACCGATCAATCATCTCCTGATGACTCGTTTTATCACCAAACTCCTCAATAATGCAATCCAAGTCATTATTTTATTACTATAACATCTCAAAAAAGCGCTGCAAATGTCCGTGATAGTCTCTGTGCGCTGATAGAGTAACAGCCAGCTTGTTTCCTTATGACCGCCCCAATGTGATGCCAGGGGCAAGTATGACTATTCATGAGATACGCCTTTTTTTTTTTTTATCGGCTTGTCTCGGCTCCTGTCGCTCCCACTCGGCGATTGAATGGTTTTCTTGTCTTTTTCCGGAGAAAAACGACTAGAAACCCGTTTTTGCATTTTTGATGATGTCGGACAGGGTCCAACAATGGACCGGTTAGGAATAATTGCAATGTCGGACCAGGTCCGACAATGGACCGCAAAGGGTTAAGATATGTACCTTAATTTTATGTTTGTCTTAAGAAGATCCACACTGTTGTTGAGCTGATTGGAGCTAACAAGAAGGCTGCAATAAAGGACATAAAGAAACTGGAGCAGGAGATTGCTAAGCTAAGGAGGAGAACCAATTGAATGAATCCTTGCTTTTCCCCAGGAATGTTTTCGACCCCATTCTGTTTCACTGAAAACTCCTTTTCTCCACTTTCCTGTTGTAGAATTTCCAGTCTCTCTGTGCCCCTCCTGAAGCTGGAGACTTACCCAGCGTTACTGTCAATACAGACATCTCTTTTGGGGCTGTGAGGAAAGCTGTATCTGAACTTAAAGACCATATTGAGGACTTCTGCAAGGGTGGATTAAGCAAAATAACCAAAACAGGTTGGTGTGAAACAGATTCCTTTGGTAGAGATTTCTCAAATAGACCATGGCTTGAGGAGAGACAGGACTTGCAAGATATGAATAAAGACCTCTTGCAGATTGTTGGCTATATGAATACTGCAGATGTTTTATTTCAAATGTTTTCCCCAGGTTGAAACGCCCCACCTCATTTACAGTGACATCCCGAGTGATGATAGCAGTAAGGACATTACATGAGAAAACAACACAATGGCATTCAATCAGAGACAGAGGGATCCAAACATTAAACAACACATTCATTCTATAGAGAATGCTAACTTATAGTCATGCACTTTCTCATCTCAGAGTTATAGGAATTGGAGGTTGTGGTCATGTTTGTATTCCAAATCCTCTACAGTAAAATCTTTGGTTTTAAACAGTTTTCTGTATTTTATTTAGTGAATGAAATAGCAGTTTATACACTGGGGTCTAGGAGCAGTGACAGACGTTTAAAAGGTAAGGTTTTTTTCCAGTAAATCATTTTATATACAATGACATTCTCCCTTTTTGGAAGAGTGGTTGGAGATGTATTAGATTAGTTCTTGGGTGAAAGATTCGTGATGAGGGTGGAATTAGCTGGGTGCTTTGCTACACTGATAAACTGAACAGATGCACTTTAGGAGCATGGCATATTGCTGTTTGGAGTCTTGTGTGAGTTGTATGTTAATCCACATGTTGCAGTTCTATTTTCCTCTTTTTTTTCTACCCAGTGAATGAAGTTGCAGTTTACAGCATGCAGGCTCCAGAGTCAAGGACCAGAGCTGATATTTTAAAATGTAAGTCTGTTTTAACTGATACATTTTATTGAAAGATGTGTCACTCCATTTTGAAAAGATGTGACTCTATTTAAAGATACCAAAATATTTAGGGAGAGAAAAGTCTGAGTGGTGTGACAGAGAGAGGAAGAATTTGAACTGTAAATCTCCCTCCCGACCAGAAAGGGCGCTGTGTAAGGTTGGTGGTATGCTTCCTCCTAGATGGGCAGTCTTGACGGTAGGTGGAAACCGGAAGATGACCATGGGGGTGTAAGTAGTTGCACGTACCCGGAAGGACTCCATTGCAACCAGCTGTTTTATAGAGGAGTGAATGCTGGGAGCTGCAGCCATGGAGCCAGCACCAAACCCTGGAGCATGTCCCTCACAGCACAGCACAGCACCGTACAGCACTAGCCATTTACCACTATCCCTGGAAGACCAGAGCACCTTTTTGTCCACAGAGGATTGTGGTTGAGGAGTGTTTTGTTTTGTTTAATCAGGACTGTACCCTGCCATGTTCCCCCCAATACCATTGCTGGTAGAGGGGTGGCTAATTATAAGTATTATTATTATATTATATTTAGATCAAAATACACATGGATATTTTGGGAGGATACTGTCTGGGCATTGCATTGTTTTACCACACCACTCACATCCTGTTCACAAGTGAAGATGGACCCGGCAACCTTAACCACAATGATGGAGGCTCAGGCACTGAGTCTTGAGGAGACCTTGGCAGCGGTGATGGAGATGATGAACGCCATGTTCCTCGCGACCAACCAGAGGAGGGAACCGGTGAACCAGCAGCGGCTCCTCCAAAACCTAAAGTGGTGAGAATGTTGCAGGAGGATGAACCTGAGGCCTACCACGCTTTAACCCAGAAACAGGCCATGGATTATGACCTGGTGAAGAAAGCCATACTCCAGCGACTGGATATCACGGAGGAGATGCACCGCTGCGGTTCCAGGAGTACCAACGCCTGATGGTCAACCACAAGTAATGGCCCAGAAGTTGGTGGACCAGGTGACCCAGTGGCTCTGCCCTGGCACACATACGGCTGAAGAGATCATCACCATCGAACAGTTCGTACAGTTGCTGGGACCAGACGACCCACCACGCTGGACGCAGCAGTCAGATTGGCCGAGGGTACGAGGACTCCATAACCACACTGCTGCCCACCCGAAAAACACAGGCTCCGGCTGTATTTCTGCTTTCAGGGAGTACTGACGTAGCTGCTTCCCCTTTGTACCCCAAAACTCCTCCCTGCAATCAACCCATTGCCATGGTTTATCCAATAGAGGGCTGCCCTGCCGCTAATTGCAATATAGTCCTTCCAGGTATGTGCAACTACGTGCTCCCACTAATATGGTCACCTTCCGGTTTCCACCTACCGTCAAGGCTGCCCATCTAGCAGGAAGCATACCACCAACCTTACACAGAGCCCTTTCTGGTCTGGAGGGAGATTTACAGTTTATCCTCTCTCTGTCTCAGTGGGTAAAATGGCAAGAAATTCACACCCACAGTCATTCTATATGTATTCATCTGCCCCAATACTTGTTGGAGGGGAGTGTATCATATTTTTAAAATGAATAGCACTATTACTTTCTGCATTGATTGGCAGCTGCAAAATTAATTCACACAAACTCACCCAAAATAATACAAATAATCCTATTACTGCCTTCTGTATCTTTGTACCGCAATGCCTCTTCTGTTTTCAAGTTGTAGCCTTATGTTAGACACAGCCATTATACAAAGAGCCTGCTGTTATGTCTTTTTCTCAGTGATTTCTTTTCAAATCGTCTCTCCTCTAACCGTCATCTTCTCTTCAATCAGATTCCTGTCAGCTCACACTGGACCCCAACACAGCATATAGAAAGCTCAGTCTGTCTGAAGGCAACAGAAAGGTGGAATGCAGGAGCGAGACCCAGCCATATCCTCATCACCCAGAGAGGTTTGACAGCTGGGCCCAAGTACTTTGCAGAGAGAGTTTGTCTGGGACACGCTGTTACTGGGAGATTGAGTGGAGTGGGAGAGGGGCTAATATAGGAGTCACATATAAAGGAATCAGCAGGGAAGGAAGGGGTCATTCCTGTGCTCTTGCACGTAATGACAAGTCCTGGAGTTTGTTCTGCTCAGGTTCCAGTTTCACTGCCTGGCACAATAACAATCACACTATAATCACTGACCCCGCTCCCCAGAATAGGAGTGTATCTGGACTTTAATGCTGGCATTCTGTCATTTTATGGAGTCTCTGACACAATGACCCTCCTGCACAGATTCCAAACCACATTCACTGAGCCGCTATATCCTGGGCTTGGACTTTATTGGGGTTATGATTTCCCTGGGTTTAGGATTTGGAGTTATGATTCTACTGTAACAATCTGCCAGCTGAACTAGACAGTTTTGTGTTTTAAGAAAAACCTTTGTATTGAACTCCCTGTCTGTCCTCTCCACTCCTCGGGTGAAGGGAATGTTCAATCTGACACAATTTTGTATGAAAGTTAGGGGTAAAATGGCAGCACCTGCAGAGGAAAACAAGGTGATTTATTTGTTTTACACATGGAGCTGAGGCAGCCTAATTTTTACTTTTTAATCTCTGTCGGGTTAGTGTTTTTGTAATTGTAAACACTCACAAATGGACTGGTGTTTCAACATAAAATGCTTAGTATGTCCTGAGTATGTATTGATTACAAATACATAAATAGCAGCAAGTGGCAGACTTAGTTGGCATCTCTACACAGTGCTAGAATTTCCATAGCAACTACTGGTAAGTATCTCTTAAGGTGATTGTAGCTCACTAAATAATTCCACAATATATTATTATATATATTATTATAATAATTACTATATTGCACTTCCATTGGCTACATAGGTCTCAAATGTGCAGGTCTGAAAAGCATGAGATCTGGTGCTACTTGAGGTTAAAGAAAGTTCTCAGCTTATATGACTTATTCTCAGGGTGCATGTTTACTACAGGTGTTTCTTTCAACACTGCACATTTGAGACCAATATAACGAATGGAAGTGCACAGCAGCTGAGATTCAGGGATTATTTTGTCAGCTCCAATCCGTATCAATGTAAGGTAGTGTAAATAGCAGTTCACAATACTTGCCATGTCAAACACATGTCAGTATAGTTTCTAGCAGATTTCTGTATACAGTAGAATCCTGTTAGCTGAATAGCGTTTGAACTTGATGCTGAAGTTTATGGTAACACATTATATGAAGGTGTCTTTTTCAAATAGATTATTAACACATTATAGATGCTTACAATATAAGTTGTATGGTATTTATAACGCATTATAGAACAAGTAATACAGGGCAGTAACAGCATTTACTAATGTGTTATAAATACTTAATAGATGATAGAAGAAATCTGTAATAAAATATAAAACTGTATATCAGCTGTAACAAATCAGGACAAATCACATTAAACACAAATGATTTTCACTTCATTGTATGGGTCATTTATTTTGCATTTGGGGCAGCAGTGTGGAGTAGTGTTTAGGGTGTTTTTAGAGCATTTTACAGCACTGAGGAATCCCCTGCATTGCTGTTCAGATCAGTAACGACCCTGATAGCTCTAATGTTACCAGTCATAAACGCTGTGATAATAAGGACCTGTGTATCCTAACCATTACAAATATAATATATAACACATGATGTGTGAGAGGAGGGGATTGCGTGGTAAGATGTGTTGGATTTGAATCAGACTTTTATACCTTTTTACACCAAGGCCAGCCAGGATGACTCTGATTGGTCGTGGCAGGTTGAGAGTCTGCAAGGTGTTTAAATTGTTCAGCAGGGATACATGATCATTCCTCAGTGATTCCCACCAGCCTCTAATTCATTCAGGGAACTTGTATGTTATTGCATTGGGGTGGAAGTCTGTTCTCCAGAATGAGCCACACATAGAGAGAGTCCTATCACTGTGGAGACTGTTGTTCCTTGTGAATGAAACATCAGGATTGTGTGCAGTCTTGGATACGGCAGTGAAGCGAGCACTTCCTTCTGGCAGCCCTCTCTCAAAGTCACTGTAATAGGATCTGATGTGCTGTTCTACCATTGGAACTGAAACTGACTGGCAACAGGGAGATGCAGCTTCTATACATCCCAGAATCCAGGCCAGGGATCTGGAGAACAACTGAAGCAGTCACTGCGGCTCTGCCTGGTTCTCATATCGCAGGGGTCTAGCATCAGTAAGTGCTGACAGGTCTGTGCTGTTCTGTTGTGTCTGTCATTGCTGGGAAACTGAATGTTCTGACTTCACTGTGATGTCACAGTGCCTGTGATGTCACTGCGAACATTGACACCCAAGCTGAAGTTTATTCATATGGTAAACCAAGTCAAACCTTTTGTGAAGGAGGGCTGCAGAGCAAACTCAGACTTCACCTCTAGAGTATAATGATAGTGCTGCTTGAATCACTATACCTTTTCTACACTCCACAATATTAGAAGAACAAATCTGAAGCAAAGTAAAGCATTATTTCATTAACTCTGCCAGCTAATGCAAGTGAAGAGGATCTGGTGGCTGCTGTATGTCTTTTGAGAAGTGAAACCCAAAGCTGAACCGTCAGTCCGTTCTAGATATATCTGTATGTGTGATGAAGGACCAAAGAGCTTCACAGCTTACAATTTCAAAGCCTTTCATCACTGATGAAGAACACATGACATGCGCCTGCAGATATACTGATAGTCCCCTATTTCTCTCCAGTAGAAAGGAAAGATCTCTTCTAACTCACTCCAGGATTGCACATGCAAGCCCATCATGTGTCCTGTATATAGGAAGGGGTGCGATTGTTTGTGTGGCCAGTGTCCCACCCGCATTTAGAGTCTCTACTGGGAATGGGCCTGTCCCATTAGGAGTAAGATTCAGTCTTGAAGGAGCCGTGACAGAGGGTGTCATTCTCAAACTCCAGTCCCACTCTCTCCTCTCTGCCCCTATCACACTGTTTCAGCAGACTCTGCTCAGCCTGCTTGTCTAAACCTGGCCTCAGTCCAAACCCCCGCCTCTTAGAGCTTTATATAACTCCTGGAGTTCAGAAACACAGGTAAGTTTCGTTTCTTGTGAAACCTGTCCCTGTCTCTGTATCATTTCAACAGAAACAGAAGAAGCACATGTTGTAATTCCAGCCCAGGATCACACTTCATGGTGAATCGAGGGTATTGACACAAGTATTCTTCACAGCTGCAAATTCTGAGGTGACTTTCTTGTAGATGCTTGATCTCTGCCAACTATTTTTCCAAAAAACCTGCCCATTTCCTGAAAAACCTCCCAGTGCACAGTAATAATGAAACTTACATTTCTGGGAAATGGTAAATTCTAAAATAAATCCAAACAAAGTGCACAGTAATAAAGAAACTTGAAGAGCCTGCATTGCACATGTAAAGTTACCCATCAGTCTACCAGCTCTCTTGATCTGAAACTTGAGTTTATTTTTGCCACACTGAAAATGTCATGCATAATATATACTTACATTTCTGTCTCAATCATGGTTCCTGTTAGTGCTCCTAGCCCTATACCACACTAATTCCTCTCATTCCTGTCTTTCGTCTTCCTCTGGAGGCCTGGGTTCCAATATGGGGGTCTAACTGGTGCAGACAGACAGACAATGGGCTAAGTTATTAGTTTCTCATTCCTGCCTTTCACTTTTAGAGGTCTGGCTTCTCTGTCCCAGTGCACTAAAATTCATGGGGCCCCTGAGTGGCGCATAGTAAAGACACTCTGAGTGGAGTGCAGGAATGTACCCTATAGCCTGGAGGTCACCGGTTCGAGTCCAGGCTATTCTATTGCCGACTGTAGATGGGAGCTCCCAGGGGGCGCACAATTGGCTGAGTGCTGCCCGGTGGGGAAGGGGGGGGTGGGCTTATGTCGGCCAGGGTGTCCTCGGCTCACTGCAGGCTCCTGTGGGCTTGCCTGTAAGCTGCCCAGAGCTGCATTGTCCTCCGACGCTGTAGCTCTGAAGTGGCTGCACGGTGAGTCTGCAGTGTGAAAAAAAGCAGTCGGCTGGCGGCACACGCTTCGGAACAGAGCTTGTGTTTGTCTTTGCCCTCCTGATTCAGCGCGGGGGTGGTAGCGGTGAGCTGAGCCTAAAAAAAAAAAAAATTGGATATGCCAAATTGTGAGAAAATAATATAATGCACGATTACTAAATTAAAAAAATAATAATAATTCATTAGCAAAGTTCAAAGAGAACTTCAGACATTTCAGACAAACCCATAAAGAGACTGTAGCAGATGTGATGAAACTGTGATGTGCTGTACAGTTAAGTGTTGTTTAGTGTTTTAGTTGGGGCAGGTTCTGGTTAGCCATACTGTGCTGAAGTTCTGAGATATGGTACAAATCCTGGTGTAAAATAGTAATCTAATAGAAAGGCAGGTACAGTACATGCACATCGGTGCCACTTAATCAGAACCTAGGCTAAGATAGAATTATACACTTAATATTAAGCAACAATTTTTCAGGATTGAAATAAGTGAGAGAAAGTGAAATTTCAACTTATCTCCGTGACTGAGAAAAAAACGAGATATATCCTGTTTAGTAATGGTTAAATTTCGTACTTGAAAGGGAACACCCCTGTACAGTGACTAAAACAGATTGTTGAAAAACCTGATCAACTTCTTTGAATGGGACCATTTGACAGAGATCAAATGATTCTTGGTGTTAGAACTCGACCTGGGAGGGCACTGTGTAAAAGGAACAGAGTACCCTTAACCAAATGGCACGACAATTTATTCCGTAGGGTAGGTGGAAGTCGATCATTTAGGAAAGGGCGGAGCTACGGTATCCAAACACAATGACCCAGACGTTAAACGGTGTGGCATCTGAGGATTGGAGGAGAAGATGCGCCGTTAACCTAGGGGTCATGAGCGAGGATATAAATAGGGGACATAGTGTAAGTGATCTGTTCCTTTGTAAATGGTTAGAACAACCTAGAAGGAGACCGCTGTGATAAATAAAAGTTGAGTGTTGTGCTTGTTTGCTTTGTCTTAGTAATAAGGCCAGCAACAAACCCGGACACCAGCACTTCTCTGTTTCACAAACAAACTTTTCACCATGAGCACTAGTTTCACAAACTAAAATAACACTGTTTCTTTGAGTTCTGTGTTACGTGTGGGTGAGGAAAGAATGAGACTTTTGTTATTGGTTTTGTGTCAAACCCGAGGATTACAAACGCAGTGATACACACCGCTGAATCACTTCCAACATTTATTATTTACCGATGTTTGCCCTAAGGCTCTGGACATTGTAAAAACAATAAACACCCTTGCATTGTATCCATTCTGCACTGCATACACCTGTAACCATTCACCACTTACCATTATAATGTAAGGGCACAGCAATAACGCAACTTACATTTCTGGAAAATAAATCGAAAATTAAAGCACAGTGCACAGTAATAATGAAACTTAAGGAAGACACATTTCTTGATAATGGTGGAGTTTAAATAAAAGATCAGAAATGAAACCTGAAGGGCCTGCATTGCACCTGTAAAGTTACCCATAATTTTGCATTGTTCTCTTGATCTGAAACTTGAGTTTATTTTTGCCACACAGAAAATCTCACGCATAATATACATGTACATTTCCCTGCTGTTGCTCCAATCAAAGCACCTATTAGAACATACAAATATGAAAAATTTTGGTAACAAGAATTCGATTATTTTGTCTCAGTCCTGGCTGCTGTTAGTGCTGCTAATGAAAGTCATACAGGGGCTAATTCACGAGCCTCTCATTCCTGCTTTTGACATTCCTCTGGATGCCTGGGTTTTAATCTGGTGGGCTAGGTGGCACAGACAGACAGTAGACTAATTCACTAGGCTCTCATTCCTGCCTTTTGTGTTCTGTTTGTTGAAATTATTTAATAAACACATGCCCATTGTTAAATTAACATTCAAAGACTGTATGGTCACTTTCTGAGTGAAAATCAGGGCCAGCAATTCATTTGTCTGGTTTGTATTGTTATGAAACCTGTTGACATTTTCTGCAGTTGTTTACTGTATCACCATGTGGTGAAATTGGTTATGTTGAGTGTTATAACTAGAGATTCAATCATTTATATTAAATTGTTTACCACAGGGTAACACATTATTATGATCAATTTTGTTTTTGAGAAAAATAATACATCAAAATGTAACAAAAGAACATTCCCATTCTCCCCTAGGTAACATCATTTACATAAAAAATATTTAAGGGTAGAAAATAAAATTTAAAAATCTATTTTCTTCCACACTGTAACAGGGCGGTGCCCTGTACATTGTTTTGTTTATTTATTTTTAGGTGGTTGAATATCGGCTTCCCTTTGATCAAGGTGTTTTTTAGAGCATTTTACAGCACTGAGGAATCCCCCTGCATTGCTGTTCAGATCAGTAACGACCCTGATAGCTCTAATGTTACCAGTCGTAAACGCTGTGATAATAAGGACCTGTGTATCCTAACCATTTCAAATATAATATATAACACATGATGTGTGAGAGGAGGGGATTGCATGGTAAGATGTGTTGGATTTGAATCATACTTTTTATACCTTTTTACACCAAGGCCAGCCAGGATGACTCTGATTGGTCGTGGCAGGTTGAGAGTCTGCAAGGTGTTTAAATTGTTCAGCAGGGATACATGATCATTCCTCAGTGATTCCCACCAGCCTCTAATTCATTCAGGGAACTTGTATGTTATTGCATTGGGGTGGAAGTCTGTTCTCCAGAATGAGCCACACATAGAGAGAGTCCTATCACTGTGGAGACTGTTGTTCCTTGTGAATGAAACATCAGGATTGTGTGCAGTCTTGGATACGGCAGTGAAGCGAGCACTTCCTTCTGGCAGCCCTCTCTCAAAGTCACTGTAATAGGATCTGATGTGCTGTTCTACCATTGGAACTGAAACTGACTGGCAACAGGGAGATGCAGCTTCTATACATCCCAGAATCCAGGCCAGGGATCTGGAGAACAACTGAAGCAGTCACTGCGGCTCTGCCTGGTTCTCATATCGCAGGGGTCTAGCATCAGTAAGTGCTGACAGGTCTGTGCTGTTCTGTTGTGTCTGTCATTGCTGGGAAACTGAATGTTCTGACTTCACTGTGATGTCACAGTGCCTGTGATGTCACTGCGAACATTGACACCCAAGCTGAAGTTTATTCATATGGTAAACCAAGTCAAACCTTTTGTGAAGGAGGGCTGCAGAGCAAACTCAGACTTCACCTCTAGAGTATAATGATAGTGCTGCTTGAATCACTATACCTTTTCTACACTCCACAATATTAGAAGAACAAATCTGAAGCAAAGTAAAGCATTATTTCATTAACTCTGCCAGCTAATGCAAGTGAAGAGGATCTGGTGGCTGCTGTATGTCTTTTGAGAAGTGAAAACCCAAAGCTGAACCGTCAGTCCGTTCCAGATATATCTGTATGTGTGATGAAGGACCAAAGAGCTTCACAGCTTACAATTTCAAAGCCTTTCATCACTGATGAAGAACACATGACATGCGCCTGCAGATATACTGATAGTCCCCTATTTCTCTCCAGTAGAAAGGAAAGATCTCTTCTAACTCACTCCAGGATTGCACATGCAAGCCCATCATGTGTCCTGTATATAGGAAGGGGTGCGATTGTTTGTGTGGCCAGTGTCCCACCCGCATTTAGAGTCTCTACTGGGAATGGGCCTGTCCCATTAGGAGTAAGATTCAGTCTTGAAGGAGCCCGTGACAGAGGGTGTCATTCTCAAACTCCAGTCCCACTCTCTCTCTCTGCCCCTATCACACTGTTTCAGCAGACTCTGCTCAGCCTGCTTGTCTAAACCTGGCCTCAGTCCAAACCCCCGCCTCTTAGAGCTTTATATAACTCCTGGAGTTCAGAAACACAGGTAAGTTTCGTTTCTTGTGAAACCTGTCCCTGTCTCTGTATCATTTCAACAGAAACAGAAGAAGCACATGTTGTAATTCCAGCCCAGGATCACACTTCATGGTGAATCGAGGGTATTGACACAAGTATTCTTCACAGCTGCAAATTCTGAGGTGACTTTCTTGTAGATGCTTGATCTCTGCCAACTATTTTTCCAAAAACCTGCCCATTTCCTGAAAAACCTCCCAGTGCACAGTAATAATGAAACTTACATTTCTGGGAAATGGTAAATTCTAAAATAAATCCAAACAAAGTGCACAGTAATAAAGAAACTTGAAGAGCCTGCATTGCACATGTAAAGTTACCCATCAGTCTACCAGCTCTCTTGATCTGAAACTTGAGTTTATTTTTGCCACACTGAAAATGTCATGCATAATATATACTTACATTTCTGTCTCAATCATGGTTCCTGTTAGTGCTCCTAGCCCTATACCACACTAATTCCTCTCATTCCTGTCTTTCGTCTTCCTCTGGAGGCCTGGGTTCCAATATGGGGGTCTAACTGGTGCAGACAGACAGACAATGGGCTAAGTTATTAGTTTCTCATTCCTGCCTTTCACTTTTAGAGGTCTGGCTTCTCTGTCCCAGTGCACTAAAATTCATGGGGCCCCTGAGTGGCGCATAGTAAAGACACTCTGAGTGGAGTGCAGGAATGTACCCTATAGCCTGGAGGTCACCGGTTCGAGTCCAGGCTATTCTATTGCCGACTGTAGATGGGAGCTCCCAGGGGGCGCACAATTGGCTGAGTGCTGCCCGGTGGGGGAGGGGGTGGGCTTATGTCGGCCAGGGTGTCCTCGGCTCACTGCAGGCTCCTGTGGGCTTGCCTGTAAGCTGCCCAGAGCTGCATTGTCCTCCCACGCTGTAGCTCTGAAGTGGCTGCACGGTGAGTCTGCAGTGTGAAAAAAGCAGTCGGCTGGCGGCACACGCTTGAACAGAGCTTGTGTTTGTCTTTGCCCTCCTGATTCAGCTGGGGTGGTAGCGGTGAGCTGAGCCTAAAAAAAAAAAAAATTGGATATGCCAAATTGTGAGAAAATAATATAATGCACGATTACTAAATTAAAAAATAATAATAATTCATTAGCAAAGTTCAAAGAGAACTTCAGACATTTCAGACAAACCCATAAAGAGACTGTAGCAGATGTGATGAAACTGTGATGTGCTGTACAGTTAAGTGTTGTTTAGTGTTTTAGTTGGGGCAGGTTCTGGTTAGCCATACTGTGCTGAAGTTCTGAGATATGGTACAAATCCTGGTGTAAAATAGTAATCTAATAGAAAGGCAGGTACAGTACATGCACATCGGTGCCACTTAATCAGAACCTAGGCTAAGATAGAATTATACACTTAATATTAAGCAACAATTTTTCAGGATTGAAATAAGTGAGAGAAAGTGAAATTTCAACTTATCTCCGTGACTGAGAAAAAAACGAGATATATCCTGTTTAGTAATGGTTAAATTTCGTACTTGAAAGGGAACACCCCTGTACAGTGACTAAAACAGATTGTTGAAAAACCTGATCAACTTCTTTGAATGGGACCATTTGACAGAGATCAAATGATTCTTGGTGTTAGAACTCGACCTGGGAGGGCACTGTGTAAAAGGAACAGAGTACCCTTAACCAAATGGCACGACAATTTATTCCGTAGGGTAGGTGGAAGTCGATCATTTAGGAAAGGGGCGGAGCTACGGTATCCAAACACAATGACCCAGACGTTAAACGGTGTGGCATCTGAGGATTGGAGGAGAAGATGCGCCGTTAACCTAGGGGTCATGAGCGAGGATATAAATAGGGGACATAGTGTAAGTGATCTGTTCCTTTGTAAATGGTTAGAACAACCTAGAAGGAGACCGCTGTGATAAATAAAAGTTGAGTGTTGTGCTTGTTTGCTTTGTCTTAGTAATAAGGCCAGCAACAAACCCGGACACCAGCACTTCTCTGTTTCACAAACAAACTTTTCACCATGAGCACTAGTTTCACAAACTAAAATAACACTGTTTCTTTGAGTTCTGTGTTACGTGTGGGTGAGGAAAGAATGAGACTTTTTGTTATTGGTTTTGTGTCAAACCCGAGGATTACAAACGCAGTGATACACACCGCTGAATCACTTCCAACATTTATTATTTACCGATGTTTGCCCTAAGGCTCTGGACATTGTAAAAACAATAAACACCCTTGCATTGTATCCATTCTGCACTGCATACACCTGTAACCATTCACCACTTACCATTATAATGTAAGGGCACAGCAATAACGCAACTTACATTTCTGGAAAATAAATCGAAAATTAAAGCACAGTGCACAGTAATAATGAAACTTAAGGAAGACACATTTCTTGATAATGGTGGAGTTTAAATAAAAGATCAGAAATGAAACCTGAAGGGCCTGCATTGCACCTGTAAAGTTACCCATAATTTTGCATTGTTCTCTTGATCTGAAACTTGAGTTTATTTTTGCCACACAGAAAATCTCACGCATAATATACATGTACATTTCCCTGCTGTTGCTCCAATCAAAGCACCTATTAGAACATACAAATATGAAAAATTTTGGTAACAAGAATTCGATTATTTTGTCTCAGTCCTGGCTGCTGTTAGTGCTGCTAATGAAAGTCATACAGGGGCTAATTCACGAGCCTCTCATTCCTGCTTTTGACATTCCTCTGGATGCCTGGGTTTTAATCTGGTGGGCTAGGTGGCACAGACAGACAGTAGACTAATTCACTAGGCTCTCATTCCTGCCTTTTGTGTTCTGTTTGTTGAAATTATTTAATAAACACATGCCCATTGTTAAATTAACATTCAAAGACTGTATGGTCACTTTCTGAGTGAAAATCAGGGCCAGCAATTCATTTGTCTGGTTTGTATTGTTATGAAACCTGTTGACATTTTCTGCAGTTGTTTACTGTATCACCATGTGGTGAAATTGGTTATGTTGAGTGTTATAACTAGAGATTCAATCATTTATATTAAATTGTTTACCACAGGGTAACACATTATTATGATCAATTTTGTTTTTGAGAAAAATAATACATCAAAATGTAACAAAAGAACATTCCCATTCTCCCCTAGGTAACATCATTTACATAAAAAATATTTAAGGGTAGAAAATAAAATTTAAAAATCTATTTTCTTCCACACTGTAACAGGGCGGTGCCCTGTACATTGTTTTGTTTATTTATTTTAGGTGGTTGAATATCGGCTTCCCTTTGATCAAGGTGTTTTTAGAGCATTTTACAGCACTGAGGAATCCCCTGCATTGCTGTTCAGATCAGTAACGACCCTGATAGCTCTAATGTTACCAGTCATAAACGCTGTGATAATAAGGACCTGTGTATCCTAACCATTTCAAATATAATATATAACACATGATGTGTGAGAGGAGGGGATTGCATGGTAAGATGTGTTGGATTTGAATCATACTTTTATACCTTTTACACCAAGGCCAGCCAGGATGACTCTGATTGGTCGTGGCAGGTTGAGAGTCTGCAAGGTGTTTAAATTGTTCAGCAGGGATACATGATCATTCCTCAGTGATTCCCACCAGCCTCTAATTCATTCAGGGAACTTGTATGTTATTGCATTGGGGTGGAAGTCTGTTCTCCAGAATGAGCCACACATAGAGAGAGTCCTATCACTGTGGAGACTGTTGTTCCTTGTGAATGAAACATCAGGATTGTGTGCAGTCTTGGATACGGCAGTGAAGCGAGCACTTCCTTCTGGCAGCCCTCTCTCAAAGTCACTGTAATAGGATCTGATGTGCTGTTCTACCATTGGAACTGAAACTGACTGGCAACAGGGAGATGCAGCTTCTATACATCCCAGAATCCAGGCCAGGGATCTGGAGAACAACTGAAGCAGTCACTGCGGCTCTGCCTGGTTCTCATATCGCAGGGGTCTAGCATCAGTAAGTGCTGACAGGTCTGTGCTGTTCTGTTGTGTCTGTCATTGCTGGGAAACTGAATGTTCTGACTTCACTGTGATGTCACAGTGCCTGTGATGTCACTGCGAACATTGACACCCAAGCTGAAGTTTATTCATATGGTAAACCAAGTCAAACCTTTTGTGAAGGAGGGCTGCAGAGCAAACTCAGACTTCACCTCTAGAGTATAATGATAGTGCTGCTTGAATCACTATACCTTTTCTACACTCCACAATATTAGAAGAACAAATCTGAAGCAAAGTAAAGCATTATTTCATTAACTCTGCCAGCTAATGCAAGTGAAGAGGATCTGGTGGCTGCTGTATGTCTTTTGAGAAGTGAAAACCCAAAGCTGAACCGTCAGTCCGTTCCAGATATATCTGTATGTGTGATGAAGGACCAAAGAGCTTCACAGCTTACAATTTCAAAGCCTTTCATCACTGATGAAGAACACATGACATGCGCCTGCAGATATACTGATAGTCCCCTATTTCTCTCCAGTAGAAAGGAAAGATCTCTTCTAACTCACTCCAGGATTGCACATGCAAGCCCATCATGTGTCCTGTATATAGGAAGGGGGTGCGATTGTTTGTGTGGCCAGTGTCCCACCCGCATTTAGAGTCTCTACTGGGAATGGGCCTGTCCCATTAGGAGTAAGATTCAGTCTTGAAGGAGCGCCGTGACAGAGGGTGTCATTCTCAAACTCCAGTCCCACTCTCTCCTCTCTGCCCCTATCACACTGTTTCAGCAGACTCTGCTCAGCCTGCTTGTCTAAACCTGGCCTCAGTCCAAACCCCGCCTCTTAGAGCTTTATATAACTCCTGGAGTTCAGAAACACAGGTAAGTTTCGTTTCTTGTGAAACCTGTCCCTGTCTCTGTATCATTTCAACAGAAACAGAAGAAGCACATGTTGTAATTCCAGCCCAGGATCACACTTCATGGTGAATCGAGGGTATTGACACAAGTATTCTTCACAGCTGCAAATTCTGAGGTGACTTTCTTGTAGATGCTTGATCTCTGCCAACTATTTTTCCAAAAACCTGCCCATTTCCTGAAAAACCTCCCAGTGCACAGTAATAATGAAACTTACATTTCTGGGAAATGGTAAATTCTAAAATAAATCCAAACAAAGTGCACAGTAATAAAGAAACTTGAAGAGCCTGCATTGCACATGTAAAGTTACCCATCAGTCTACCAGCTCTCTTGATCTGAAACTTGAGTTTATTTTTGCCACACTGAAAATGTCATGCATAATATATACTTACATTTCTGTCTCAATCATGGTTCCTGTTAGTGCTCCTAGCCCTATACCACACTAATTCCTCTCATTCCTGTCTTTCGTCTTCCTCTGGAGGCCTGGGTTCCAATATGGGGGTCTAACTGGTGCAGACAGACAGACAATGGGCTAAGTTATTAGTTTCTCATTCCTGCCTTTCACTTTTAGAGGTCTGGCTTCTCTGTCCCAGTGCACTAAAATTCATGGGGCCCCTGAGTGGCGCATAGTAAAGACACTCTGAGTGGAGTGCAGGAATGTACCCTATAGCCTGGAGGTCACCGGTTCGAGTCCAGGCTATTCTATTGCCGACTGTAGATGGGAGCTCCCAGGGGGCGCACAATTGGCTGAGTGCTGCCCGGTGGGGGAGGGGGTGGGCTTATGTCGGCCAGGGTGTCCTCGGCTCACTGCAGGCTCCTGTGGGCTTGCCTGTAAGCTGCCCAGAGCTGCATTGTCCTCCCACGCTGTAGCTCTGAAGTGGCTGCACGGTGAGTCTGCAGTGTGAAAAAAGCAGTCGGCTGGCGGCACACGCTTGAACAGAGCTTGTGTTTGTCTTTGCCCTCCTGATTCAGCTGGGGTGGTAGCGGTGAGCTGAGCCTAAAAAAAAAAAAAATTGGATATGCCAAATTGTGAGAAAATAATATAATGCACGATTACTAAATTAAAAAATAATAATAATTCATTAGCAAAGTTCAAAGAGAACTTCAGACATTTCAGACAAACCCATAAAGAGACTGTAGCAGATGTGATGAAACTGTGATGTGCTGTACAGTTAAGTGTTGTTTAGTGTTTTAGTTGGGGCAGGTTCTGGTTAGCCATACTGTGCTGAAGTTCTGAGATATGGTACAAATCCTGGTGTAAAATAGTAATCTAATAGAAAGGCAGGTACAGTACATGCACATCGGTGCCACTTAATCAGAACCTAGGCTAAGATAGAATTATACACTTAATATTAAGCAACAATTTTTCAGGATTGAAATAAGTGAGAGAAAGTGAAATTTCAACTTATCTCCGTGACTGAGAAAAAAACGAGATATATCCTGTTTAGTAATGGTTAAATTTCGTACTTGAAAGGGAACACCCCTGTACAGTGACTAAAACAGATTGTTGAAAAACCTGATCAACTTCTTTGAATGGGACCATTTGACAGAGATCAAATGATTCTTGGTGTTAGAACTCGACCTGGGAGGGCACTGTGTAAAAGGAACAGAGTACCCTTAACCAAATGGCACGACAATTTATTCCGTAGGGTAGGTGGAAGTCGATCATTTAGGAAAGGGGCGGAGCTACGGTATCCAAACACAATGACCCAGACGTTAAACGGTGTGGCATCTGAGGATTGGAGGAGAAGATGCGCCGTTAACCTAGGGGTCATGAGCGAGGATATAAATAGGGGACATAGTGTAAGTGATCTGTTCCTTTGTAAATGGTTAGAACAACCTAGAAGGAGACCGCTGTGATAAATAAAAGTTGAGTGTTGTGCTTGTTTGCTTTGTCTTAGTAATAAGGCCAGCAACAAACCCGGACACCAGCACTTCTCTGTTTCACAAACAAACTTTTCACCATGAGCACTAGTTTCACAAACTAAAATAACACTGTTTCTTTGAGTTCTGTGTTACGTGTGGGTGAGGAAAGAATGAGACTTTTTGTTATTGGTTTTGTGTCAAACCCGAGGATTACAAACGCAGTGATACACACCGCTGAATCACTTCCAACATTTATTATTTACCGATGTTTGCCCTAAGGCTCTGGACATTGTAAAAACAATAAACACCCTTGCATTGTATCCATTCTGCACTGCATACACCTGTAACCATTCACCACTTACCATTATAATGTAAGGGCACAGCAATAACGCAACTTACATTTCTGGAAAATAAATCGAAAATTAAAGCACAGTGCACAGTAATAATGAAACTTAAGGAAGACACATTTCTTGATAATGGTGGAGTTTAAATAAAAGATCAGAAATGAAACCTGAAGGGCCTGCATTGCACCTGTAAAGTTACCCATAATTTTGCATTGTTCTCTTGATCTGAAACTTGAGTTTATTTTTGCCACACAGAAAATCTCACGCATAATATACATGTACATTTCCCTGCTGTTGCTCCAATCAAAGCACCTATTAGAACATACAAATATGAAAAATTTTGGTAACAAGAATTCGATTATTTTGTCTCAGTCCTGGCTGCTGTTAGTGCTGCTAATGAAAGTCATACAGGGGCTAATTCACGAGCCTCTCATTCCTGCTTTTGACATTCCTCTGGATGCCTGGGTTTTAATCTGGTGGGCTAGGTGGCACAGACAGACAGTAGACTAATTCACTAGGCTCTCATTCCTGCCTTTTGTGTTCTGTTTGTTGAAATTATTTAATAAACACATGCCCATTGTTAAATTAACATTCAAAGACTGTATGGTCACTTTCTGAGTGAAAATCAGGGCCAGCAATTCATTTGTCTGGTTTGTATTGTTATGAAACCTGTTGACATTTTCTGCAGTTGTTTACTGTATCACCATGTGGTGAAATTGGTTATGTTGAGTGTTATAACTAGAGATTCAATCATTTATATTAAATTGTTTACCACAGGGTAACACATTATTATGATCAATTTTGTTTTTGAGAAAAATAATACATCAAAATGTAACAAAAGAACATTCCCATTCTCCCCTAGGTAACATCATTTACATAAAAAAATATTTAAGGGTAGAAAATAAAATTTAAAAATCTATTTTCTTCCACACTGTAACAGGGCGCGGTGCCCTGTACATTGTTTTGTTTATTTATTTTTAGGTGGTTGAATATCGGCTTCCCTTTGATCAAGGTGTTTTTTAGAGCATTTTACAGCACTGAGGAATCCCCCTGCATTGCTGTTCAGATCAGTAACGACCCTGATAGCTCTAATGTTACCAGTCGTAAACGCTGTGATAATAAGGACCTGTGTATCCTAACCATTTCAAATATAATATATAACACATGATGTGTGAGAGGAGGGGATTGCATGGTAAGATGTGTTGGATTTGAATCATACTTTTATACCTTTTACACCAAGGCCAGCCAGGATGACTCTGATTGGTCGTGGCAGGTTGAGAGTCTGCAAGGTGTTTAAATTGTTCAGCAGGGATACATGATCATTCCTCAGTGATTCCCACCAGCCTCTAATTCATTCAGGGAACTTGTATGTTATTGCATTGGGGTGGAAGTCTGTTCTCCAGAATGAGCCACACATAGAGAGAGTCCTATCACTGTGGAGACTGTTGTTCCTTGTGAATGAAACATCAGGATTGTGTGCAGTCTTGGATACGGCAGTGAAGCGAGCACTTCCTTCTGGCAGCCCTCTCTCAAAGTCACTGTAATAGGATCTGATGTGCTGTTCTACCATTGGAACTGAAACTGACTGGCAACAGGGAGATGCAGCTTCTATACATCCCAGAATCCAGGCCAGGGATCTGGAGAACAACTGAAGCAGTCACTGCGGCTCTGCCTGGTTCTCATATCGCAGGGGTCTAGCATCAGTAAGTGCTGACAGGTCTGTGCTGTTCTGTTGTGTCTGTCATTGCTGGGAAACTGAATGTTCTGACTTCACTGTGATGTCACAGTGCCTGTGATGTCACTGCGAACATTGACACCCAAGCTGAAGTTTATTCATATGGTAAACCAAGTCAAACCTTTTGTGAAGGAGGGCTGCAGAGCAAACTCAGACTTCACCTCTAGAGTATAATGATAGTGCTGCTTGAATCACTATACCTTTTCTACACTCCACAATATTAGAAGAACAAATCTGAAGCAAAGTAAAGCATTATTTCATTAACTCTGCCAGCTAATGCAAGTGAAGAGGATCTGGTGGCTGCTGTATGTCTTTTGAGAAGTGAAAAC
The DNA here is from genome assembly GCA_030684275.1 of Acipenser oxyrinchus oxyrinchus. Taxonomy (NCBI): domain Eukaryota; kingdom Metazoa; phylum Chordata; class Actinopteri; order Acipenseriformes; family Acipenseridae; genus Acipenser; species Acipenser oxyrinchus. The sequence goes on along the minus strand of CM060277.1, from coordinate 8,141,731 downwards.
CCAAAGCTGAACCGTCAGTCCGTTCCAGATATATCTGTATGTGTGATGAAGGACCAAAGAGCTTCACAGCTTACAATTTCAAAGCCTTTCATCACTGATGAAGAACACATGACATGCGCCTGCAGATATACTGATAGTCCCCTATTTCTCTCCAGTAGAAAGGAAAGATCTCTTCTAACTCACTCCAGGATTGCACATGCAAGCCCATCATGTGTCCTGTATATAGGAAGGGGGTGCGATTGTTTGTGTGGCCAGTGTCCCACCCGCATTTAGAGTCTCTACTGGGAATGGGCCTGTCCCATTAGGAGTAAGATTCAGTCTTGAAGGAGCGCCGTGACAGAGGGTGTCATTCTCAAACTCCAGTCCCACTCTCTCCTCTCTGCCCCTATCACACTGTTTCAGCAGACTCTGCTCAGCCTGCTTGTCTAAACCTGGCCTCAGTCCAAACCCCGCCTCTTAGAGCTTTATATAACTCCTGGAGTTCAGAAACACAGGTAAGTTTCGTTTCTTGTGAAACCTGTCCCTGTCTCTGTATCATTTCAACAGAAACAGAAGAAGCACATGTTGTAATTCCAGCCCAGGATCACACTTCATGGTGAATCGAGGGTATTGACACAAGTATTCTTCACAGCTGCAAATTCTGAGGTGACTTTCTTGTAGATGCTTGATCTCTGCCAACTATTTTTCCAAAAACCTGCCCATTTCCTGAAAAACCTCCCAGTGCACAGTAATAATGAAACTTACATTTCTGGGAAATGGTAAATTCTAAAATAAATCCAAACAAAGTGCACAGTAATAAAGAAACTTGAAGAGCCTGCATTGCACATGTAAAGTTACCCATCAGTCTACCAGCTCTCTTGATCTGAAACTTGAGTTTATTTTTGCCACACTGAAAATGTCATGCATAATATATACTTACATTTCTGTCTCAATCATGGTTCCTGTTAGTGCTCCTAGCCCTATACCACACTAATTCCTCTCATTCCTGTCTTTCGTCTTCCTCTGGAGGCCTGGGTTCCAATATGGGGGTCTAACTGGTGCAGACAGACAGACAATGGGCTAAGTTATTAGTTTCTCATTCCTGCCTTTCACTTTTAGAGGTCTGGCTTCTCTGTCCCAGTGCACTAAAATTCATGGGGCCCCTGAGTGGCGCATAGTAAAGACACTCTGAGTGGAGTGCAGGAATGTACCCTATAGCCTGGAGGTCACCGGTTCGAGTCCAGGCTATTCTATTGCCGACTGTAGATGGGAGCTCCCAGGGGGCGCACAATTGGCTGAGTGCTGCCCGGTGGGGGAGGGGGTGGGCTTATGTCGGCCAGGGTGTCCTCGGCTCACTGCAGGCTCCTGTGGGCTTGCCTGTAAGCTGCCCAGAGCTGCATTGTCCTCCCACGCTGTAGCTCTGAAGTGGCTGCACGGTGAGTCTGCAGTGTGAAAAAAGCAGTCGGCTGGCGGCACACGCTTGAACAGAGCTTGTGTTTGTCTTTGCCCTCCTGATTCAGCTGGGGTGGTAGCGGTGAGCTGAGCCTAAAAAAAAAAAAAATTGGATATGCCAAATTGTGAGAAAATAATATAATGCACGATTACTAAATTAAAAAATAATAATAATTCATTAGCAAAGTTCAAAGAGAACTTCAGACATTTCAGACAAACCCATAAAGAGACTGTAGCAGATGTGATGAAACTGTGATGTGCTGTACAGTTAAGTGTTGTTTAGTGTTTTAGTTGGGGCAGGTTCTGGTTAGCCATACTGTGCTGAAGTTCTGAGATATGGTACAAATCCTGGTGTAAAATAGTAATCTAATAGAAAGGCAGGTACAGTACATGCACATCGGTGCCACTTCATCAGAACCTAGGCTAAGATAGAATTATACACTTAATATTAAGCAACAATTTTTCAGGATTGAAATAAGTGAGAGAAAGTGAAATTTCAACTTATCTCCGTGACTGAGAAAAAAAACGAGATATATCCTGTTTAGTAATGGTTAAATTTCGTACTTGAAAGGGAACACCCCTGTACAGTGACTAAAACAGATTGTTGAAAAACCTGATCAACTTCTTTGAATGGGACCATTTGACAGAGATCAAATGATTCTTGGTGTTAGAACTCGACCTGGGAGGGCACTGTGTAAAAGGAACAGAGTACCCTTAACCAAATGGCACGACAATTTATTCCGTAGGGTAGGTGGAAGTCGATCATTTAGGAAAGGGGCGGAGCTACGGTATCCAAACACAATGACCCAGACGTTAAACGGTGTGGCATCTGAGGATTGGAGGAGAAGATGCGCTCGTTAACCTAGGGGTCATGAGCGAGGATATAAATAGGGGACATAGTGTAAGTGATCTGTTCCTTTGTAAATGGTTAGAACAACCTAGAAGGAGACCGCTGTGATAAATAAAAGTTGAGTGTTGTGCTTGTTTGCTTTGTCTTAGTAATAAGGCCAGCAACAAACCCGGACACCAGCACTTCTCTGTTTCACAAACAAACTTTTCACCATGAGCACTAGTTTCACAAACTAAAATAACACTGTTTCTTTGAGTTCTGTGTTACGTGTGGGTGAGGAAAGAATGAGACTTTTTGTTATTGGTTTTGTGTCAAACCCGAGGATTACAAACGCAGTGATACACACCGCTGAATCACTTCCAACATTTATTATTTACCGATGTTTGCCCTAAGGCTCTGGACATTGTAAAAACAATAAACACCCTTGCATTGTATCCATTCTGCACTGCATACACCTGTAACCATTCACCACTTACCATTATAATGTAAGGGCACAGCAATAACGCAACTTACATTTCTGGAAAATAAATCGAAAATTAAAGCACAGTGCACAGTAATAATGAAACTTAAGGAAGACACATTTCTTGATAATGGTGGAGTTTAAATAAAAGATCAGAAATGAAACCTGAAGGGCCTGCATTGCACCTGTAAAGTTACCCATAATTTTGCATTGTTCTCTTGATCTGAAACTTGAGTTTATTTTTGCCACACAGAAAATCTCACGCATAATATACATGTACATTTCCCTGCTGTTGCTCCAATCAAAGCACCTATTAGAACATACAAATATGAAAAATTTTGGTAACAAGAATTCGATTATTTTGTCTCAGTCCTGGCTGCTGTTAGTGCTGCTAATGAAAGTCATACAGGGGCTAATTCACGAGCCTCTCATTCCTGCTTTTGACATTCCTCTGGATGCCTGGGTTTTAATCTGGTGGGCTAGGTGGCACAGACAGACAGTAGACTAATTCACTAGGCTCTCATTCCTGCCTTTTGTGTTCTGTTTGTTGAAATTATTTAATAAACACATGCCCATTGTTAAATTAACATTCAAAGACTGTATGGTCACTTTCTGAGTGAAAATCAGGGCCAGCAATTCATTTGTCTGGTTTGTATTGTTATGAAACCTGTTGACATTTTCTGCAGTTGTTTACTGTATCACCATGTGGTGAAATTGGTTATGTTGAGTGTTATAACTAGAGATTCAATCATTTATATTAAATTGTTTACCACAGGGTAACACATTATTATGATCAATTTTGTTTTTGAGAAAAATAATACATCAAAATGTAACAAAAGAACATTCCCATTCTCCCCTAGGTAACATCATTTACATAAAAAATATTTAAGGGTAGAAAATAAAATTTAAAAATCTATTTTCTTCCACACTGTAACAGGGCGGTGCCCTGTACATTGTTTTGTTTATTTATTTTAGGTGGTTGAATATCGGCTTCCCTTTGATCAAGGTGTTTTTTAGAGCATTTTACAGCACTGAGGAATCCCCTGCATTGCTGTTCAGATCAGTAACGACCCTGATAGCTCTAATGTTACCAGTCGTAAACGCTGTGATAATAAGGACCTGTGTATCCTAACCATTTCAAATATAATATATAACACATGATGTGTGAGAGGAGGGGATTGCATGGTAAGATGTGTTGGATTTGAATCATACTTTTTATACCTTTTTACACCAAGGCCAGCCAGGATGACTCTGATTGGTCGTGGCAGGTTGAGAGTCTGCAAGGTGTTTAAATTGTTCAGCAGGGATACATGATCATTCCTCAGTGATTCCCACCAGCCTCTAATTCATTCAGGGAACTTGTATGTTATTGCATTGGGGTGGAAGTCTGTTCTCCAGAATGAGCCACACATAGAGAGAGTCCTATCACTGTGGAGACTGTTGTTCCTTGTGAATGAAACATCAGGATTGTGTGCAGTCTTGGATACGGCAGTGAAGCGAGCACTTCCTTCTGGCAGCCCTCTCTCAAAGTCACTGTAATAGGATCTGATGTGCTGTTCTACCATTGGAACTGAAACTGACTGGCAACAGGGAGATGCAGCTTCTATACATCCCAGAATCCAGGCCAGGGATCTGGAGAACAACTGAAGCAGTCACTGCGGCTCTGCCTGGTTCTCATATCGCAGGGGTCTAGCATCAGTAAGTGCTGACAGGTCTGTGCTGTTCTGTTGTGTCTGTCATTGCTGGGAAACTGAATGTTCTGACTTCACTGTGATGTCACAGTGCCTGTGATGTCACTGCGAACATTGACACCCAAGCTGAAGTTTATTCATATGGTAAACCAAGTCAAACCTTTTGTGAAGGAGGGCTGCAGAGCAAACTCAGACTTCACCTCTAGAGTATAATGATAGTGCTGCTTGAATCACTATACCTTTTCTACACTCCACAATATTAGAAGAACAAATCTGAAGCAAAGTAAAGCATTATTTCATTAACTCTGCCAGCTAATGCAAGTGAAGAGGATCTGGTGGCTGCTGTATGTCTTTTGAGAAGTGAAAACCCAAAGCTGAACCGTCAGTCCGTTCCAGATATATCTGTATGTGTGATGAAGGACCAAAGAGCTTCACAGCTTACAATTTCAAAGCCTTTCATCACTGATGAAGAACACATGACATGCGCCTGCAGATATACTGATAGTCCCCTATTTCTCTCCAGTAGAAAGGAAAGATCTCTTCTAACTCACTCCAGGATTGCACATGCAAGCCCATCATGTGTCCTGTATATAGGAAGGGGTGCGATTGTTTGTGTGGCCAGTGTCCCACCCGCATTTAGAGTCTCTACTGGGAATGGGCCTGTCCCATTAGGAGTAAGATTCAGTCTTGAAGGAGCGCCGTGACAGAGGGTGTCATTCTCAAACTCCAGTCCCACTCTCTCCTCTCTGCCCCTATCACACTGTTTCAGCAGACTCTGCTCAGCCTGCTTGTCTAAACCTGGCCTCAGTCCAAACCCCGCCTCTTAGAGCTTTATATAACTCCTGGAGTTCAGAAACACAGGTAAGTTTCGTTTCTTGTGAAACCTGTCCCTGTCTCTGTATCATTTCAACAGAAACAGAAGAAGCACATGTTGTAATTCCAGCCCAGGATCACACTTCATGGTGAATCGAGGGTATTGACACAAGTATTCTTCACAGCTGCAAATTCTGAGGTGACTTTCTTGTAGATGCTTGATCTCTGCCAACTATTTTTCCAAAAAACCTGCCCATTTCCTGAAAAACCTCCCAGTGCACAGTAATAATGAAACTTACATTTCTGGGAAATGGTAAATTCTAAAATAAATCCAAACAAAGTGCACAGTAATAAAGAAACTTGAAGAGCCTGCATTGCACATGTAAAGTTACCCATCAGTCTACCAGCTCTCTTGATCTGAAACTTGAGTTTATTTTTGCCACACTGAAAATGTCATGCATAATATATACTTACATTTCTGTCTCAATCATGGTTCCTGTTAGTGCTCCTAGCCCTATACCACACTAATTCCTCTCATTCCTGTCTTTCGTCTTCCTCTGGAGGCCTGGGTTCCAATATGGGGGTCTAACTGGTGCAGACAGACAGACAATGGGCTAAGTTATTAGTTTCTCATTCCTGCCTTTCACTTTTAGAGGTCTGGCTTCTCTGTCCCAGTGCACTAAAATTCATGGGGCCCCTGAGTGGCGCATAGTAAAGACACTCTGAGTGGAGTGCAGGAATGTACCCTATAGCCTGGAGGTCACCGGTTCGAGTCCAGGCTATTCTATTGCCGACTGTAGATGGGAGCTCCCAGGGGCGCGCACAATTGGCTGAGTGCTGCCCGGTGGGGAGGGGGTGGGCTTATGTCGGCCAGGGTGTCCTCGGCTCACTGCAGGCTCCTGTGGGCTTGCCTGTAAGCTGCCCAGAGCTGCATTGTCCTCCCGACGCTGTAGCTCTGAAGTGGCTGCACGGTGAGTCTGCAGTGTGAAAAAAGCAGTCGGCTGGCGCACACGCTCGAACAGAGCTTGTGTTTGTCTTTGCCCTCCTGATTCAGCTGGGGTGGTAGCGGTGAGCTGAGCCTAAAAAAAAAAAAAATTGGATATGCCAAATTGTGAGAAAATAATATAATGCACGATTACTAAATTAAAAAAATAATAATAATTCATTAGCAAAGTTCAAAGAGAACTTCAGACATTTCAGACAAACCCATAAAGAGACTGTAGCAGATGTGATGAAACTGTGATGTGCTGTACAGTTAAGTGTTGTTTAGTGTTTTAGTTGGGGCAGGTTCTGGTTAGCCATACTGTGCTGAAGTTCTGAGATATGGTACAAATCCTGGTGTAAAATAGTAATCTAATAGAAAGGCAGGTACAGTACATGCACATCGGTGCCACTTAATCAGAACCTAGGCTAAGATAGAATTATACACTTAATATTAAGCAACAATTTTTCAGGATTGAAATAAGTGAGAGAAAGTGAAATTTCAACTTATCTCCATGACTGAGAAAAAAACCGAGATATATCCTGTTTAGTAATGGTTAAATTTCGTACTTGAAAGGGAACACCCCTGTACAGTGACTAAAACAGATTGTTGAAAAACCTGATCAACTTCTTTGAATGGGACCATTTGACAGAGATCAAATGATTCTTGGTGTTAGAACTCGACCTGGGAGGGCACTGTGTAAAAGGAACAGAGTACCCTTAACCAAATGGCACGACAATTTATTCCGTAGGGTAGGTGGAAGTCGATCATTTAGGAAAGGGCGGAGCTACGGTATCCAAACACAATGACCCAGACGTTAAACGGTGTGGCATCTGAGGATTGAGGAGAAGATGCGCCGTTAACCTAGGGGTCATGAGCGAGGATATAAATAGGGGACATAGTGTAAGTGATCTGTTCCTTTGTAAATGGTTAGAACAACCTAGAAGGAGACCGCTGTGATAAATAAAAGTTGAGTGTTGTGCTTGTTTGCTTTGTCTTAGTAATAAGGCCAGCAACAAACCCGACACCAGCACTTCTCTGTTTCACAAACAAACTTTTCACCATGAGCACTAGTTTCACAAACTAAAATAACACTGTTTCTTTGAGTTCTGTGTTACGTGTGGGTGAGGAAAGAATGAGACTTTTGTTATTGGTTTTGTGTCAAACCCGAGGATTACAAACGCAGTGATACACACCGCTGAATCACTTCCAACATTTATTATTTACCGATGTTTGCCCTAAGGCTCTGGACATTGTAAAACAATAAACACCCTTGCATTGTATCCATTCTGCACTGCATACACCTGTAACCATTCACCACTTACCATTATAATGTAAGGGCACAGCAATAACGCAACTTACATTTCTGGAAAATAAATCGAAAATTAAAGCACAGTGCACAGTAATAATGAAACTTAAGGAAGACACATTTCTTGATAATGGTGGAGTTTAAATAAAAGATCAGAAATGAAACCTGAAGGGCCTGCATTGCACCTGTAAAGTTACCCATAATTTTGCATTGTTCTCTTGATCTGAAACTTGAGTTTATTTTTGCCACACAGAAAATCTCACGCATAATATACATGTACATTTCCCTGCTGTTGCTCCAATCAAAGCACCTATTAGAACATACAAATATGAAAAATTTTGGTAACAAGAATTCGATTATTTTGTCTCAGTCCTGGCTGCTGTTAGTGCTGCTAATGAAAGTCATACAGGGGGCTAATTCACGAGCCTCTCATTCCTGCTTTTGACATTCCTCTGGATGCCTGGGTTTTAATCTGGTGGGCTAGGTGGCACAGACAGACAGCGGACTAATTCACTAGGCTCTCATTCCTGCCTTTTGTGTTCTGTTTGTTGAAATTATTTAATGAACACATGCCCGTTGTTAAATAAACATTAAAAGACTGTATGGTCACTTTCTGAGTGAAAATCAGGGCCAGCAATTCATTTGTCTGGTTTGTATTGTTATGAAACCTGTTGACATTTTCTGCAGTTGTTTACTGTATCACCATGTGGTGAAATTGGTTATGTTGAGTGTTATAACTAGAGATTCAATCATTTATATTAAATTGTTTACCACAGGGCAACACATTATTACGATCAATTTTGTTTTTGAGAAAAATAATACAACAAAATGTAACAAAAGAACATTCCCATTCTCCCCTAGGTAACATCATTTACATAAAAAAATATTTAAGGGTAGAAAATAAAATTTAAAAATCTATTTTCTTCCACACTGTAACAGGGCGCGGTGCCTGTACATTGTTTTGTTTATTTATTTTTAGATCGGGGTCTCCCCCTCCGCCCCTGTGCAGTGTATTTTGTATTTGTTTTGTATTACGATTTATTTATTGTAATTTGTGACGGCATACCGCCGTGTTATTGTTTTGTTTATTTTTAAAACGTGTTCTGGCAGAGGCGAGATTGGTGCTCGTCCTCTGCCAGGAGTAATGGAAAAACTCGTGCAGAAGGTGGCCATCTCCCGAATTAATTAAGTGATTCATTTTGTTGCTAATCGGGAGATGGTCACCTGAATATAAAAGCCTGCAGCTCTCCAGCTCGTGGTGGGTGTTTTAGGAGCGGAGAAAGCGAGAGTGGAGAGAACTGAGAGTGGAGAGAACTGAGAGTGGAGAGAACTGAGAGTGGAGAGAATTGAGAGAGAGAAACTTAAAAAATTAAACATAGGAACAGTGAAGGCAATCTGCCCAGCCTGACCTGTGTTTTATATATTTTGTGTTCGAGATTTGTTTTTGTTTACCCTTTTATTTTGCTCTGTGAGCACGTGTTCTTTTGTTAAAATATTTTATTTATTTTTGCTGAATAAAACGCCACCTTAAACCGCAGTACTTGCCTGGGTGTCAGTGTTTTCTCGTCCCTGCTTCTGCCTGACGTCAGACGACTCGGCCAACCTGTCACACACACCTTTCTAGTGGTTCGTTTTACAAGGGTCTGGAAATATAATAAAATACAATTTGGTTAAGTCTCCTGTCTGAAATACGTTTTTATAGCACTTTAAAGACAGTGTGGTAAAACAGTCATACAATACTTAGCTATGGGGTGACATCTACAACAAAAAGCTTTTTTCTGTAATGAACCACTCTATGGTCTTACCCTGTCCCAAAAAGTGAGTGGATTCAAATTCATTAAGTTATGTTTCTTTATGTTATTATGTTACAGAATTTGGGATTATGCTTATTGGAAAGCAGGTGGCATGCCTGGTTACTATTGCTAAATCACACTTTAGGAACAATCTAATGTAGGGGAATTCATTCTCATCATTATCTAAACTGACAATCACAGACACGAGTCTAACTTGAATGCCCAGTTGACAGTGAGTTGGCTTCTATTTACCTCTTGCATTTTTCTATAATTAGATGCATCAGCCTATAAATACTAAAGCTGCCCATACTCCAGCACTCTGCTTCATACACACCTGGAGAGCTAACAAGAGAACAGCTACAGCTACAGCAACGACAATGAGTGACAACAGTGAGTCTCAATAGATATTTATACAATATATATACAGTATATATATATATATATATATATATATATATATATATATATATATATATATATATATATATATATATATATATATATATATATATATATAACATTTTATATAACATGGGATCATTTAAGACATACAGCTAAATTTCATTTTGTCATGTTAACTTTTACATATCAGTTCCATATAGATTCCTTTCATAAAAATTACAAATCTTGAAACTGCACAGTAGGTACCAGTTTAGCATATTTTCGCCTGGTATTGTCAGCAGGTCATAGTCTTGCTTCAGAAATTACCAGCATTGATATAGTTTGGAATGATTAGACTGTATGACCCAGGTTCTCGTGCACTGGACCAGCAGAAGGATGACGTTGCAAGTAGTTTTACTAGAGAAAGCTCACAAGGGATTGTGTGAGTCATTAAGTATTCATTAAGTAGTCATTAAGTGAAGACAACATTTGTGGCACATTTTCTCTGTGCTTTATTTTACTCATAAACCTTTTATTTTCTTATCTTGTTGGTCCCCACCCCTGAAACCTGGTGACTGCATTTACATTCTTGGCCGCTGTCTGAGAGTTTGTTTCCCGTTCTTTCCCATCAAGTAGCAGAGCCACAGGTTTGAAGCAATTGCAATACAAGCTGTATCTGGCAATAGGTGTCATCTGGGAAGAAAAATCAAGACCAGATAATACATGCTTTGCAGTTGTTTATAAGAAATGATTGTTATTAATTATAGGAAATAGCTAACAAGAGACTATTTATACAGCAATTTATATATCAACAATATTATTGGGGATATAGCCAGCAGAAGAGGGTGGTCATACTTAACTAACACACTTGACTTTTGGCAATGCTTTTGAAATCATTTATCCTTATTTTCAAAAAGCCTTGACAAAGTCTCACTTGAAAGACTAATAAGTCAATTAAAATCAGCAGGAACACAGGGAGGACATGTAATTGGATACAGAACTGGTTAAAAACAGAAAGCAGAACAATTGTGAGAGGTGTAAAATCGGATTGGGAGATGTACTTAGTGGGGTACAGCAAGGGTCTGTACTTGGACCCTTACTTTCCATTATTTATATAAAAGACTTTAACTAAGATACACATTACAAGATTGTCAAATTTGGAGATGATAACAAACTTGGGGGAGTAATGGACTCTACTTCAGGGGGATTTGGACCATCACTGTAATTGGGCAAACCGTAGTGTGTAAGATGGTGTGATAAGTAAGATATTTTGATTCATGCTTAACAGATTCTTCAGTGACACATGTAGTATATCTCTAGCTATCAAGTAGAGAGGTGGAAAATAGCAAGTTCCAATCCCTGCCGTTTCCATTTTTAAAGAAATTGTGTACTCTATATCCCTTTATACACTTATTATGGATCAGAGGATTTTTTTTTCCAATAATGTTCATAAAGAGCTCTGTTTGTACATACTTAATGCTTTTTTGTTTGTTGTTGATTTGAAAAAATATGTAAATGTTTATGAAATATAAATAAAAAATTAGCATCTTGATTTAAAAAAAAAAGAATGTTCCTTTTAGCTTGACTGAAACACCACACTGTGAGCACTGTTGACAAAAGGTACGTATTGGGTAAAAAAAAATAATAGTTTCCTTCCTGTCAGCTACTGTTAAACACCGTTCATGGGTCACATGACCTAGTGGTTCAATGAACCACATGAACCTTTGCTTTGTAACACTGTTTGCTTCAATTGGTTCATGTGGGGTCCAATTAGCTAAGACTTCAGTCCCGTCACTAGTAAAAAGCACTTTTAACATTGAGTTATAGCCTACCAGGTGACATAGTAGGATCTAAAACACCGAGCACATTAACAAAAGGCTAGATTCTGTGCTTTTAAATTAGTTTCCCGGTAGGGTGTGCTCAAAAGCGATGAGCCTTGATTGGCCGAATGGCTTTTTCTCGTTCTCAAACTTTTCTTATGTTCTTAACTCAGTCTGATCAAATTATGTAGGTTTTTATTTATTCGTTTAAAAGGCCACCAGTCACTTCATCTGAGACACGCTGCCTGCTGTGTTTGAATAGGGGAAAGGCAGCTGGGATTTGACGGCTGCAAATTCCTAACCAGCAGGTAGAGCATCTCACTATTAAGGAAGACATTGACACAGCCTCAAGGTTGATAAGCCAGGATTAACACTTTTTCATACCCAAGTCTGTCTGTGTCTGTGCTGCTTCTTCCGGTCTGACGTCACCACAAAGCCATCTCTCACAGGGAGGCAAAACCGGCAGGGAGCGATTTTCCTCATTGCTCTGCAGACACCTGCAGGGCTGGCCTTTGTCCTCCAGTGGCCAGTATCTCCCTAATAGCCGCTCTCGAGTTCCTGGGTATAGAAGAGGAAGCTGGCTTTCTTTTCAGATTGCTGTTTGGAGTCTTATGTGTGTTGTGTATTATTTCACATGTTTTAATTCTATTTTTCTCTCTTTTCTTTCTACCCAGTGAATGAAGTTGCAATTTACAATCTGCAGGCTTCAGAGCGAAAAGAACAAACTTGAGCTTTTACCATGTAAGTCTGTTTTCACTGTAACATTTGGTTCATTATTATTATTATTATTATTATTATTATTATTATTATTATTATTATTATTATTATTATTTATTTATTTATTTATTTATTTATTTATTTATTTTTGCAGATGCCCTTATCCAAGGGCGACTTACAATTGTTACAAGATATCACATTATTTTTACATACAATTACCCATTGTAATTACAGTTGGGTTTTACTGGAGCAATCTAGGTAAAGTACCTTGCTCAGTGTCCCCATCTGGGATTGATCCCACAACCCTCCAGTCAAGAGTCCAGAGCCCTAACCACTAATCCACACTGTTGCTTCATCTTACAGGATCAGATATGACAAGCTCTGTATTAATAGAGGGTATTGTATCTTACAGGATCAGATATGACATGCTCTGTAGTAATATGATGTGTTCTACTGTAGTTATTTTTTTTAATTATTATAGCATTATTTATGCAAAGCCACCAACAGGATACATTTTCAATAGGGCAAGCATAAGAAAGATTCATAAAAAGAGGGAGAGTAAGATTGCTGTTTGAATAGGGATGTATGGAGAAGGGTGGAGGGAACAGGGATTGATGATGTAGGGAGGAGGGAGTGATGTGAGGATGGAGCAGACAATGACTGCTGTATATTTGATGCACAAGGGTGTCCTAATATGGACACCGTACTGTTGGGCAAAGGCATAAGATGGAGAGAAACGAACACAAGACTCCAGTGCAGTGGCAGATGTGTTCACATTGACTTTGGCTGCTGCACCGATACGGAAGGAATACATATTCATTGTAATCATGAACATCTTGAAGTACGGAGTTTTACATCCTGAAATGCCGTGAATAAGCCTTGTTTCTTTTCAGATTGCTGTTTGGAGTCTTGTGTGTGTTGTGTATTAATCCACATGTTTCAATTCTATTTTTCTCTCTTTTTTCTACCCAGTGAATGAAGTTACAGTTTACAGTCTGCAGGTTCCAGAGTCAAGGAACAGAGCTGAGTTTTTAAAATGTAAGTCTGTTTTCACTGAAACATTTGGTTGAAAGATGTGTCACTCCATTTTGAGAAGATCAAACACTATTCAGAGATACCAAGATACAGTGCCTTGCAAAAGTATTCAGACCCTGACCAATTCTCTCATATTACTGAATTACAAATGGTACATTGAAATTTCGTTCTGTTTGATATTTTATTTTAAAACACTGAAACTCAAAATCAATTATTTTAAGGTGACATTGGTTTTATGTTGGGAAATATTTTTAAGAAAAATAAAAAACTGAAATATCTTGCTTGCATAAGTATTCAACCCCTGTGCTGTGGAAGCTCCCAGTTTACACCGATGAAAGAAATTGCCCTAACGAGGTCACAATTACCTTACCATTGGCCTCCACCTGTGAACCATTAAAGTTGCTGTCACATTTTCTGGATAAAAACCCACTGTTCAAGGATCATTGGTCAGGCTGTGAATCTGAAGGAAAATGAAGACCAAAGAGCATTCTACAAAAGTTAGAGATAAAGTAATACAAATGCATAGATTAGGGAAAGGGTACAAAATAATATCCAAGTGTTTGGATATCCCAGTGAGCACAGTTGGATCAATAATCAGGAAGTGGAAGCTGCATCACACCACCCAGGCACTGCCAAGAAAAGGCCATCCCTCAAAACTCAGCGCTCAAACAAGAAGGAGACTTGTGAGAGAAGCTTCAGAGAGGCTAACAATCACTTTGAAGGAGCTACAGAGTTCAGTGGCTGGGAGCGAAGTAATGGTGCACCAGTCAACCATATCAAGAGCTCTGCATAACACTGGCCTGTATGGGAGGGTGGCAAGAAAGAAGCCGTTCTCAAAAGTACCATCTGAAAGCACGTCTGCAGTTTGCCAGAAAGCATGAGAGTGACCCAGCTGTGATGTGGGAAAAGGTTTTGTGGTCAGATGAGACCAAGATAGAGCTTTTTGGCCAAAACTCAAAGCGCTATGTGTGGCGCAAACCTAACACTGCCCATGCCTCAAGACACACCATCCTTACAGTGAAGTATGGTGGTGGCAGCATCATGCTGTGGGGATGCTTCTCATCAGCAGGGACTGGGCATCTTGTTAAAATTGAAGGAAGAATGGATGGAGCAAAATACAGGGAAATACTCCAAGAGAACCTGCTTCAGTCCGCTAAAAACTGAAGCTTGGGAGGAAATTCACCTTTCAGCAGGACAATGATCCCAAGCACAAGGTCAAAGCAACATTGGAGTGGCTCAAGAACAAAAGGTGAATGTCCTACAGTGGCCCAGTCAAATTCCTGATCTCAATCCCATTGAGAATCTGTGGCACTATTTGAAAATTGCGGTCCACAAGCGTCGTCCAACCAACCTGAACAATCTGGAGCAAATCTGCCAAGAAGAATGGGCCAAAATCACTCCGACACTGTGTGCAAAGCTGGTACATACTTACCCCAAAAGACTTAAAGCTGTTATTGCAGCTAAAGGTGGCTCTACCAAATATTAATGTGTGGGAGTTGAATACTTATGCAAGCAAGATATTTCAGTTTTTATTTTTCTTAAAAATATTTCCCAACATAAAACCAATGTCACCTTACAATAATTGATTTTGAATTTCAGTGTTTTAAAATAAAATATCAAACAGAACGAAATTTCAATGTACCATTTGTAATTCAGTAATATGAGAGAATTGGTCAGGGTCTGAATACTTTTGCAAGGCGCTGTATTTAGGGAGAGAAAGGTCTGAGTGGGTAAAACAGCAACAAAACCCACCCCAGTGGATGTTCATCTGTCCCAATACTTGCTGGAGGGAGTGTATAATATTTAACAATGTGGGGAGTATATAATATTTTACAATGTGCATTGATTGCCAGCTGCAAAATCAATTCACACAAATGCACTCAAAATAATACAAATAATCCTATTACTTCCTTCTGTACCTTTGTACCTCAATGCTTCTTCTGTTCTCAAGTTGTAGCCTTATGTCAGAAAAAGAACCTGCTGTAATATGTATTTATCAGTCTGTCTTTTTGGTTCTGTACCATTCAAACCTAATGGAGATTTTCTCCGTGATTTTCTCTTCAATCAGATTCCTGTCAGCTCACACTGGACCCCAACACAGTGCATACTGTGCTTTATCTGTCTGAAGGGAACAGAAAGGTGGCAGTGAGGAGAGAGACCCAGTCATATCCTGATCACCAAGAGAGATTTGACCGACGGGCCGAAGTGCTTTGCAGAGAGGGTTTGTCTGGAAATCGTTGTTACTGGGAGATTGAGTGCAGTGGGAAAAAGGTTTCTATAGGAGTCACATATAAAGGAATCCACAGGAAAGGATCTCATCATTCCTGTATCCTTGGATTCAATGACAGGTCCTGGAGTTTGGACTGCTCTGCTTCTAGTTATGTTGCCCGGCACAATAGCAATCAAACTGCAATAACTGCCCCCCATTACCCCAGAGTAGGAGTGTATCTGGACTTTAATGCCGGCACTCTGTCATTTTATGGCGTCTCTGACACAATGACCCTCCTGCACAGATTCCAAACCACATTCACTGAGCCACTCTATCCTGGGTGTTGGCTTCCTTATTGCAATTCCACTTTAACAATCTGCCAGCTGAACTAGACTATTTTGTGTATTAAACTTCCTGTGTGAAGGGAATGTTACTGTTTAATCTTTTCAGGTTAGTGTTTTTGTAATTGTAAACACTCACAACTGGATAGGTGTTTCAGCATAAAATGTTCATTATGTCCTGATTATGTATTGATTACAAATACATAAATAGCACCAAGTGGCAGATTTAGTTGGCATCTCTGCACAGTGCTAGAATTCCCACAGCAAGTATTGATAAGTATCTCTTAAGGTGATTGTAGCTAGCTAAATAATTTGTACCTATATTACACATCCATTGGCTACATAGCTCTCAATTGTGCAGTTTTGAAAAACAAGATCTGGTGCTACTTTAGGTTAAAGAAAGTTCTCAGTTTCTATGCCTTATTCTCAGGGTGCATGTTTACTGTAGCATGTGTTTCTTTCAACACTGCACATTTGAGACCTATATAACGAATGGAAGTGCACAGCAGCTGAGATTCATGGGATTATTTTGTCAGCTCCAATCCCTATCAATGTGAGGTTGTGTAAATAGCAGTTCACAATACTTGCCATGTCAAAGGCATGTCAGTATAGTTTCCAGCAGATTCCTGTACACAGCAGAATCCTGTTAGCTGAATAGTGTTTGAACTTGTTACTGAAGTTTATGGTCACATTTTATATGTGTAATTTTTAAATAGTTTATTAACACATAATAGGTGCTTAAAAGATGAGTTATAATGTTTTTATAATGCATTATAGAACCAGTAATACATAGCAGTAACAGTATTTAATAATGTGTTATAAATACTTAATAGATGCTATAAGAAATCTGCAATAAATGAAAATATAAAACTGTATATTAGCTGTAAACAAATCAGGACAAATCACATTAAACACACATGATTTACACTTCATTGTATGAGTCATTTATTTTGAATTTTAATTTAATCTGTTTACTGAAAAGTTTTAAATTATTTGTACAAAACAATAGAAACACCTGCCACAGCATTGTCAATATGGTGTAGGTCCTCCATGGGAAACACCTGCCAACCAATCACCTGTTATCCAGCTCTCTATCAAAGTCTGTCAGATCTGCTGTCTTGTGGTCCCATCACGGTTGAAATAGACTTGTGTCAGGGAGATGCATCTTTTACACATCACACAATACATGTCAGGGATACCATTTCAATCAATTTTTTGTAGCCATTGAAGAAATCCAGAACTGAAAATCAGAACTGAAGGGGTTAAAATAACTCCAACACTGAGACATTGTTGGCCCCTGCTGGGAGAAACAAAGAACTGCAGTTTAGTCTCCTCAATACAAGGGTGGTTGGATATCGGCTTCCGTTTGATCAAGGTGTTTTTTTAGAGCATTTTACAGCACTGAGGAATCCCCCTGCATTGCTGTTCAGATCAGTAACGACCCTGATAGCTCTAATGTTACCAGTCGTAAACGCTGTGATAATAAGGACCTGTGTATCCTCACCATTTCAAATATAATATATAACACATGATGTGTGAGAGGAGGGGACTGCGTGGTAAGATGTGTGGGATTTGAATCAGAATCTTTATACTAAACCTTTGCGCATACATTGGATTTATTTTACTGTGAAAATTAACAGAAATAAATACAACCGAAGAAAACACATCATGATCTTATTGAATTCAAAAGTGACATTTTACAGAATTTAACTCAACACAAGTGATGTTGCTTAATTCAGGAAAATAATCAGAAACATTGGTAATAATTAAGAGCAACACTCAGAACTGCAAACTGGTTTCTTCTCCATTTTAGAACACTCTGACGTCCGTCAGCTAGGCTTTCATCAGAGCGATGCCTGCAGACAAACCCAGGATTCCTCTCCAGTATAATGCAATATTACACAGTGACAGAGTGACAGTGAGCTGCTTCAATTCCAATCAAAGGGAATCATGTGAAATATCTGCTGGACAGCTGCTCCAATGCATTGCTATTTTTAAAGAGCGAAGAACGAACTGTTACAGAGGAGCCTAAAACCCCTTCAAGAAACAACATATAAACAGACAGAGCACATCAGTGTCAAAACAGATACCATGGGACTGATAAACCTGCCATACCACTGTCAGTGGGGTGTAGGACCTCCCCGGGACTGAGTCACCTGCCATACCACTGTCAGTAGGGTGTAGGACATCCCTGGGACTGAGTCACGTGCCATATCACTGTCAGTAGGGTGTAGGACCACCAAGGCCAGCCAGGATGACAGTGATTGGTCCTGGCAGGTTGAGAGTCTGCAAGGTGTTTAAATTGTTCTGGAGGGATACATGATCATTCCTCAGTGATTCCCACCAGCCTCTAATTCCTTCAGGGAACGTATGTTATTGCATTGGGGTGGAAGTCTGTTCTCCAGAATGAGCCACACATAGAGAGAGTCCTATCACTGTGGAGACTGTTGTTCCTTGTGAATGAAACATCAGGATTGTGTGCAGTCTTGGATACTTCAGTGAAGCGAGCACTTCCTTCTGGCAGCCCTTTCTCAAAGTCACTGTAATAGGATCTGATGTGCTGTTCTACCATTGGAACTGAAACTGACTGGCAACAGGGAGATGCAGCTTTTATATATCCCAGAATCCATGCCAGTGATCTGGAGAACAACTGAAGCAGTCACTGCGGCTCTGCCTGGTTCTCATATCGCAGGGGTCTAGTATCAGTAAGTGCTGATGGGTCTGTGCTGTTCTGTTGTGTCTGTCATTGCTGGGAAACTGAACGTTCTGACTTCATTGTGATGTCACAGTGCCTGTGATGTCACTGTAAAAATTGACACCCAAGCTAAAGTTCATTCTTATGGGAAACCAATTGCAAAAAATAAGTCAAACCTTTTGTTAAGGAGGGCTGTAGAGCAAACTCAGACTTCACCTCTGGAGTACAGTGATAGTGCTGCTTAAATCACTATACCTTTTCTACACTCCACAATATAAGAAGAACAAATCTATTTCAAACTACAGCATGATTTCAATAACTCTGCCAGTTAATGCAAGTGAAGTGTTTGTGTGGCCAGTGTCCCACCTGCCTCCAGAGTCTCTACTGGGAATGGGCCTGTCCCATTGGGAGAAAGCTTCAGTCTTGAAGGAGCGCTTTGACAGAGGGTGCCATTCTCAAACTCCTGTCCCACTCTCTCTTCTCCGCCCCTCTCACACTGATTCAGCAGTCTCTGCTCAGCCTGCTTGTCTAAACCTGGCCTCAGGCCCAAACCTCACCTCTTAGAGCTTTATATAACTCCTGGAATTCAGAAACACAGGTAAGTTTCGTTTCTTGTGAAACCCATCCCTGTCTCTGTATCATTTCAACAGAAACAGCAGAAGCACATATTGTGATTCCAGCCCAGGATCACACTTCATGGTGAATCGAGGGTATTGACACAACTATTCCAATGGCTGGAGTTCCATCCTTCTTATATTCCTGTACAGAACAAGACACTCTAACACAGCAGTCAAACACATTGTTAATGCTGTGATAAATCAGGAGAAATGGACAGTCTAAACATGGAAACAAGCTTGTTCTTGTTATTCCACTTGTTCTCCTTGTTGAAGAAGAAAACTCCCCTCCCCTCCAAAAACAATTGAGAACTGAAGTGGAGGCATTTCTGTCCATTTTACCCACTCAGATCCCTCGCTTTCTAAATATATTGGCGCGTCTGAAAAGATAATAGCACCATCTTCAAATACAAGCTAAAGATTGTCAGATTGTCAAAGTATTTTACTTTCACAATGAAAATAAATAAACTAATTTAAAATTACTAAATAATGTTGCATTTAAGTTTTAATATAAGAGATATGATTTTCAATTTGCACTTCAATCAAAACAATTGAATGGTTGTAAATTTGATCAGCAATAACTGCATGTAAATATTTTATTAAAGAAATACAATTGAAAATAGGTTGATTAAAGTATTGCTTATATCGTCTATACATTCTTAATATTATATTTCTGATCTTTAATATCCTAGTATGTGTGTGGTGAATGATTCAATATGATTTTTGCTTAGATCTTTATTTGCCATGCTTACTAGCTATTCCAGCAAGAATTGCCTCTGAAAACTCTTGTCCAGGCTGATTGTGTGGAAATGAAGTGGGGAAGCATATTGGCGGTGCGCTGGGCGCTGAAGTCCACAGGGTAAGCATTGTGCATACGCTTCCCCACAATCAGCCTTTAGGAGTCTTTTCAGAAGCAGTGTTTTGCTGGAATAGTTAGTAAGCATGGTGAATAAAATCTAATCAGAAACAACCATAGAAAATCCTCATCAGGTAAGAAATGTAAAGAACATGATGATGTTTAAACCTTTAACCTCAGTGTGGTCCCCATGAGTGTTCATTGATATCTATTTATCAGGAGAGTTTTCAAAATGAGCAATTGTATCTGTTAATGAAAAAACAAATGAAATCTATTTGAAACCAGTGGGGGGGAAACCAGTGTGGGGGCTGCAGGATTAATGGGCTTCACCTGATTCAAAGAGAGTAAAAATAAAGAAGTGTGGAAGCTGTGTGGTCCAGTGGTTAAAGAAAGGGACTTGTAACCAGGAGGTCCCCGGTTCAAATCCTGACTCAGCCACTGCCTCATTGTGTGACCCTGAGCAAGTCACTTAACCTCCATGTGCTCCATCTTTCGGGTGAGACGTAATTGTAAGTGACTCTGCAGCTGATGCATAGTTCACACACCCTAGTCTCTGTATGTCGCCTTGGATAAAGGCGTCTGCTAAATAAACAAATAATAATAATAATAAAACAAAACAAGAAAGGACTTGGGAGAATGCCGTTCGGATGATGAGAGGGAAGACACTGTATGGAAATAATAAAACAAATAGTGCACAGATTTGAAAAGTAGGTCCCTTGATTGTAAGCTTTGTTTGAGTGTCTGTTCTGTATAAAATGGTTTTAACTCATGAAATCAGTATGTCAGTAATGTACACACCTTGACTGATAACACTAGAACATGTCTAGTTCTCATAATATACAGCCTCCCCTGGACTGGAGGGACTACCCTTCACGTTCTCTTAGGGGGGTGAGCAGTTCAGTCTCTGTGCCTCAAGCTTGCCATGAACTGGAGGGAAGAAAGCAGTTGGTGCTTAGAGACAAGTTTGTGGTTGAGGACTAATGGACTTTGAGATGTGGATTAATGCCCACGAAGATCGAACTCCACCAAACTCACTTCCCTTGTGAACGTCTGAGGATTCAGACCCACACAGAAATGAAGGTCCAGTGCAGTCAAATACATACTGTAGCTATAGAAGGGTTACTGTGACAATGCCATTCTCAAACTCCAGTCCCACTCACAACTCTCTCCTCTCCACCCCTCTCAGACTGATTCAGCAGTCTCTGCTCAGCCTGCTTGTCTAAACCTGGCCTCAGTCCCAAACCCCGCCTCTTAGAGCTTTACACAACTCCAGGAAATCAGCACAGTGAAGTTTCTGTTGTGAAATCGTCAGTCTCTCTGTCTCACTGCAGGAAGAATGGCTTCGGATTTGTGGTCAGAGGAGCACTTGAACTGTCCAGTGTGTCTGGAGATATTGAACGACCCAGTCGCTATTCCATGTGGACACAGTTACTGTACGGGGTGTATTAAGAACTGCTGGCATCAGACTGATCATACAGGTGTCTACAGCTGCCCCCAGTGCAGAGAGACCTTTACCCCAAGGCCTGTTCTGCGTAGAAACATTGTGCTGGCTGAAGTTGTCGAGAAATTAAAGAAGACAGGTCTCAATCCTCCTCCTACTCAAAGTTATGCTGGACCTGGAAATGTGCCATGTGATGCCTGCACTGGGAGAAAGTTCAAAGCTGTGAAATCCTGTTTGACGTGCCTGGCCTCTTACTGTGAAACACACGTCAAGCCACACTATGAGGGGGCTGCTTTCAAGAGGCACAAGCTGATCAATGCAACTGGAAATCTGGAGCAGAAGCTTTGTGCAGAACACCAACGATTATGTGAGGTCTTCTGTAGAACCGATCAGACGTATATTTGCTGGTTGTGTGCGGACGAGGAACACAAGAGCCATGATACAGTCTCAGCTGAGAAAGAAAGGACTGGGAAACAGGTAAGGGTTTGAACCATTTCTTTGTAGCTATCCTAGAAGATAAGAATTCCCAGGGATATTTAACATCTGTCTGTTTACTAGGTTATACAGTTTCATATTAGATCAGATTTTAATTGTATATTAAGAGCTATTTAAAGAGCCCTAGTTTTTTAATTGCTCTTTCTAAACTATGATGTACTACAATGTATTTCAGGGTGTAACAGGGGCATTGTTACAGGTGTGGCTATCGCTGATTGACAGGAGAGACACAAGAGGTTTTCTTTGATACGAAATACAAAACATTCAAAACAAAACACTGCTCGAAAACAACTAGAAAATAAAAGGTGACCAAACAAGAAAGGAGGTCCCTCTCCAGGAACAGTCTCCCTGACACTTCCTGTCTAGACTTAGGTGGGATTAAAATCCCCTAAACTTTTTCTCTATTCCTTCCAGTGCTAGCGATCCCGGTTAGTGATCCGAGATACATTTTTCGTCTTGTGTTTTTCTCACCCTGGTTAACACACGCAGTCGTGAGGATCCTACAGCAACAATCTCCTTCCCAGACATTCTGTATCCCTGCTTGTAGAACCAAGAAACTGGCTTTTTCAGGCCCTTTTTAAAGGCATGATTTTGAATATGCCCTGCCATATTTAGCACAAACTTATTTTGAAAAAACATTATTTACAATCAAACAAAAACACACTATTTACACGTGCATGACCTCAACCCTGCCTCAGAGGGTAAGAAGGATTTGTTCAGCTATTGTGTGGTGCATTGGATTTAGTAGTATAAAATTAGCATGATTTATATTCCTAGTGTTTTTTTTTTATATGTATCTTGCAACTTAATACAATTATATCAGTTTCATTGTTTAAGATGTTATAGTTTAATTAGTAAAACTGATTAAAAAATATTTCCAGTAAAGTCAGCACCCAGTTTAAAACAGCAGAAAAGACCAAGATTAACATGATATACAATATATGCAGGACTTCTGTTTTTGGTGTTTATTAATTTCATTAAACCAAGAGCTAACCATGCCTGTGTTTTTAGTGATGTGGGTGGAAATATGATCCTCGCTTGGAAAATTTGCAATGCAGCCGGAGGACGGAGCGAGCTTCACCTAGTGCTGCCTCTATGATGCAGGGCCTCTTTAATATATTGTAACAATGATTGCAGCTCAGGGATAGTAATATTTTCTTAATAAACTAATACATCAGATTTTAAACATAACTTTAATAATTGTGTTTATATATATAGTAAACAAACCCCATGCCTTTAAAAGTGACACACATGCATCTATCTGCACTGGCAGAGCTACTGTGCCCATGCCTTTAAAAGTGACACATACGCATATATCTGCACTGGCAGAGCTGCTGTGCCCGTGCCTTTAAAAGTGACACATACACATCTATCTGCAATGGCAGAGCTGCTGTGCCCATGCCTTTAAAAGTGACACATACGCATCTATCTGCACTGGCAGAGCTGCTGAGCCCATGCCTTTAAAAGTGATACATACGTATCTATCTGCACTGGCAGAGCTGCTGTGCCCATGCCTTTAAAAGTGACACATATGCATCTATCTGCACTGGCAGAGCTGCTGTGCCCGTGCCTTTAAAAGTGACACATACGCATCTATCTACACTGGCAGAGCTGCTGTGCCCGTGCCTTTAAAAGTGACACATACGAATCTATCTGCATTGGCAGAGCTGCTGTGCCCATGCCATTAAAAGTGACACATATGCATCTATCTGCACTGGCAGAGCTGCTGTGCCCATGCCTTTGAAAGTGACACATAAGCATCTAGGTGCACTGGCAGAGCTGCTGTGCCATGCCATTAAAAGTGTGTTACAACACATTTTTACATGATTAAAGCAGATATGTTTAAGTTAGTTAAAAACGAAATGTAATTATCTATTTGGGATTTTGTTTCTTAAAATCTACAATTTGGTTCAACCACCCTACAAGTACCTTCTTTCCTTTGCTGTCTTCCACAATGAAGTCCTTCTTGGCACGGATGTATTCTTCTGGGTTTTTTTTTTGTGTGTTTAGGCTTTTTTTTATAGTACGCCAGAATTTGCAATTCTGTTTCAAATTCCACAAGCGTGTGACTTCTCCCTATTGAACTGTAATATTGCTTTAAATCTGCTAGCAAGAACAACCCTTCGCTTCTAATTGTAATCTCGTTTTAAATCTCACAAGTGTGTGCAATCCTCCAATAGAAATGCAGGAATGTGCTGCTACTCAGTTTAAAGTATTCAGAATGAATCAATGCGATATACAAGTCAGGAAAGAGAGACATTGCCCTACTGCCCTGGGTCAAGATTGGCTTTTTTGTTATTTTATTTCTAGGTTTTGGGCTATTTTATTGTATTTTTTTCACTGGGAAACGGGTGAAGTCAACGTGAATTGAGTAACCATTTCCAGTGTTTATTGGCTATACACCAATTTCAGAATTAGGTCCTCTGCTATTCCTAATCTACATTAATGATTTAGATTCTGGTATAGTAAGCAAACTTGTTAAATTTGCAGACGACACAAAAATAGGAGGAGTGGCAAACACTGTTGCAGCAGCAAAGGTCATTCAAAATGATCTAGACAGCATTCAGAACTGGGCAGACACATGGCAAATGACATTTAATAGAGAAAAGTGTAAAGTACTGCACGAAGGCAATAAAAATGTGCTTTATAAATATCATATGGGAGATACTGAAATTGAAGAAGGAATCTATGAAAAAGACATAGGAGTTTATGTTGACTCAGAAATGTCTTCATCTAGACAATGTGGGGAAGCTATCAAAAAGGCCAACAAGATGCTCGGATATATTGTGAGAAGTGTTGAATTGAAATCAAGGGAAGTAATGTTAAAACTTTGCAATGCATTAGTAATACCTTACCTAGAATATTGTGTTCAGTTCTGGTCACCTCGTTACAAAAATAATATTGCTGCTCTAGAAAGAGTGCAAAGAAGAGCAACCAGAATTATCCCGGGTTTAAAAGGCATGTCGCATGCAGACAGGCTAAAATAATTGAATCTATTCAGTCTTGAACAAAGAAGACTGCGCAGTGATCTGATTCAAGGTATTGACAATGTCGATCCAGGGACTTTTCGACCTGAAATAAGAAACAAGGGGTCACAAATGGAGATTAGATAAAGGGGCAGAACAGAAAAAGGAGGCACTTTTTTACACAGAGAATTGTGAGGGTCTGGAACCAACTCCCCAGTAATGTTGTTGAAGGTGACACCATGGGATCCTTTAAGAAGCTGCTTGATGAGATTCTGGGATCAATAAGCTACTAACAACCAAACAGGCAAGATGGGCTGAATGGCCTCCTCTCATTTGTAAACTTTCTTATGTTCTTATGTAACACATGCTAGATCAGCCATCATTCACTGTTACTAGTATGAAATAGTAACATCTAGTGGACAGTTAATGTGGCTCAAGTGTATTTTTCTATTGTTGGCGCTGTGCACTAGATGGTGTTCATGCACCATCTTAGTACTATACACACATGTTGTCTGATCTAGCCTGTGCTATAGATGTCTGTGGCATGCAACTGGATCTTAACAGCAAAATATATTCGAGAACCACTGAGAATTATTGCAAACATTGTAAAGAGGTAAGGGGACAAGAAAATAGAAAATATATTTGAACTAAAATCAGTCAGTTTCAATAGAATACTTAACCAGGCCTGCTTTGTGTGTGACAGGATATCACTCAATACCCTATCAGAAATGTCACTGTGTCACTGTGTTTCTACACAGAAGCAGCTGGGTAAGACACAGACAGAAATACAACAGAGAATCCAGCAGAGACTGAAAGAAGTGGAAGAGCTGAAACAGGCTGTGGAGTCACTGAAAGTGGGTATTGAAAAGAGGGTGTTATTATTATTATTATTATTACTATTATTATTATTATTAACAGATGGACAGGAACACATCTACAGAAGTTTACTGTATTAGCCTGATATAAAGTCTAAACATGTCTCCTCTACTGTGTTTTTAAGCAGAGCTCTGCACAGAAAGAAATAAAGAAAAGTGAGAAGATCTTTACTGAGCTGATCCGATCCATTGAGAAGATCCACACTGAGGTTATTGAGCTGATTGGAGCTAACAAGAAGGCTGCAGTGAATCAGGCTGAAGGACGCATGAAGAAACTGGAGCAGGAGATTGCTGAGCTAAGCAGGAGAAACGCTGAGCTGAAACAGCTTTCAGAGACAGAGGATCACATCCATTTTCTACAGGTAACATCACTGCTTGTTAGAAAATCTCAAGTCCATAACTGGGACGGTTTCAGACAGACCTCTCAATTTGAATGAATCCTTGCTTTTCCCCAGGAATGTTTTGGACCCCATTCTGTTTCACTGAAAACTCCTTTTCTCCACTTTGCTGTTGTAGAATTTCCAGTCTCTCTGTGCCTCTCCTGAAGCTAGAGACTTACTCAGCAGTACTGTCAATACAGACATCTCTTTCGGGGCTGTGAGGAAAGCTGTATCTGAACTTAAAGACCATATTGAGGACTTCTGCAAGAGGAAATTAGTCAAAATAACCAAAACAGGTTGGCGTGAAATAGATTCCTTTGGTAGAGATTTCTCAAATAGACCATGACTTGAGGAGGGACAGGACTTGCCAGACATTAATAAAGACTTTTCGCAGATTGTTGGTTATAAGAATATTGCAGATGTTTTATTTCAAATGATTTCCCCAAGTTGAAACACCCTACCTCATTTACAGTGACATCCCGAGTGATGAGATCAGGAATGAGAGAGTTTCTAAAGACATTACATGAGAAAACAACACAATAGCATTCAAACAGAGACAGAGGGATTCAAACATTAAACAACACATTCATTACATATAGGATGCTAACAGTTTTCTGTATTTTATTTAGCGAATGAAACAGCAGTTTATACCCTGGAGTCTAGGAGCCGTGACAGACGTTTAAAAGGTAAGGATTCTCTTCCAGTAAAACATTTTCTCTCCAGAGACATTCTCCTTTTTGTATTAGATTAGTTCTTATGTGAAAGATTCTTGATGAGGGATTAGGCTGCGTCCTTTGCTACACTGATAAACTGAACAGATGCACTTTAAAAATTAAGAGCATGGCAGATTGCTGTTTGGAGTCTTGTGTGTGTTGTGTATTAATCCACATGCTTCAATTCTATTTCTCTCTCTTTTTTCTGCCCAGTGAATGAAGTTGGAGTTTACAGTCTGCAGGCTCCAGAGCCAAGGAACAGAGCTGAGTTTTTAAAATGTAAGTCTATTTTCACTGAAACATTTGATTGAAAGATGTGTCACTCCATTTTAGATCTAACACTCCAGAACAGGGAGGGGTGGAGCTTGAGGGCAGCAATTATTATTTTTTATTCGTAATTGTGAACTATTAATCTACACTCCTGTCCAACAAGTATTGGGACACATGATACAGGCACAATATTTTACAATGAATAGCATCATTACATTGTGCATTGATTGTCAGCTGCACAATTAATAAACACAAACTCACCCAAATAATATTATTACTCCATTCAGTACATTTGTACCTCAATACCTCTTCTGCTTTCAAGTTGTAGCAGGGAGCATGGCGTAGACAGCAGGTAGGGGGGAGCATGGAGGAAACAGCAGGGAGGAGGGAGCAAGGAATAGGGAGCAGGGAAGAGATAGCATTGAGGAGAAAGGAGGCAGCAGGGATGAGGGAGCAGGGAGCATGGAGGAGGGAGCAGGGTGCAGAGCACAGGGAGTAGGGAGGAGTGAAAAGGGGGATGGAGGAGGGATCAGGGATTAGGGAGGAGGGAGCATGGAGGATGGAAAAGGGGGTCTCTTCCAACCTTGTGTATATTTTTTCAGTGATTTGACTTTTCTAACCATCTCTCCTCTACCCGGCCTCATCTCTTCAATCAGATTCCTGTCAGCTCACACTGGACCCCAACACAGCGCATAGTGTGCTCTGTCTGTCTGAAGGGAACAGAAAGGTGACATGGAGGAGAGAGACAGAGCGATATCCTGATCACCCAGAGAGATTTGACCGATATTCCCAAGTGCTGTGCAGAGAGGATGTGTCTGGGAGTCGTTGTTACTGGGAGATGGAGTGGAGTGGGGTAGGGGCTTTTATAGGAGTCACATATAAAGGAATCAGCAGGAAAGGAAGGGATGTTTCTGTTGTCCTTGGATACAATGACAAGTCCTGGAGTTTGGACTGCTCTGTTTCCAGTTACTCTGCCCGGCACAATAGCAATGAAACTTTAGTAGCTGACCCCCACTCCTCCAGAATAGGAGTGTATATGGACTTTAATGCTGGCACTCTGTCATTTTATGGCGTCTCTGACACAATGATCCTCCTGCACAGATTCCAAACCACATTCACTGAGCCACTCTATCCTGGGTTTAGGCTTCGTGCTGATTCCACTGTGACAATCTGCCAGCTGAACTAGACTGTTTTGTGTTGTAAGAAAACCTTTGTATTGAACTCTCTATCTGTCCTCTCCACTCCTTGGGTGAAGAGAATGTTCAATCTGACACAACTTTGTATGAAAGTTAGGGGCTAAAATGGCTCCACCTGCAGAGTGAAACAAGCTGAATTATTTGTTTTTACATTGGGGCTGAGGCAGCCTAATTTTTACTGTTTAATCTCTGTTAGGTTAGTGCTTTTGTAATTGTAAACATTTACTGGACAGGTGTTTCACTGCCATTTTGAGATCGTTGCTGTACTCTTTAGTTTTAACCATTTTTGTTGCTTTTTGAATCACAAATTTAATTTATTTTTCAACACTTGATGATTATGTAATCATCAGGTGTTGGTTTTTAATTATGATAACTGTCAATCATTAGCAACGAATGGGTTTCACACGAAATATGTTGATTACCCAAATATTTTGTCAAAGTATGAAATTAGTTTTTGCATGTTATTTTTCAAATTATAGAAATCATTTTTTTTGTGTGTTTTTTCTCATTTTTTTAACTGCCCAAATACTGTTGTCTGTGACTGTATGTGTGTGTGTGTGTGTGTGTGTGTATATCTATCTATCTATCTATCTATCTATCTATATATATATATATATATATATATATATATATATATATATATATATATATATATATATATATATATATATATATATATATATAATGGGTTGGGAGATCTGCTTCCTGATTGGCTGATAGTTATTGTGGTAAAGCCCTTTGTATCAGGTTAAGGTCCAGGACTTTACCACTGTTTGTCTGAGTGCGTCAATAACAAGTCCTAGTTATCAAGTTGCTTTTAAGCATGTTTGTGCTCTTTTATTCAAAAACAAAGAAAACAGACAAATCAGAATGAACAGTTTAAACAAAACATATGTCTAAACTAAATTTTAACAAAACCTTCGACTATCAATCCAGATGGCTGAGTCATTTACTGGTACACACCCCTGGTTTCCCTAACCAGTATTGGTAAAGGTAGTTTTTACCTTCCAGCTCTTCCTCACTCTCCTTCAACTCTCTTCTCAAACAAACACTTCTCTATTCTCTTAAATACCTTTCTAAATGAACCCAGCTGTTCTCTATCTGATTAACTAAACAATAAACCAATGAAGGAATACATTCTAAACAAACCATCTTTCCTAAGATGGCTGCCTTCTAGCTTCTCCTTTACTAAGAGGGAGTACGATTAGCAGTGGCTCTTCACAACACAAAATACCCATTGTTATTATGGACAATAATGTACAAAGTAAAATGTGTCCAAAACATCATTACAATGTAAAAAGCAGGCTTGTAAATAAACCAGTCATAATATTAGAATGTATAAAAGCAGCACGAATCATCAATGCAAATTATATGGCAATGTAATACTATAATATAAAGCAAAACACGGTACACCATTGCATATTGATCTGTCTGTAAGACATTGCACGCAGGTACATTAAAAGGTGTTCACGATATTATTCATTTAATAGTCATACTAAATGACCGTATTTGCAAATTTAATCAACATTGTTAAAGGTTTGTAACACGAAATGCAAGTCACCAAACCAACATGTTTTTTTAACTGAAATATAGCACATGCCCTTACCTGTTCAATGCATTGCGCCGCATCAAGTTTTCTTCTTCTTCTTCTTCTTCTTCTTCTTCTTCTTCTTCTTCTGTTTAGTTAATGGCCACCAAGTTTATGTCAAAACTTATTGTCATCACCTACTCTTCAAATTTGGCTATTAATCGCCTGTAATCCCGATCAGGATCTGAAAAAAATGACTGCTCTATTCACCTTAACATCTACAATCCATTGCAATGCCAATACAATCCCTACCAATTCTGCTATCATAATTTGCATATCTTCTGTAATACAAAAGTGCTTTCCCATCTCAAATTCCAGTATATAATAAGCTGCTGCAACCCTGCCATTATCTGTATTTTTTACCCATCTGCAAACAACTTACAATACTTTTCCCCAATCATTATTTACCCATCTCAATGCCCATTTACAAAATTCACCTCTGTCCTTCACCTTCTCTTTTTCTTTCAACTAGAATAAATCAATCAGAGGAGTTCTAAAACACCACAGACTCATGTTAGAATATACTCTTTTTAATCTCATCCTATGTGGGTAATTGCAGTGGACACGCCTATTTCATTACTTCACAGCGCACCCTACTAGGGACTGTTGGCACATCTGCATTGGCTTGGGCCACTCGTCTCAAACTGAGTTTGTATTTAAAAAATCAACTTTAATACAGTGTTACATATAATGACTTTAATATTGTTTTGCTAATTACTGAATATATTTGAATACATGTCTGAATCCTGAACAGATACATTACTGAAAAAGCCATAGCCCATACTTTCCTTCAGTACAATACAATGCATTTATATAATGATGCATCAGCTTGGGTTGCTTCAGTGAGTGTCTCTTTCCTTGGCCTTGCCCAGCTCAGGTGCTTCACCAAGACCGGCATCTCCTGGGTGGTTGTGTTGCAGTGTGTAAACTATCTCAGAACAAGTCAAGCTTGAACAGTGTTGAGAGGCTGTATGTCGTGTAAATGCTTTTTAAACCATGTGGGGATTGTAATGGTTTGTAAATAGGCTCTGTAAATAAATAAAAGCAGAAGTGAATACTCTTATTGCATTTTGTCCTATTTTGTTAATATTGTGTTGTATAAATATGACAAAATAATGCATTATGTTGGTTTTACACCAACATTTTATTAGAGATTGTACAAAATAGTATTCATCAACATGCCAAAACATCTGAGTTTATTATTGGGATTATGATATTGAAGATGGGGAATGTGCCTATAATATCGCCAACAGGTCGAGGGTAACCTTGAGCAATGACTCCAGAGTTACTGCAGGACTCCAGACATTTAGATAAGAAAAGATATGAGCCCATAAAAAGATGGCAAGAAAATATGCATTCACGGAATGTCTGTGTTATTTTACAAACAACCACAGCCTGGTTAGTCTGGTGAAAAGGATCATTGTAAACCTTTCAACCACAGCCTGGTTAGTCTGGTGAAAAGGATCATTGTAAACCTTTCAACCACAGCCTGGTTAGTCTGGTGAAAAGGATCATTGTAAACCTTTCAACCACAGCCTGGTTAGTCTGGTGAAAAGGATCATCGTAAACCTTTCAACCACAGCCTGGTTAGTCTGGTGAAAAGGATCATTGTAAACCTTTCAACCACAGCCTGGTTAGTCTGGTGAAAAGGATCATCGTAAACCTTTCAACCACAGCCTGGTTAGTCTGGTGAAAAGGATCATCGTAAACCTTTCAACCACAGCCTGGTTAGTCTGGTGAAAAGGATCATCGTAAACCTTTCAACCACAGCCTGGTTAGTCTGGTGAAAAGGATCATTGTAAACCTTTCAACCACAGCCTGGTTAGTCTGGTGAAAAGGATCATTGTAAACCTTTCAACCACAGCCTGGTTAGTCTGGTGAAAAGGATCATTGTAAACCTTTCAACCACAGCCTGGTTAGTCTGGTGAAAAGGATCATTGTAAACCTTTCAACCACAGCCTGGTTAGTCTGGTGAAAAGGATCATTGTAAACCTTTCAACCACAGCCTGGTTAGTCTGGTGAAAAGGATCATCGTAAACCTTTCAACCACATCCTGGTTAGTCTGGTGAAAAGGATCATCGTAAACCTTTCAACCACATCCTGGTTAGTCTGGTGAAAAGGATCATTGTTAACCTTGTATAACATTCCCTGTTGTAAGTATCCAGGGGACATCAGTGCTCCAGATAGCAAATATATGATCAGTGAAAATCAGTGATAAACTTTTAATGTGCTTAAAATGTGTGCTTGAATGATTTGTATATATTCTAATTATCACAACATTGTAAATGATACAGCTCATTTGTTAAAACAGTTTTTAACGTACAGTGCAATGTGGGAGCAAGTATCACACCTCAGCACATTCAGGTTCACTCATTTTTCCATGTATCATATCTTTGTAGGAGAAGTATATTTACACATTGATAAACAGCAACTACCGGCAGTTCTCTACAGTCATCGCCTTTAGCAACTTTAAATTAATTCAAATAAGATCATACATGTCAGGTGCAGCCGAATTCTGCACCAAATCTGTTTACTAAAACTGATAAGACAACAAACATATCTTTAATACAACTTCAAGTTCAGGGGCATCAATGGGTACATTCCGGTAAGAAATCTAATTTAGCCATGTGACTATGTACCCTACCTAAATCAATATGTACCTAAATCAATATGCAGAACTGTGACACGGCTGGCTGAGTGGTGACGTCAGAACCAGGAAATGAATAACACAGACAGGACGGATAAAATGAAATGATGAAGGCGCTTGCTTGCACCAGTTTATTATATTCACTCCTGCCATTCTTCTGCTGCTGGTGCCAATGCCGGCAGCTTCCCAGCTGACAGCTGAAATGCTGTCAGCAGAGACATTAATGGCTCCAAGTCTGGCTCCTCCAGCCGGGGTAGTCCCGGCAGGGGAAAGGCTGCTTGGGGGGTGGTCTCCTGACCTCCCCCTTTCTTCGTAGCTGGCATCTCCCCTTGACGGGGTTCCGGCCACAGTACTTCCTGCTGCGATGCGGAGCACCAGGCAGCCCCAGGTGATGTGGAGCAACAGGCAGCCCCAGGCGCTGCGGAGCACCAGGCAGCCCCAGGTGATGTGGAGCACCAGGCAGCCCCAGGCGATGCGGAGCACCAGGCAGCCCCAGGTGATGTGGAGCACCAGGCAGCCCCAGGCGATGCGGAGCACCAGGCAGCCCCAGGCGATGCGGAGCAACTGGCAGTCCCAGGTGATGCGGAGCAACTGGCAGCCCCAGGCGATGTGGAGCAACAGGCAACCCCAGGCGATGCGAGGCTGGCATCCTTGGGCGAAGCGAGGCTGGCATCCTTGGACGAAGCGAGACTGGCATCCTTGGGTGAAGCGAGCCTGGCATCCTTGGGTGAAGCGAGCCTGGCATCCTTGGGCGAAGCAAGGCTGGCATCCTTGGGCGAAGCGAGGCTGGCATCCTTGGGCGGTGCGAGACAGGCATCCTTGGGCAGTGCGATGCAGACATCCTTGGGTGGTGCGAAACTCAGCCTTGGTCCTCGAGGCCCCCGAGGAGATACTCTAGGTCCCGGCAGCCGTCTCTCCAGCCTTCCATTTCCTTATTTATTTATTTTTTTCCAAAAACAATATTTGTTATGTATTTTTTTTTCCCAAAAGGACACCTCAACAAAAATAAAATAGCGCACTTTCCCTGGTCTGACGCTTGGGGCCGCTGTCATCCAGTTTCTAACACCATATGTGACATGGCTGGCTGAGTGGTAACGTCAGAACCAGGAAATTAATAACACAGACAGGATGGATGAAATTAAATGATGAAGGCGCTTGCTTGCGCCTGTTTATTATAAATAAAAAGGCTTGAACAAAATACAGGACACGGCACTTTAGCCAAAATAAACAGACAGATAACCAAAATGAACAGACACTAACACACAGGGACGAAAACTAAACAAACAAGTACCGTGCTGGTCCTCCAGCACCACGTAGCAATTGCTTATTATTATATTGTTTACCTCCCCTCTCTCCCGTTCCTTCGCCTTGAACACACAACCCCGAGTGAGTAAAACGTGCATCTATATATACTGTTGTGCCGGGATTCAATTACTAATTAATTATTCAATTGAATCCCAGCACGTAAACTAATTCTGTGCAACCCTGTGCTCACATATTATTAAATACTTTAAATGCACGTGAAGTGAAGTGCAATCCCCATGTCTAAATACAATTATACATTTTAAACATTCGTGCTGATTACCCGCATTATATCCCGTGTACCAACTACAATACACCAACATTAACACATGCAACATACAACATAATACACAAAAATACACACAGGAGTGGGGCACATTGCCACAATAACTTGTATGTACAAAGCAGCACCATTTCATTAATATCGAGAGCTAAAGAAAGCAGAGATGGCTTCTAGCAGTTCAGCACCAGATCCAGGTGAGTTAATGTATTTATTTATTCATTCTTAAAGAAGATGTCAAATTATCTTGTGGGCTGAAACTTGGGAATGTAACAAACTAAACAATAAAAATGTATTTTCGATTTCAGATATTTAGATCTTTGTAAGTGTATGTAGGGCATACAATGTAATCGTTGCTAAAACCTATGAGTAAAATCCAACGTTTGAAAAGTGTGTCTAAATGAGTAACTGGTTTATTTTTCTAGGGCTTGAAGTGTTTCATGTTTTACATTTGATCACATGACATCCCTTTAAACTATTTTAAGCTGATTGAGAGTCCTAATTCAGAAAAAGCTGTTAAGTACAAAACGTTGTCACTTGTTTTTACCTTCATATCGACTGAGCTCGATTCTGTTTCGCTTCATTTTTATTTCAAACAGACTTGGCAAATTATTTTAATTGACAGATTTTCTTTTCAGCATAAAATACCCAGTAGGGGAGACCGGGGTTGGTAGTTACACTTTTTACTCTTTATTATTTTCCTCAATCTGGTGACATTCTTCGAGGTTCTGTTCTGTTATATTGAAGAATAACTCTTCATTGTAACATAATCATTTCCATTACATGAGAGTAGATGTTAAAACTTCATGCTGATTTTAATTCGGCTCTCGCCAAGATAGGCACCAACAAAGAGGTAGCTTTACAGTAAAAAAATGTGATCCTTCTGTGTCTCCATCCACTTGTGTTTCCTTCCATATGATGATGTAGATATCCTTCTTCCTGGTGTTGATGGCTGAAGCGTAATGCTGGCTCCAGGGATAAAACCCAAACAATCATAAAATAAACACAGCAATCAAAATAAAGCAATATCAATTACAAACGTGCAAACACACAAATAATAAGGGTTTCTAATCTAAAACAAAAGCTACAGCAAAACTAAGCTACAAAAGCCCCCAATAAACAACCTGACGCAACTAAGTGTAGTTAATTTTACAAAACAAACTATAGTAGCTAGATACAAGTTAACAGCAACTTAGCAGAGAAAATGGCTAATTGCATTAATATACAATGGTAGGAATATACTTCAATAACACACTCCTCTATGAGACTCCTACAGTGCAACAAACTAAACAAAACAGTTTACAAACAGTTTAAAACAATGTGCCGGCCACGCACAATATTACAAATACCAAACATCCACACAAACACCAGACTGACGCGCTGTTTGGTGAGAGAGCTGTGAGGAACACGATGATCCTTTTCACTTTTGGGGATGAACTGAGAGGCAGGACGATTGAGCAGCACATTGAGGAAGCTGGTGAGGAGCTCCAGCAGCTTGTTGAGAAATGTGGGAACAGGTATCATGTTCTCAGCAATAAGAACAGGAGCAATCACACTCAGGTCACACAGCTCCTGGACAAGATAGACAACATGGTGAAGGGAAGTGGAGGCTGCTACCTCCCAATATTTCCTGAGATTTACCAGGAGGTAGAAGAAAGGATTAGACTAAAGGAGCAGGAGCTGAATGAGAAACACAAAGAGGAACTGAGCAGGAAAGAGGAGATGAAACAGAAATATGAGGAGGAACTGAGCAGGAAAGAAGAGGAGATGAAACAGAAATATGAGGAGGAACAGATTGATATTGATTGATTGATATTGATTGATTGATACATATAGCTGAGAAGTTCTTATAAACTGTCTGCTACACTGATCAACACACACACACACACACACACTGACACACACACACACACACACACTGACACACACATACACTGACACACACACACACACACACTGACACACACACACACACACACACACTGCTATTCTGACCCCAGATCAACTCATACACACACACACACACACACACACACTGCTATTCTGACCCTAGATCAACACACACACACACTCACACACACACACACACACACACACACACACACACACACACACACACACACACACACACTCACACACACACACACACACACACACACACACACACACACACACACACACACACACACACACACACACACACACACACACTCACACACACACTCACACACACACACACACACACACACACACACACACACACACACACACACACACACACACACTCACACACACACACACACACACACACACACACACACACACACACACACACACACACACACACACACACACACACACACACACACACACACACACACACACACACACACACACACACACACACACACACACACACACACACACACACACACACACACACACACACACACACACACACACACACACACACACACACACACACACACACACACACACACTCACACACACACACACACACACACACACACACACACACACACACACACACACACACACACACACACACACACACACACACACACACACACACACACACACACACATACACATGGTATTCAAAACAGCAGGTGGCTAATAAAATAAATAATATTCAAAAGCCTGCTGAAATATTACAATAATCCATAACGCTGAATTTTGAACCCCCCATATGGCTAATAACTCTAGCAGGGCTGTAACATATTGAGACTCACAGTCTTTATATCATTGTGTTTTTATGGGAAATGTTCAGAGTCGTGGTGCAATAATATACAAAGCAGTTAACTGTAGAGTAAAATACATTTCAATGAGGAAAATAAATATACACTAATGATAAAATGACAATATAATCCATTAAACTGAGTGTTACATGGATAAATGTGTTCTATAAAGTACAGTATCTAGTACCATTAAATTAAAAGCGTTATACGGATAGCAGTGTGGAGTAGTTGATAGGGCTTTGGACTCTTGACCGGAGGGTTGTGGGTTAAATCCCAGGATAAGTCGCCCTGGATAAGGGTGTCCGCTAAGAAATAAAATGTTCAGAGTCGTGGTGCAATAATATACAAAGCAGTTAACTGTAGATTAAAATACATTTCAATGAGGAAAATAAATATACACTAATGATAAAATGGCAATATAATCCATTAAATTGAGTGTTACATGGATAAATGTGTTCTATAAAGTACAGTATCTAGTACCATTAAATTGAATGCGTTATACGGATAGCAGTGTGGAGTAGTTGATAGGGCTTTGGACTCTTGACCGGAGGGTTGTGGGTTAAATTCCAGGATAAGTCGCCCTGGATAAGTGTGTCCGCTAAGAAATAAAATAATAATGGATAGAATGAGTGTTCTATAAAGTATAGTATCTAGTATCATTACATTGAAAGTGTTACATGGATAGAATGAGTGTTCTAGAAAGTACAGTATCTAGTATTATGTTAAGTATTACTATCAATCACACACATTTCTTTTAGCTATTCAGCACTGTCTGTCACACACCGCATTTTAAACATGATACATGCTGTGATTTTGCCTTTTATTTTATTATTCAAACCTAACCTCCTATATACATTTCAGATTGCATTTGACTATAATCGTTCACTTACTGTGCACTTATAACACCATTATGAGGACCCTGTGTGTGTGTGTGTCTGCGCTGGTATTCATAATGTAATGGATGCTGATACTGGAATGCATGATTCTTATTTAGATTCGGTTATTCAATTATTATTATTATTATTATTATTATTATTATTATTATTATTATTATTATTATTATTTCACTTCTATAAGATTTCTTGCTTATATTTTTTGTATTATCACTATCCTGGACAGCACACTGTTGAAACTGCTGTATTGAGAAGCTGCCGCCAGTTGTTTGCAGTAACAGCTGTTATAATAATCTTTACTGTCCTATCTGGATTGACCCTCCTGCCTTCTGAAGACTTTTTATCCTTGACTGGGTGTCTTTTTCACTGATAATACCCCAGTTTCCTCTATTGCCCTATTCAAAGAACCTGTGTGCAGTTTTGATAAAGAGGGAGACTTAATGAGGTGTGGCAACGACAGTTCAGTGATCCCACCTGTGTAAAACTGCCAGTGACGTAGACAGCTCATTCTGCAAGCAATCAGGGTGATACTTTACATGAAGCGTCTCTAATTACTGTGGATTTATATAGCAGTTATGTAGTAAATACATGAGGACTTACACATCATTACAGTGTTATTATGCATAGTTTCAATGTACTCAACGTGTCAATGTTTTGCACCATATATGTAAGTACACAATTGTATCAGAAAAGGGTTAGGGTTAGGGATAGGGTTACGGAGGCTAGGGTTAGGGTTAGGATTGGGGTTAGGGTTAGAATTAGAGTTATATCATGCAAATAAATGTACACATTAAGTACATTCTAACTATGCATAATAACATTGTAAGTACACGTGTTTACTAATTAACTACTAATTCTCTAATTACTGTAAATACACAGTCATTATAGACACTTACTGTCATGCAGATATATAACAAGTGAAGGCAAGCACACATTTCACAGGTTTTATTTGCGATTTCAAATGCATAAGTACATTTGTAATTAATCTTACTGAAGCCCAATTATATATTATATTTATATTCCTGATTATATTTCTACTTTACAGTTCATATTAACATATTCAACAATATAATTCAACAGTGCGTTTTAAAATCTCATATTTTGCTAAAACATCACAAAAAAATAGCCTATGCTTATTATATTTTAGTGTAATTCTTAACGGCTTCTTTTTCTAAATACAATATGCATAGTATGCACTAGACATTTTCAACAAAACAAAATCAAGCATTAGTATTTAAAATTGTATATTGTGCTAAAAGTTATTTGAAAACATCCTAGTATTTTCACCCTAGAATAATCGGATTTGTCATTCTTAATGGCTTCTTCTACAAAGAAAAACATGCATCGTATGCACTAGAATGTAGAGAAGCTTTGATTTGAGTCTCACCCCCTCACAGGATGACGTGGATCTATTTACAATGGAGAGGCAAGCGACTTTTACACAATAAAACAACCTGAAGCCAATAAAGAGCAGAATCACACAGCTAAAAAATCCCTTCTAGAGCAACGAGCCTGACATGACATTTCAAACTGGTAATGATGTTTGCAATCGCTCTGAGCTGGTCTGAGGGCTGATTCTTTAACAACGAGTTTCATTGAGTTGTCTGTATTGCCTGACTGAGGTGCTTGTGGCTGGTTTGAAATGTCATTAGAAGCTACTTGCTCTCCAATGGAACGTGTTTTCTGTTGACTTCATGCAGTGGGACTCAGTGCTACACAGCACCCTCCATTGCATGCAAACTGCACACAAGACAATGTAACCACATTAGACAGGTACAGCAAAGGCTGTATGAAGCTCCTGGGGATAAAAAGCAATAGCATACTGGCATAATATAACATAGAAATGTAGTCTCATTGAAATATGCTTTAAATGGGAACATGGCTACGACTGGGGAATAGGAAACTAACACAAGCATTAAAATGGTAAAAACCATGTGGAAGGCTTTCTTCATCATGGGGTGGATCTCGTCTCTCCCTGGGGCAGACCTCCTCAGGATCCTCAGGATGGAGAGGTTACAGAAAATCATGACAATAAACAAGACAGAGATGAAACTTGTTTTGCATATAAAATGTTGTTTTCTGTTATAGTTAAGTAGATGGAGAATGCCAAAGTAATGGCCCAAGCCATAGCAGAGCACACCACTCTATAGGTGAGCGACTTGAACCCCAGGTATGTGACTGGATGCACCACGGCCACGTAATGCTCCACACAGATACAGCAAAGGAAGAGAGGACAAACAATCACATTACAAGTATAGAAAATATAGTTTACCATGTTAACAATGCTATTATCAGGACCGTAATTATTATATATATCAAGGGCTGTATTGAGGCAAAACAAAGCATCTATGACTGCCAGGTTCAGTATAAACACCTCAGAAGAGGAGATGGCAGTTTGTTTCCTCAGTAAAATCCACAGCACTGTCACATTGGCTGGCAATCCCAGAATGGCCGTTAGAACCTGTATAGCCATCCAGAATGCAAACCCAGCCGGATTGTCTCTGCATTCCCACTCATCACTGGTATAAAGATCCGTGGTGTTGCTGGGGACCATGGTAGAGTTTGTGTAGAAATCATCCATTGTGTATTGAATGCCTCAACAAGGAACTGGCTTTCACTGGTCGAGAGTATCTGCTGAGAGAAAGATGAACGATGAACAGCATCCATGCAAGATCTTACTGCAGTACAACACTGTTGAGTGGGTCATAGTGACCCAGGTCATTTTATTGGATTGGATTTTTTTTTGATTTTTTTGATTTTTTTTATACTGATGAATTGTACAGGGTTGCTTTTTATAAAGTAAGCCTGTGGTTACCAGTTAGTTTCTCCATGTACATTGTGAAATGCCATGCTGAGAGGAATAGTTCACTTACAAAGCAACATTCACTTTGATATCAAACAGCAGAGCTTTAAAAGCATACATTAGATATACCAGGAGACTTTTTCTGTTCACACTCGACAGTCCTTAAAAATCATTCTGGAAATAGAGATGAAGACCATCTCATTGTCAAAGCAGTCTTGTCAATGCAGGCACATCACAAACAGCAACATTCAAGTAACATAGGTTTGAGCTGGAGAGAAATTGTGAAGACATTACTAAATACTTGCACAGCTGTAGAGATCCCTATGCCTCTAGAATCTTGATGTATTTTAAACAGTGCACTAAACAGTATATATGAGCCACACAGTCTCTCTTACCACAATGTTATGATGTTGCCAGCAGGGAGATGTTCTCTAATATCTTCCACAATGATGCATCAATGAGTTAACCCCGCTCTGCTGGTATTAGAAACAGATCATGAACACCAGGGACAGGAGTCTAACTAGTAGGGTAAGCCATGCCCTTATATAGACATGGCCAATTAGCTGGGTTTCCACCTACTCGAAATGCACTGTTTAAAATATGTTTTTACTGTACAAGCATTCCTGTGCTTGGCCACTGCAACAGGTGTGTGCCGCCCTTTACTCTGAGCGTGGCAGTGAGAGATGGAGCATGGCAGAGAGTATGATGGATAAGTCAGCTCTCGCTCTGCAATGGAAATACCATTGAGCTAACAAAATGATCTAAAGTCCTGTGCAGTGTGCATGCAATGGATGTACTCACTAAATGCTTTGATTCAAAGAAGTAGGACATTGCAAGTAGAGACACAGCTTGGTTGCCAAAAGCAGACATACTGCAGCTAGTTCAGAATGCCGCTGCCAGGATCCTTACCAGATGTAAAAGCATGATCACATCACCCCTGTCTTGCCCAGCTGCACTGGCTACCTGTTAATTTCAGGATTACTTTCAAAATTCTCCTGCTTGCTTACACGGCCCTTCATCACACAGGTCCAGAGTATCTCTCCAACCTGCTGACCCGCTCTGTCCCTGCCTGCAAGCTGAGGTCCTCTGATCCCCAAGCACAAGTGCACCCCACTGGGGGCGCTCGTTCAGCTTCAGTGACCCGACTCTCTGGAACTCTCTCCAAGCTTTAGTGTGTGCAGCTCCCACCGTCGCTCGCTTCAAATCAACTCTCAAGACCCACTTTTTCTCTCTTGCTTTCAATGCTCTTTAAGCCTGATATCTGTGATTAGCTGTTGTCTAATTTGCTATTTCAGGTTTTTCACTCCATCCTATTCGTATGATTCTGCTTGACACACGCATCTACAGTGTTTAGAATTCACATCCTAGCCTTGTATTTAATGTTATGCTTGTATTTAATGTATTTGCATTGTTTTTAATGTTGTATTTAATGTGCTATGCCCTGTATTTCACTGTATTTAATGTATTATGCATTGTTCCTCATTATTTTGTAAAGTGCTTTGTTTATTTATTTATTTCCTTTAGCAGACGCCTTTATCCAAGGCGATTTACAGACACTAGGTTATGTGAACTATGCATCAGCTGCAGAGTCACTTACAATTACGTCTCACCCGAAAGACAGAGCACAAGGAGGTGAAGTGACTTGCTCAGAGTCACACAACGAGTCAGTGGCTGAGGTGGGATTTGAACCGGGGACCTCGTGGTTGCAAGCCCTTTTCTTTAACCACTGGACCACACAGCCTTCTGTGACACACAAGCTTTGTGATGGTGGTTCACTATGAAAGGCTCTATATAAAATAAATATTGATTGATATTGATTGATATTGATTGATTGATACATATAGCTGAGAAGTTCTTATAAACTGTCTGCTACACTGATCAACACACACACACACACACACACACACACACACACACACACACACACACTGACACACACACACACACACTGACACACACACACTGACACACACACACACTGACACACACACACACACACACACACACACACACACACACACACACACACACACACACACACACACACACACACACTCACACACACACACACACACACACACACACACACACACACACACACACACTGACACACACACACACACACACACACACACACACACACACACACACACACACACACACACACACACACACACACACACACACACACACACACACACACACACACACACACACACACACACACACACACACACACACACTGCACACACACACACACACACACACACACACACACACACACACACACACACACACACACACACACACACACACACACACACACACACACACACACACACACACACACACACACACACACACACACACACACACACACACACACACACACACACACACACACACACACACACACACACACACACACACACACACACACACACACACACACACACACACACACACACACACACACACACACACACACACACACACACACACACACACACACACACACACACACACACACACACACACACACACACACACACACACACACACACACACACACACACACACACACACACACACACACACACACACACACACACACACACACACACACACACACACACACACACACACACACACACACACACACACACACACACACACACACACACACACACACACACACACACACACACACACACACACACACACACACACACACACACACACACACACACACACACACACACACACACACACACACACACACACACACACACACACACACACACACACACACACACACACACACACACACACGGTATTCAAAACAGCAGGTGGCTAATAAAATCAATAATATTCAAAAGCCTGCTGAAAAATTGATGTCAGCTTGTTATTCAAATTCCAATGGGCCATTAACACAGGGAGGAAATGCCTTGTTTTAACTACAGTAAACAAAATAAAACAGCCATTAATCAAAGTTTCCAGTAGCGAATGACAGGGGCCTTATGACATTATTTTGCGCTGTCAAATCCATATCACTTTTAAATATGTACAGTATATACTATTGTGAGAAAGGTCATTGCTTTTTCTTTCATTAACTGTCGAATGCGTGTGCTTACTGCCCTTTATATTTTCTGATGCATGTCATGATATTTGTACTGTGTTATCCTGCGGAGATACTCAGAGTTATTACAATTTATTATAAACTCATATTTACAAGCTATCGTAAAATGAATACAACTGCATGTATCCCAGCGCCCCTGCTTTGTGTTGTAGGGTGATTATCACACCCCAGCTGTATCTCTGCCATCGCAACAGGATCGATTCTGGCAATAAAGTATTGGCAAAGTTTGCACATTTGTGCTTTATTGTGTTCTTAAAGGTTGTTTGATAATTATCTACAGCCTGCAAAGTGAGGAGCAGATACTGAAATTATACTGGAAGGTTTTGTCAGGTTTTATGAAGCAGGACTCAGGGAGACAGGGGTGAATTCTCGAATTCAAAGTCTATTGCGATGGATTGTGGTACACAAACAGAGGGCAAACATGGCACAGATAGCAATTAACGCAAATTGCTAATTGGGGACTGGATTAGGCGGAGCGGACAGTTGAATTATGGACAGATACTTCACACGTGCAGCAACAAGCATTTTGACGCAAGGCAGACACAAACTAACGCTGTCCCCGTGGAAAAAGGACATTCAAACATCAAAGGACTGTGAGTTTAAAAAGGCATGATACACAAATGATCTCATGACAGTGGCTATTTAGCAGATTGAAACAGACTATAAATATTCAAGCAAAGCTAAATATTTTGCGCTCCACATCGAATGCTAAACAAGGTGCTGTCACTCTGCTAAAAGTAAACTTGCCATATCCTTAATCTACATACCATTAATAAGCTTAATGTGATATATACTAAGATTATATGCATCGTCTCAGGTGAGGCTGTGTGCTTGGATGTGTGAGAGCAAGCAGCTATCACAGCCTGCTTGAGCTGCTGCTGCTGTGTGAGGAGACAGGCGGTCTCGTATTTCAATTGCCTGCTAGCCAGCATGAGTACAGTGAGAGTTTTTAATTGTGTTTTGTGCTTAGAGACTAAGAGATTTACTTTCTGACTTTTCTGTTTTCTGTTTATTATTTGTGTTCTTAAT
Source organism: Acipenser oxyrinchus oxyrinchus (assembly GCA_030684275.1). Lineage (NCBI taxonomy): Eukaryota > Metazoa > Chordata > Actinopteri > Acipenseriformes > Acipenseridae > Acipenser > Acipenser oxyrinchus. Next base: position 8,096,958 of record CM060277.1, on the reverse strand, counting down.
AAGATACTGCTATTGATTAAACATTCCTTGTGTCTGCGCGTGAATGTGTGTTCATAGTAAACCCTCGATCTTTGTAACACGTCAATTAAATATTATGAATAAGAGAACTAATCAACCCAGATAAACATTAAATAATCGATTATTGAATTGTTGCTACACCGCCCTTGTGTGTATTTTGGTTTATTTTGTGTTGTCTATAGTTGTTCTATGATTTAAAGTGAATTACTTTTCTGGATGTCATTAGCATGCAGTTTGATTAACGAGTTCCTGTTCTGTAGTCGTTGAGAAAGGAAGTGATGTACAATAATCCATAACACTGAATTTTGAACCCCCCATATGGCTAATAACTCTAGCAGGGCTGTAACATATTGAGACTCACAGTCTTTATATCATTGTGTTTTTATGGGAAATGTTCAGAGTCGTGGTGCAATAATATACAAAGCAGTTAACTGTAGATTAAAATACATTTCAATGAGGAAAATAAATATACACTAATGATAAAATGGCAATATAATCCATTAAATTGAGTGTTACATGGATAAATGTGTTCTATAAAGTACAGTATCTAGTACCATTAAATTGAATGCGTTATACGGATAGCAGTGTGGAGTAGTTGATAGGGCTTTGGACTCTTGACCGGAGGGTTGTGGGTTAAATTCCAGGATAAGTCGCCCTGGATAAGTGTGTCCGCTAAGAAATAAAATAATAATGGATAGAATGAGTGTTCTATAAAGTATAGTATCTAGTATCATTACATTGAAAGTGTTACATGGATAGAATGAGTGTTCTAGAAAGTACAGTATCTAGTATTATGTTAAGTATTACTATCAATCACACACATTTCTTTTAGCTATTCAGCACTGTCTGTCACACACCGCATTTTAAACATGATACATGCTGTGATTTTGCCTTTTATTTTATTATTCAAACCTAACCTCCTATATACATTTCAGATTGCATTTGACTATAATCGTTCACTTACTGTGCACTTATAACACCATTATGAGGACCCTGTGTGTGTGTGTGTCTGCGCTGGTATTCATAATGTAATGGATGCTGATACTGGAATGCATGATTCTTATTTAGATTCGGTTATTCAATTATTATTATTATTATTATTATTATTATTATTATTATTATTATTATTATTATTATTATTTCACTTCTATAAGATTTCTTGCTTATATTTTTGTATTATCACTATCCTGGACAGCACACTGTTGAAACTGCTGTATTGAGAAGCTGCCGCCAGTTGTTTGCAGTAACAGCTGTTATAATAATCTTTACTGTCCTATCTGGATTGACCCTCCTGCCTTCTGAAGACTTTTTATCCTTGACTGGGTGTCTTTTTCACTGATAATACCCCAGTTTCCTCTATTGCCCTATTCAAAGAACCTGTGTGCAGTTTTGATAAAGAGGGAGACTTAATGAGGTGTGGCAACGACAGTTCAGTGATCCCACCTGTGTAAAACTGCCAGTGACGTAGACAGCTCATTCTGCAAGCAATCAGGGTGATACTTTACATGAAGCGTCTCTAATTACTGTGGATTTATATAGCAGTTATGTAGTAAATACATGAGGACTTACACATCATTACAGTGTTATTATGCATAGTTTCAATGTACTCAACGTGTCAATGTTTTGCACCATATATGTAAGTACACAATTGTATCAGAAAAGGGTTAGGGTTAGGGATAGGGTTACGGAGGCTAGGGTTAGGGTTAGGATTGGGGTTAGGGTTAGAATTAGAGTTATATCATGCAAATAAATGTACACATTAAGTACATTCTAACTATGCATAATAACATTGTAAGTACACGTGTTTACTAATTAACTACTAATTCTCTAATTACTGTAAATACACAGTCATTATAGACACTTACTGTCATGCAGATATATAACAAGTGAAGGCAAGCACACATTTCACAGGTTTTATTTGCGATTTCAAATGCATAAGTACATTTGTAATTAATCTTACGAAGCCCAATTATATATTATATTTATATTCCTGATTATATTTCTACTTTACAGTTCATATTAACATATTCAACAATATAATTCAACAGTGCGTTTTTAAAATCTCATATTTTGCTAAAACATCACAAAAAAAATAGCCTATGCTTATTATATTTTAGTGTAATTCTTAACGGCTTCTTTTTCTAAATACAATATGCATAGTATGCACTAGACATTTTCAACAAAACAAAATCAAGCATTAGTATTTAAAATTGTATATTGTGCTAAAAGTTATTTGAAAACATCCTAGTATTTTCACCCTAGAATAATCGGATTTGTCATTCTTAATGGCTTCTTCTACAAAGAAAAACATGCATCGTATGCACTAGAATGTAGAGAAGCTTTGATTTGGAGTCTCACCCCCCTCACAGGATGACGTGGATCTATTTACAATGGAGAGGCAAGCGACTTTTACACAATAAAAACAACCTGAAGCCAATAAAGAGCAGAATCACACAGCTAAAAAATCCCTTCTAGAGCAACGAGCCTGACATGACATTTCAAACTGGTAATGATGTTTGCAATCGCTCTGAGCTGGTCTGAGGGCTGATTCTTTAACAACGAGTTTCATTGAGTTGTCTGTATTGCCTGACTGAGGTGCTTGTGGCTGGTTTGAAATGTCATTAGAAGCTACTTGCTCTCCAATGGAACGTGTTTTCTGTTGACTTCATGCAGTGGGACTCAGTGCTACACAGCACCCTCCATTGCATGCAAACTGCACACAAGACAATGTAACCACATTAGACAGGTACAGCAAAGGCTGTATGAAGCTCCTGGGGATAAAAAGCAATAGCATACTGGCATAATATAACATAGAAATGTAGTCTCATTGAAATATGCTTTAAATGGGAACATGGCTACGACTGGGGAATAGGAAACTAACACAAGCATTAAAATGGTAAAAACCATGTGGAAGGCTTTCTTCATCATGGGGTGGATCTCGTCTCTCCCTGGGGCAGACCTCCTCAGGATCCTCAGGATGGAGAGGTTACAGAAAATCATGACAATAAACAAGACAGAGATGAAACTTGTTTTTGCATATAAAATGTTGTTTTCTGTTATAGTTAAGTAGATGGAGAATGCCAAAGTAATGGCCCAAGCCATAGCAGAGCACACCACTCTATAGGTGAGCGACTTGAACCCCAGGTATGTGACTGGATGCACCACGGCCACGTAATGCTCCACACAGATACAGCAAAGGAAGAGAGGACAAACAATCACATTACAAGTATAGAAAATATAGTTTACCATGTTAACAATGCTATTATCAGGACCGTAATTATTATATATATCAAGGGCTGTATTGAGGCAAAACAAAGCATCTATGACTGCCAGGTTCAGTATAAACACCTCAGAAGAGGAGATGGCAGTTTGTTTCCTCAGTAAAATCCACAGCACTGTCACATTGGCTGGCAATCCCAGAATGGCCGTTAGAACCTGTATAGCCATCCAGAATGCAAACCCAGCCGGATTGTCTCTGCATTCCCACTCATCACTGGTATAAAGATCTGTGGTGTTGCTGGGGACCATGGTAGAGTTTGTGTAGAAATCATCCATTGTGTATTGAATGCCTCAACAAGGAACTGGCTTTCACTGGTCGAGAGTATCTGCTGAGAGAAAGATGAACGATGAACAGCATCCATGCAAGATCTTACTGCAGTACAACACTGTTGAGTGGGTCATAGTGACCCAGGTCATTTTATTGGATTGGATTTTTTTGATTTTTTTGATTTTTTTATACTGATGAATTGTACAGGGTTGCTTTTTATAAAGTAGTCCTGTGGTTACCAGTTAGTTTCTCCATGTACATTGTGAAATGCCATGCTGAGAGGAATAGTTCACTTACAAAGCAACATTCACTTTGATATCAAACAGCAGAGCTTTAAAAGCATACATTAGATATACCAGGAGACTTTTTCTGTTCACACTCGACAGTCCTTAAAAATCATTCTGGAAATAGAGATGAAGACCATCTCATTGTCAAAGCAGTCTTGTCAATGCAGGCACATCACAAACAGCAACATTCAAGTAACATAGGTTTGAGCTGGAGAGAAATTGTGAAGACATTACTAAATACTTGCACAGCTGTAGAGATCCCTATGCCTCTAGAATCTTGATGTATTTTAAACAGTGCACTAAACAGTATATATGAGCCACACAGTCTCTCTTACCACAATGTTATGATGTTGCCAGCAGGGAGATGTTCTCTAATATCTTCCACAATGATGCATCAATGAGTTAACCCCGCTCTGCTGGTATTAGAAACAGATCATGAACACCAGGGACAGGAGTCTAACTAGTAGGGTAAGCCATGCCCTTATATAGACATGGCCAATTAGCTGGGTTTCCACCTACTCGAAATGCACTGTTTAAAATATGTTTTTACTGTACAAGCATTCCTGTGCTTGGCCACTGCAACAGGTGTGTGCCGCCCTTTACTCTGAGCGTGGCAGTGAGAGATGGAGCATGGCAGAGAGTATGATGGATAAGTCAGCTCTCGCTCTGCAATGGAAATACCATTGAGCTAACAAAATGATCTAAAGTCCTGTGCAGTGTGCATGCAATGGATGTACTCACTAAATGCTTTGATTCAAAGAAGTAGGACATTGCAAGTAGAGACACAGCTTGGTTGCCAAAAGCAGACATACTGCAGCTAGTTCAGAATGCCGCTGCCAGGATCCTTACCAGATGTAAAAAGCATGATCACATCACCCCCTGTCTTGCCCAGCTGCACTGGCTACCTGTTAATTTCAGGATTACTTTCAAAATTCTCCTGCTTGCTTACACGGCCCTTCATCACACAGGTCCAGAGTATCTCTCCAACCTGCTGACCCGCTCTGTCCCTGCCTGCAAGCTGAGGTCCTCTGATCCCCAAGCACAAGTGCACCCCACTGGGGGAGCGCTCGTTCAGCTTCGTGACCCCGACTCTCTGGAACTCTCTCCAAGCTTTAGTGTGTGCAGCTCCCACCGTCGCTCGCTTCAAATCAACTCTCAAGACCCACTTTTTCTCTCTTGCTTTCAATGCTCTTTAAGCCTGATATCTGTGATTAGCTGTTGTCTAATTTGCTATTTCAGGTTTTTCACTCCATCCTATTCGTATGATTCTGCTTGACACACGCATCTACAGTGTTTAGAATTCACATCCTAGCCTTGTATTTAATGTTATGCTTGTATTTAATGTATTTGCATTGTTTTTAATGTTGTATTTAATGTGCTATGCCCTGTATTTCACTGTATTTAATGTAATTATGCATTGTTCCTCATTATTTTGTAAAGTGCTTTGTTTATTTATTTATTCCTTTAGCAGACGCCTTTATCCAAGGCGATTTACAGAGACTAGGGTATGTGAACTATGCATCAGCTGCAGAGTCACTTACAATTACGTCTCACCCGAAAAACAGAGCACAAGGAGGTGAAGTGACTTGCTCAGAGTCACACAACGAGTCAGTGGCTGAGGTGGGATTTGAACCGGGGACCTCGTGGTTGCAAGCCCTTTTCTTTAACCACTGGACCACACAGCCTTCTGTGACACACAAGCTTTGTGATGGTGATTCACTATGAAAGGCTCTATATAAAATAAATATTGATTGATATTGATTGATATTGATTGATTGATACATATAGCTGAGAAGTTCTTATAAACTGTCTGCTACACTGATCACACACACACACACACACACACACACACACTGACACACACACACACACACACACTGACACACACACACACACACACACACACACACACACACACACACACACACACACACACACACACACTGACACACACACACACACACACACACACACACACACACACACACACACACACACACACACACACACACACACACACACACACACACACACACACACACACACACACACACACACACACACACACACACACACACACACACACACACACACACACACACACACACACACACACACACACACACACACACACACACACACACACACACACACACACACACACACACACACACACACACACACACACACACACACACACACACACACACACACACACACACACACACACACACACACACACACACACACACACACACACACACACACACACACACACACACACACACACACACACACACACACACACACACACACACACACACACACACACACACACACACCACACACACACACACACACACACACACACACACACACACACACACACACACACACACACACACACACACACACACACACACACACACACACACACACACACACACACACACACACACACACACACACACACACACACACACACACACACACACACACACACACACACACACACACACACACACACACACACACACACACACACACACACACACACACACACACACACACACACACACACACACACACACACACACACACACACACACACACACACACACACACACACACACACACACACACACACACACACACACACACACACACACACACACACACACACACACACACACACACACACACACACACACACACACACACACACACACACACACACACACACACACACACACACACACACACTCACACACACACACACACACACACACACACACACACACACACACACACACACACACACACACACACACGGTATTCAAAACAGCAGGTGGCTAATAAAATCAATAATATTCAAAAGCCTGCTGAAAAATTGATGTCAGCTTGTTATTCAAATTCCAATGGGCCATTAACACAGGGAGGAAATGCCTTGTTTTAACTACAGTAAACAAAATAAAAACAGCCATTAATCAAAGTTTCCAGTAGCGAATGACAGGGGCCTTATGACATTATTTTGCGCTGTCAAATCCATATCACTTTTAAATATGTACAGTATATACTATTGTGAGAAAGGTCATTGCTTTTTTCTTTCATTAACTGTCGAATGCGTGTGCTTACTGCCCTTTATATTTTCTGATGCATATCATGATATTTGTACTGTGTTATCCTGCGGAGATACTCAGAGATATTACAATTTATTATAAACTCATATTTACAAGCTATCATAAAATGAATACAACTGCATGTATCCCAGCGCCCTGCTTTGTGTTGTAGGGTGATTATCACATCCCGCTGTATCTCTGCCATCGCAACAGGATCGATTCTGGCAATAAAGTATTGGCAAAGTTTGCACATTTGTGCTTTATTGTGTTCTTAAAGGTTGTTTGATAATTATCTACAGCCTGCAAAGTGAGGAGCAGATACTAAAACTATACTGGAAGGTTTTGTCAGGTTTTATGAAGCAGGACTCAGGGAGACAGGGGTGAATTCTCGAATTCAAAGTCTATTGCGATGGATTGTGGTACACAAACAGAGGGCAAACATGGCACAGATAGCAATTAACGCAAATTGCTAATTGGGGACTGGATTAGGCGGAGCGGACAGTTGAATTATGGACAGATACTTCACACGTGCAGCAACAAGCATTTTGACGCAAGGCAGACACAAACTAACGCTGTCCCCGTGGAAAAAGGACATTCAAACATCAAAGGACTGTGAGTTTAAAAAGGCATGATACACAAATGATCTCATGACAGTGGCTATTTAGCAGATTGAAACAGACTATAAATATTCAAGCAAAGCTAAATATTTTGCGCTCCACATCGAATGCTAAACAAGGTGCTGTCACTCTGCTAAAAGTAAACTTGCCATATCCTTAATCTACATACCATTAATAAGCTTAATGTGATATATACTAAGATTATATGCATCGTCTCAGGTGAGGCTGTGTGCTTGGATGTGTGAGAGCAAGCAGCTATCACAGCCTGCTTGAGCTGCTGCTGCTGTGTGAGGAGACAGGCGGTCTCGTATTTCAATTGCCTGCTAGCCAGCATGAGTACAGTGAGAGTTTTTTAATTGTGTTTTGTGCTTAGAGACTAAGAGATTTACTTTCTGACTTTTCTGTTTTCTGTTTATTATTTGTGTTCTTAATAAGATACTGCTATTGATTAAACATTCCTTGTGTCTGCGCGTGAATGTGTGTTCATAGTAAACCCTCGATCTTTGTAACACGTCAATTAAATATTATGAATAAGAGAACTAATCAACCCAGATAAACATTAAATAATCGATTATTGAATTGTTGCTACACCGCCCTTGTGTGTATTTTGGTTTATTTTGTGTTGTCTATAGTTGTTCTATGATTTAAAGTGAATTACTTTTCTGGATGTCATTAGCATGCAGTTTGATTAACGAGTTCCTGTTCTGTAGTCGTTGAGAAAGGAAGTGATGTACAATAATCCATAACACTGAATTTTGAACCCCCCATATGGCTAATAACTCTAGCAGGGCTGTAACATATTGAGACTCACAGTCTTTATATCATTGTGTTTTTATGGGAAATGTTCAGAGTCGTGGTGCAATAATATACAAAGCAGTTAACTGTAGATTAAAATACATTTCAATGAGGAAAATAAATATACACTAATGATAAAATGGCAATATAATCCATTAAATTGAGTGTTACATGGATAAATGTGTTCTATAAAGTACAGTATCTAGTACCATTAAATTGAATGCGTTATACGGATAGCAGTGTGGAGTAGTTGATAGGGCTTTGGACTCTTGACCGGAGGGTTGTGGGTTAAATTCCAGGATAAGTCGCCCTGGATAAGTGTGTCCGCTAAGAAATAAAATAATAATGGATAGAATGAGTGTTCTATAAAGTATAGTATCTAGTATCATTACATTGAAAGTGTTACATGGATAGAATGAGTGTTCTAGAAAGTACAGTATCTAGTATTATGTTAAGTATTACTATCAATCACACACATTTCTTTTAGCTATTCAGCACTGTCTGTCACACACCGCATTTTAAACATGATACATGCTGTGATTTTGCCTTTTATTTTATTATTCAAACCTAACCTCCTATATACATTTCAGATTGCATTTGACTATAATCGTTCACTTACTGTGCACTTATAACACCATTATGAGGACCCTGTGTGTGTGTGTGTCTGCGCTGGTATTCATAATGTAATGGATGCTGATACTGGAATGCATGATTCTTATTTAGATTCGGTTATTCAATTATTATTATTATTATTATTATTATTATTATTATTATTATTATTATTATTATTATTATTTCACTTCTATAAGATTTCTTGCTTATATTTTTGTATTATCACTATCCTGGACAGCACACTGTTGAAACTGCTGTATTGAGAAGCTGCCGCCAGTTGTTTGCAGTAACAGCTGTTATAATAATCTTTACTGTCCTATCTGGATTGACCCTCCTGCCTTCTGAAGACTTTTTATCCTTGACTGGGTGTCTTTTTCACTGATAATACCCCAGTTTCCTCTATTGCCCTATTCAAAGAACCTGTGTGCAGTTTTGATAAAGAGGGAGACTTAATGAGGTGTGGCAACGACAGTTCAGTGATCCCACCTGTGTAAAACTGCCAGTGACGTAGACAGCTCATTCTGCAAGCAATCAGGGTGATACTTTACATGAAGCGTCTCTAATTACTGTGGATTTATATAGCAGTTATGTAGTAAATACATGAGGACTTACACATCATTACAGTGTTATTATGCATAGTTTCAATGTACTCAACGTGTCAATGTTTTGCACCATATATGTAAGTACACAATTGTATCAGAAAAGGGTTAGGGTTAGGGATAGGGTTACGGAGGCTAGGGTTAGGGTTAGGATTGGGGTTAGGGTTAGAATTAGAGTTATAACATGCAAATAAATGTACACATTAAGTACATTCTAACTATGCATAATAACATTGTAAGTACACGTGTTTACTAATTAACTACTAATTCTCTAATTACTGTAAATACACAGTCATTATAGACACTTACTGTCATGCAGATATATAACAAGTGAAGGCAAGCACACATTTCACAGGTTTTATTTGCGATTTCAAATGCATAAGTACATTTGTAATTAATCTTACGAAGCCCAATTATATATTATATTTATATTCCTGATTATATTTCTACTTTACAGTTCATATTAACATATTCAACAATATAATTCAACAGTGCGTTTTAAAATCTCATATTTTGCTAAAACATCACAAAAAAATAGCCTATGCTTATTATATTTTAGTGTAATTCTTAACGGCTTCTTTTTCTAAATACAATATGCATAGTATGCACTAGACATTTTCAACAAAACAAAATCAAGCATTAGTATTTAAAATTGTATATTGTGCTAAAAGTTATTTGAAAACATCCTAGTATTTTCACCCTAGAATAATCGGATTTGTCATTCTTAATGGCTTCTTCTACAAAGAAAAACATGCATCGTATGCACTAGAATGTAGAGAAGCTTTGATTTGGAGTCTCACCCCCCTCACAGGATGACGTGGATCTATTTACAATGGAGAGGCAAGCGACTTTTACACAATAAAAACAACCTGAAGCCAATAAAGAGCAGAATCACACAGCTAAAAAATCCCTTCTAGAGCAACGAGCCTGACATGACATTTCAAACTGGTAATGATGTTTGCAATCGCTCTGAGCTGGTCTGAGGGCTGATTCTTTAACAACGAGTTTCATTGAGTTGTCTGTATTGCCTGACTGAGGTGCTTGTGGCTGGTTTGAAATGTCATTAGAAGCTACTTGCTCTCCAATGGAACGTGTTTTCTGTTGACTTCATGCAGTGGGACTCAGTGCTACACAGCACCCTCCATTGCATGCAAACTGCACACAAGACAATGTAACCACATTAGACAGGTACAGCAAAGGCTGTATGAAGCTCCTGGGGATAAAAAGCAATAGCATACTGGCATAATATAACATAGAAATGTAGTCTCATTGAAATATGCTTTAAATGGGAACATGGCTACGACTGGGGAATAGGAAACTAACACAAGCATTAAAATGGTAAAAACCATGTGGAAGGCTTTCTTCATCATGGGGTGGATCTCGTCTCTCCCTGGGGCAGACCTCCTCAGGATCCTCAGGATGGAGAGGTTACAGAAAATCATGACAATAAACAAGACAGAGATGAAACTTGTTTTTGCATATAAAATGTTGTTTTCTGTTATAGTTAAGTAGATGGAGAATGCCAAAGTAATGGCCCAAGCCATAGCAGAGCACACCACTCTATAGGTGAGCGACTTGAACCCCAGGTATGTGACTGGATGCACCACGGCCACGTAATGCTCCACACAGATACAGCAAAGGAAGAGAGGACAAACAATCACATTACAAGTATAGAAAATATAGTTTACCATGTTAACAATGCTATTATCAGGACCGTAATTATTATATATATCAAGGGCTGTATTGAGGCAAAACAAAGCATCTATGACTGCCAGGTTCAGTATAAACACCTCAGAAGAGGAGATGGCAGTTTGTTTCCTCAGTAAAATCCACAGCACTGTCACATTGGCTGGCAATCCCAGAATGGCCGTTAGAACCTGTATAGCCATCCAGAATGCAAACCCAGCCGGATTGTCTCTGCATTCCCACTCATCACTGGTATAAAGATCTGTGGTGTTGCTGGGGACCATGGTAGAGTTTGTGTAGAAATCATCCATTGTGTATTGAATGCCTCAACAAGGAACTGGCTTTCACTGGTCGAGAGTATCTGCTGAGAGAAAGATGAACGATGAACAGCATCCATGCAAGATCTTACTGCAGTACAACACTGTTGAGTGGGTCATAGTGACCCAGGTCATTTTATTGGATTGGATTTTTTTGATTTTTTCATTTTTTTATACTGATGAATTGTACAGGGTTGCTTTTTATAAAGTAGTCCTGTGGTTACCAGTTAGTTTCTCCATGTACATTGTGAAATGCCATGCTGAGAGGAATAGTTCACTTACAAAGCAACATTCACTTTGATATCAAACAGCAGAGCTTTAAAAGCATACATTAGATATACCAGGAGACTTTTTCTGTTCACACTCGACAGTCCTTAAAAATCATTCTGGAAATAGAGATGAAGACCATCTCATTGTCAAAGCAGTCTTGTCAATGCAGGCACATCACAAACAGCAACATTCAAGTAACATAGGTTTGAGCTGGAGAGAAATTGTGAAGACATTACTAAATACTTGCACAGCTGTAGAGATCCCTATGCCTCTAGAATCTTGATGTATTTTAAACAGTGCACTAAACAGTATATATGAGCCACACAGTCTCTCTTACCACAATGTTATGATGTTGCCAGCAGGGAGATGTTCTCTAATATCTTCCACAATGATGCATCAATGAGTTAACCCCGCTCTGCTGGTATTAGAAACAGATCATGAACACCAGGGACAGGAGTCTAACTAGTAGGGTAAGCCATGCCCTTATATAGACATGGCCAATTAGCTGGGTTTCCACCTACTCGAAATGCACTGTTTAAAATATGTTTTTACTGTACAAGCATTCCTGTGCTTGGCCACTGCAACAGGTGTGTGCCGCCCTTTACTCTGAGCGTGGCAGTGAGAGATGGAGCATGGCAGAGAGTATGATGGATAAGTCAGCTCTCGCTCTGCAATGGAAATACCATTGAGCTAACAAAATGATCTAAAGTCCTGTGCAGTGTGCATGCAATGGATGTACTCACTAAATGCTTTGATTCAAAGAAGTAGGACATTGCAAGTAGAGACACAGCTTGGTTGCCAAAAGCAGACATACTGCAGCTAGTTCAGAATGCCGCTGCCAGGATCCTTACCAGATGTAAAAGCATGATCACATCACCCCTGTCTTGCCCAGCTGCACTGGCTACCTGTTAATTTCAGGATTACTTTCAAAATTCTCCTGCTTGCTTACACGGCCCTTCATCACACAGGTCCAGAGTATCTCTCCAACCTGCTGACCCGCTCTGTCCCTGCCTGCAAGCTGAGGTCCTCTGATCCCCAAGCACAAGTGCACCCCACTGGGGGCGCTCGTTCAGCTTCAGTGACCCGACTCTCTGGAACTCTCTCCAAGCTTTAGTGTGTGCAGCTCCCACCGTCGCTCGCTTCAAATCAACTCTCAAGACCCACTTTTTCTCTCTTGCTTTCAATGCTCTTTAAGCCTGATATCTGTGATTAGCTGTTGTCTAATTTGCTATTTCAGGTTTTTCACTCCATCCTATTCGTATGATTCTGCTTGACACACGCATCTACAGTGTTTAGAATTCACATCCTAGCCTTGTATTTAATGTTATGCTTGTATTTAATGTATTTGCATTGTTTTTAATGTTGTATTTAATGTGCTATGCCCTGTATTTCACTGTATTTAATGTAATTATGCATTGTTCCTCATTATTTTGTAAAGTGCTTTGTTTATTTATTTATTTCCTTTAGCAGACGCCTTTATCCAAGGCGATTTACAGAGACTAGGGTATGTGAACTATGCATCAGCTGCAGAGTCACTTACAATTACGTCTCACCCGAAAGACGGAGCACAAGGAGGTGAAGTGACTTGCTCAGAGTCACACAACGAGTCAGTGGCTGAGGTGGGATTTGAACCGGGGACCTCGTGGTTGCAAGCCCTTTTCTTTAACCACTGGACCACACAGCCTTCTGTGACACACAAGCTTTGTGATGGTGATTCACTATGAAAGGCTCTATATAAAATAAATATTGATTGATATTGATTGATATTGATTGATTGATACATATAGCTGAGAAGTTCTTATAAACTGTCTGCTACACTGATCAACACACACACACACACACACACACACACACACACACACACACACACACACACTGACACACACACACACACACTGACACACACACACACACACACACACACACACACACACACACACACACACACACACACACACACACACACACACACACACACACACACACACACACACACACACACACACACACACACACACACACACACACACACACACACACACACACACACACACACACACACACACACACACACACACACACACACACACACACACACACACACACACACACACACACACACACACACACACACACACACACACACACACACACACACACACACACACACACACACACACACACACACACACACACACACACACACACACACACACACACACACACACACACACACACACACACACACACACACACACACACACACACACACACACACACACACACACACACACACACACACACACACACACACACACACACACACACACACACACACACACACACACACACACACACACACACACACACACACACACACACACACACACACACACACACACACACACACACACACACACACACACACACACACACACACACACACACACACACACACACACACACACACACACACACACACACACACACACACACACACACACACACACACACACACACACACACACACACACACACACACACACACACACACACACACACACACACACACACACACACACACACACACACACACACACACACACACACACACACACACACACACACACACACACACACACACACACACACACACACACACACACACACACACACACACACACACACACACACACACACACACACACACACACACACACACACACACACACACACACACACACACACACACACACACACACACACACACACACACACACACACACACACACACACACACACACACACACACACACTCACACACACACACGCAACACAGACACACAAACACATGGTATTGAAAACAGCAGGTGGCTAATAAAATAAATAATATTCAAAAGCCTGCTGAAAAATTGATGTCAGCTTGTTATTCAAATTCCAATGGGCCATTAACACAGGGAGGAAGTGCCTTGTTTTAACTACAGTAAATGAAATAAAAACAGCCATTAATCAAAGTTTCCAGTAGAGAATGACAGGGGCCTTATGACATTGTTTAGCACTGTCAAACCCATATCACTTTTAAATATGTACAGTATATACTATTGTGAGAAAGGTCATTGCTTTTTCCTTTCATTAACTGTAGAATGCGTGTGCTTACTGTCCTTTATATTTTCTGATGCATATCATGATGTTTGTACTGTGTTACCCTGCGGAGATACTCAGAGTTATTACAATTTATTATAAACTCATATTTACAAGCTATCATAAAATGAATACAACTGCATGTATCCCAGCGCCCCTGCTTTGTGTTGTAGGGTGATTATCACATCCCCGCTGTATCTCTGCCATCGCAACAGGATCGATTCTGGCAATAAAGTATTGGCAAAGTTTACACATTTGTGCTTTATTGTATTCTTAAAGGTTGTTTGATAATTATCTACAAACAGTAAAGTGAGGAGCAGATACTAAAACTATACTGGAAGGTTTTTGTCAGGTTTTATGAAGCAGGACTCAGGGAGACAGGGGTGAATTCTCAAATTCAAAGTCTATTGCGATGGATTGTGGTACACAAACAGAGGGCAAACATGGCACAGATAGCAATTAACGCA
>CM060277.1:8013865-8080983 GCA_030684275.1 Acipenser oxyrinchus oxyrinchus | reverse complement strand
TCAAGGTTATTTTCTGGACAAAACAACTAATGGACTGACCTATTTCATGGAGCAAGGGAGCCATCTACTGGCGATACAAGGATACTCTTTCTTTATCCTTCTGTGTTTGTCTCTTAACAAAACCCTATTCTTACATTTTTCATATCAAACTACATTTCATATTTGAAATCGCCTAGTACATGTCCAGCACATCCCCACGTTCCCAGCAGGATTCAGCTTCTGTACCAGGTTCAGCTCTAGTTGGTTCCATAACAAGTCCCTTGATCCAAAGTTTCTCCATCACAGGTGTGGATTTCCATGGTCTGACTTCATTCCTATAAGACTCTTGGACACGTTTAGCTGTACATATTATTTCTATATATTTCCTTTTTCATCCAGAATACTAAAGGAGGCCAAAACTCACTGTTATTCATATTTTCGGGCATCCAATTACTGTTCTGCTCCACATCATCAGTTAGCAAACTTAACACAACAGAATCTGAATCAGTTGATGAACCGTGCACTGTAGCTTACTGAGATCCTCCATGCAAAGGGGCCCAATGTTTTAATGCACGGAATAACTAGTTCAGCATCACCTACAACAACATCCTGCCCCTATGTTCATATATATATATATATATATATTGTTTTGTATTTGTGTCATGTTATTATTATTTAAAATATATGAATGTTTGGTGTGCATGGGTGTTTTAGGTTGGCAGGGAAGGAGTAATGACCTTCCCTGCCAAAGCACTTCACTTGCAGACTGTGTCTGGGCCTGATTGAATAAATCAGGAGAAATGGACAGTCTAAACATGAAAACAAGCTTGTTCTTGTTATTATATTTACAATTATAATTTTGTTTTTAATTTAAAACCTCATTATAAGTATTATTACAGTTAAACTGTGCTTTAAAAAAATCATCCTCTAAAAAAACTTGATTTTATACCACCAAAATAGTATTTTAATCAACAGTCTTTAAAAAAACAGTGCTTGGAACAGTGCTTAAGGTTGAGTGAGCAGGGCCCTACATTACCAATGGGACCAGGTAAAGTGCCAAGTGAAAAGAATTGCTTTCATTCAGACTCTGTGCAGGTGCAAAGTTTGTCCTGTAGAGGGGGACAAAGGCAAGGCCTAAAACATGTTTCTGCTTTTCCACAGAGGGCAAATTGAACATGTAATGCAATTTGATTGTGATTTATGTTAGCCATGGAAAAGAATAGAACTCCCCTCCCCTCCAAAAACAATTGAGAACTGAAGAGGGGCATGCAGTGGGGGCATTTCTGTCCATTTTATCCACTCAGATCCCTTGCTTTCTAAATATATTGGTGTTTAAGAGATTTTATTTCAACTCTAGGTTGACGCTCAAGCCTGGTGCTGGTAGCCCACATCCATAATAAAGCCATTGGCAACGAATGCCCAGTTATCCTGATTTCATTAATCTTGGGGGTAGAAATTTGACTTTTTGTCCATGTTAGGTACCCATGACAGATTCTACTTAAGGCTAGTGTACAGTGTATTGCATCTTATAGCCATGGGACAGAGATTTCTAAGCTTAAAGCAATTGGTTATGCGATCACCAAACATGAAGATAACAAAAGTGTAAAAGGATGAACAAAATATCTGTGCTTTGCAAAGGGCTTCATTGTTTATTTATTTATGTATTGCAAAGAGCTGCATTTTTTAAGAATTTGTAGTAGCTTCAGAGTTTTGTTTATAACCTTACTTATAAAACAACCTATTTATAAAACACTATCATTTCATGAGTCAAACGGAAATAATTTGAAATGTTGAATAAATGGTGTCACATAAAAAAAAATAAAAATAAAAACACAAGAGATCTCAGTGAATGATCAATGGTAGCAAACAAGTTTCTGCTAATCCTGTTTATCAAAACTTGGTCCAAAACCCTGCCTCTTAGAGCTTTATATAACTCCTGGAATTCAGAAACTCAGGTAAGTTTCGTTTTTTGTGAAACCCATCCCTGTCTCTGTGTCATTTCAACAGAAACAGCAGAAGCACATATTGAGATTCCAGCCCAGGATCACACTTCATGAGGAATGGAGGTTTTAAATCAGAAAGAGATGGTTTTGCACAATCTGCATTGGAATCTGGCTGCATGTCTGATAATGCACATCTGTATCTGAAGAGTAACTCTCCTGTTAAGCCTGTACTATATGTGCTGCCTGAGCTCCATAAATCACTTGATAATCCACCAGGTCGTCCCATAGTTTCTGCTCTTGGTTCTCTCATTGAACCTCTCTCAAATTGCATTGATTTGTATCTCAGACCACTATTGGTGGAGTTACCCTCACATCTAAGGGATACAGGTGCGTTCATAAAACAACTTTCTAAAATGATGTTACAAAATCAGAACGTTATCCTTATTTCCCCTGATGTTGTGATCGTACATCAATATCCCACATGCAGATGGCTTAAATGCATTGAGGATCTTTTTAGATAAACTAACCACAGTTTGATTGCTTGATATGGGCACATTGTTCTCACTAGAATTTGTTTTTACATGATCATTTTTATTTTTATTTAAAGAAGTTTTATTTGCAGGTACAGGGCACAGCCATGGGTGCTTATTTTGCCCGGATTATGCCAATCTTTTAATGGATTTTCAGAACAGCACCATGTTTAATCACAACACGTTATACTGATGACATCTTTTAATCTGGTCTGGTGCAAGTTTTGAATTGGACGTCTCGTGGATTACCTCAATGCTTTTCTAAACCTGGCCTCAATACAAACCCTCTTAGACCTTTATAGAACTACTGGAAATCAAAAACACAGGGAAGTTTAGTTTGTTGTTGTGAAATCGTCAGTCTCTCTTTCTCACTGCAATAAGAATGTAGGGCCACGATGGAACTCATTCACCTGCCATAGCACTATCAATAGGGTGTACACTATGGGACTGATACACCTGTCATAGCACTGTCAATAGAATCAGTCCTGTGAAGGTCAGACCATTTCTCACATCACAGTGTATAGTATCAGTAGATAAACTCTTCTGTTCTCTTGCATCTGTTCCTTTCATGAAAACGGATTTTTCTGACTTCACTATGATCTCATGGTATGTGATGTCATTGTGCACCACACCCCTTAGCTGTGAGGTCACACGGGTGCTCACGGCTCTCCGGTGTCCAGCCTCCTGTCTAGAGCAGATGGAGAAGCAACAGAAATAGCTGCACAATACATTGCATACTGCATCCACCTCATGCAGCCTCCCAGTGCATCTACTGTGCTCTTATAGTGAGGAGTATTGCAATGTATTGGATGCACTAGCTTTGGCAGTACTTTTTGCAAACCTTGTCATGCGAATAAAGTCATTCTGAGTTTGACAGGGGGAGGAAGGGAGGAGAGGAGCTGAGCAAGAGAGATAGATGAGAGGGAAGTGAAAGAGATGGATAAAAGAGGTAGAGGAAGGGAGAGATGGGCAAGGATACAGAAATAGCTGAACATGCTATACATGCTAATTTTGAATGTACTGACATTTTATATAAAACTAGAAACAGTGCTCACTAATTAAAGTGCTGATACTTGTGGACAAAGACATTCTACTGAACAGAACAGCAAATCTGCACAATCCAATCCTGTTTGTATTGTATACAAGGCTGACATTTAACCCAGTATATACATGTATTTATAAAATAACATATGCAATCTAAACATGCCCAAAGCTTACTTGAATCTCCATTGACTTTAGAGTCCTTTCACAGAGGAACATGTTGTGATGTTATAAGGAGGCTCACACTCCAATCACTCATCAGAGTCATTTTAGAATCACAAATTGTATTTTAAGACGATGGTTATGTTCTTTTGTATTTAACATAATACTTTTCCCTTTTCCCAAAGCACGATTGATTTGAAGATCTTGTTGTGTTGTTCAGATCCTTCATAGCCAAGCTCCTCAGTGCCTTTCAGACATGTTGTCTGAATACGTTCCAGCCCGATCTCTACACTCTTCTACTGCAGGGCTGCTGACCATCCTGAAGGCTGGGCTCCACACTGTGGGAGGCAGGGAGGGCATTCAGGTACCAACTGTTAAATCACGATTAAAAAACTATTTTGTTTTGACAAAGCATTTTATTATTATTATTATTATTATTATTATTATTATTATTATTATTATTATTATTATTATTATTATATGTACAGCGCTTTGAGGTGTTTCACAGCAGGATCTGTATAAATCCCTATTATATTGTATTATTGTATTGTTCCCTAATCTTTGAAATAGTATATCACTGTTAACCCATTCCAACATTACTGCACTGCTCCTAGATTCACTCAAACGTGATATCTCTCTTGAACATGTTAGAACCGTCTACTATGGTGTCTCTAAAGTACTGGTAGACTTTCCAGCTGAGATTCTGGTCTAGTGTCTTAAAACTCAGAGCAACTCCCAGTGTGGAATGCATGGCTTGTGTGCACTGAAACTAGTGAGCTGAGCAGGAGAGATCTCAGGAAATTACACATTTTTGACACGTAACTCAGTTTCCGCTCAAGTTGTTTATCCAAACTTGCCCTCATTCTAAAACCCTGCCTCTTAGAGCTTTAAACGTTCTGTTTGTTGTGAATTTGTCAGTCTCTCTGTCTCACGGCAACAGAAATGGCAGAAGTGAATATTCTGGTAGGAAAAGACGGGTTTAAATGTTCAGCGTGTCTGGAGATGTTAAATGACCCAGTCACTATTCCATGTGGACACAATTATTGTATGGGGTGTATTAAGAACTGCTGGGATCAAATTGATCATACAGGTGTCTACAGCTGCCCCAGTGCAGAGAGACCTTTACCCCAAGGCCTGTTCTCTGCAGAAACACCATGCTGGCTAAAGTTGTGGAGGAATTAAAGAAGACAGGATTCAATCCTCCTCTTGCTCAAAGTTATGCTGGACCTGGAGATCTGCCGTGTGATTTCTGCCCTGGGAGAAAGTTCAGAGCTGTGAAATCCTGTTTGACGTGCCTGGCCTCTTACTGTGAAACACACGTCAAGCCACACTATGAGGGGGCTGCTTTCAAGAGGCACAAGCTGATCAATGCAATTGGAAATCTGGAGCAGAAGCTTTGTGCTGAACACCAGAAGGTTTTGGAGGTCTTTTGTGAAACCGATCAGATGTGTATTTGCTTGATGTGTACAGACAAGGAGCACAAGAGCCATGATACAGTCTCAGCTGAGACAGAAAGGACGGGAAACAGGTAAGGGTTTGAACCATTTCTTTGTAGTTATCCTAGAAAATAAGCATCCTAGGGATATTTAACATTCTGTTTACAAGATTACACATTTCACATTAGATCAGATTTTAATTTTTTATTAAAAGTTATATAAAGAGCCATAGTTTTTAATTGCACTACCTAAAGTATAATAGATTAAGAAATTTGTAATGTATTTCACCTCACCTCACCTCACCTCTCCGTGTCATCGCCATGACTGATAGGCGGATCTTGTGAGACTGCTGCCCCCTTCCTGCAGAACCACAGACACACGAGATAGTCAGTCCAGATCCCAAAAAAGAATATTTGATTTGTTTTGTAAATTCTCAGCTACACTACATGCTAAATCATATTGTCACAAACATCGCTAACTAAGATGCTTCTTTGTTATTAAAAGAAAGTAGGCATAAATATATAGCTGTTTCAGACAAAAGTGTGTCAAGGCACACAGAGAGAGAGAGAGAGAGAGAGAGAGAGAGAGAGAGAGAGAGAGAGAGAGAGAGAGAGAGGGATGAATTTAACTCATTTGTAATAATTTGTTGTTTTCTAGCCTATAAATAAATGTTTGGGATGCTCCATCTCCCACAGAGTATACAGTCTTGCCACATATTGTATATATTTTTTATTTAGTGGATAAGGTAAAACGTTACTTTTGGTTCTTGGTATATCTATATAAATACAAGATATAATTGATAGGAAAGAGTTTTATTTCAATTTTATCAAAATACTGTAAATTTGTTGTAATTGTTAATGTGGATAGTGATATTGCTTCTGGCTGGCTAGGTATCCGTACTCACATTTTGTGTAATTGCTCTTATTTGAAATCATTCTCATCCACATATCTTACTTACTGTGTGCTCTTAATTGACTTTACTCGTATAAGCACATATTTTTACTATAAGTTAACTGCTCTTAGTCAAACTCGCTCTTAAATGTAATTATTTACTGTATTCATTATTTTGCTCCTATTTTAATTTGATCTTATTTTCTACTGATTTTACTGTAAACTGCTCTTGACTGTAATGTGATATTCTGTAATGTGATATTTTGTAATAATTGTAAGCCGCCCTGAATAAGGGCATCTGCTAATAAATAATAATAATAATAATAATAATAATAATAATAATAATAATAATAATAATAATAATCTGTTAAGATTACACTGCTGCATTGTCCTGTAATATTACAGATTTCTTAAGAGATAGCAGTGTACATACAGTGAAATAATAATGCTATATATCATGTTTGTTTGCTTTATGTTGTTAAATAAGCAGTTCTGATAAAACCTAGTAATGGGCAACAAACGAAACTTAGGAGCTGACTCATGTCACATGACTCAAGCCTTAGTTTCGGTTTGCTGTAGTTTCGCTTAGGAACGTCTGTTCAGGACATACAATACATCATTAGAAAGCTCTGTTTCTGTTCTTTCAAACAAACAGGTGCCTGAGATATTCACACAAGAAGGTCGGGCCAGCCGATACACTATGACTGGGGTCCATACTGGACCCCAAATCTAAAACAATTTCGGAAATTCAACCAGGCCACCTGACTAGAATTAACCTTTGCATAGTGTAACAGGATGGGTGCCTGACAACTACCTAAAAGGAAACAAAATTCAAGTTACTAGATTCACATAATAACTGATACTAAAGCACCGTGGGGTCCAAATGGAACCCAGGTTTCCTTATGAGGGTTAAACATGCCTGTGTTAGGTGAGAGGGTATCACTCAATGCCCCATCAGAAATATCACTGGTACATTGAAATCTGTAGTGTTTAATTAGTATTATTTATATTCCTAGTAAAGTGGGTATTGACAAGAGTGTGTGTGGCAATGTGGTTAACAGTGTGCAGGTGCAGGAATGCAGCAGTGATCAATGAACAGACAGACAATGGTAATCCAGGTGCAATGTTATTTATTTTTATAATCCAAAGTCTGATGACAAAACGGCAGTAAACAATAACAATGAGAAACCGGCAATACAGTGTTGTGTATTGCACTGTTTTAATCCACGGGTTGGTCCCGAAATAATAGTCCTGATCATATACACCCACACTTAACTCAAAACACAAACTCAAGTCTACAGTGAGTGCTAAAGTACTTGTGGTGCAAATACAGTTATTCCTGAAACAAAGTGCAGTGTAGTCGGGTTTGTGCTGGCCGTCTAAATAACAACAAAAGTATATTTAATAATGACAAAGCAAACACTCACAATAATAACACACATCATTCCTTCCAGTTCAGCTTAACCATAACAAGAAACAGATCACTTCGCTTCACCCCTTTTGTACCGTCAATCATGACCCCTTGGTTAACTAGTGACTTGGTTAACTACTGACTTAACTAGTGCAACCGCTCCTGCAATCCGCGGCTGCCATGTGGGTTCCCTTCCGGGTTGATGATTTAGTGTATCGTAGCTCCGCCCCCTTTCTAGATGACCAACTTCCTTCTAACCCTGGGAATGAATTGTCTGGCCATCCAGTCCAGGGCACTCTGTTCCTTTTACACAGCGCCCTCACAGGTCAGGAGGGAGATTCATTACCAAGAATCATTCTGTCTCTGTCACAGGGTGATATTATTATTATTATTATTATTATTATTATTATTATTTGCAAAATAAATGGAACAAACATAATTTACAAATATCCCCAAATATATAACACTGTTTTAGATCAGGCTTAACCCTTTGCAGTCCATTTATTAACTGCACATCAGGTGCGTCAGGTCCAATTTATTTTTAGACGCGCTGTTTAAAAGTATTTTTTTCCACAGTCATACGGGTTTAAAAGGCCCTGCATATCAACAAAGCACTCACTAGGCATCTCCAGCCCCGCCCCACCCTTTCGTTTGCTATCGCTTTCACATATGCTAACAAATAAATAATAATAATAATAATAATAATAATAGTCGTACATACCGATCAATCATCTCCTGATGACTCGTTTTATCACCAAACTCCTCAATAATGCAATCCAAGTCATTATTTTATTACTATAACATCTCAAAAAAGCGCTGCAAATGTCCGTGATAGTCTCTGTGCGCTGATAGAGTAACAGCCAGCTTGTTTCCTTATGACCGCCCCAATGTGATGCCAGGGGCAAGTATGACTATTCATGAGATACGCCTTTTTTTTTTTTTATCGGCTTGTCTCGGCTCCTGTCGCTCCCACTCGGCCATTGAATGGTTTTCTTGTCTTTTTCCGGAGAAAAACGACTAGAAACCCGTTTTTGCATTTTTGATGATGTCGGACAGGGTCCAACAATGGACCGGTTAGGAATAATTGCAATGTCGGACCAGGTCCGACAATGGACCGCAAAGGGTTAAGATATGTACCTTAATTTTATGTTTGTCTTAAGAAGATCCACACTGTTGTTGAGCTGATTGGAGCTAACAAGAAGGCTGCAATAAAGGACATAAAGAAACTGGAGCAGGAGATTGCTAAGCTAAGGAGGAGAACCAATTGAATGAATCCTTGCTTTTCCCCAGGAATGTTTTCGACCCCATTCTGTTTCACTGAAAACTCCTTTTCTCCACTTTCCTGTTGTAGAATTTCCAGTCTCTCTGTGCCCCTCCTGAAGCTGGAGACTTACCCAGCGTTACTGTCAATACAGACATCTCTTTTGGGGCTGTGAGGAAAGCTGTATCTGAACTTAAAGACCATATTGAGGACTTCTGCAAGGGTGGATTAAGCAAAATAACCAAAACAGGTTGGTGTGAAACAGATTCCTTTGGTAGAGATTTCTCAAATAGACCATGGCTTGAGGAGAGACAGGACTTGCAAGATATGAATAAAGACCTCTTGCAGATTGTTGGCTATATGAATACTGCAGATGTTTTATTTCAAATGTTTTCCCCAGGTTGAAACGCCCCACCTCATTTACAGTGACATCCCGAGTGATGATAGCAGTAAGGACATTACATGAGAAAACAACACAATGGCATTCAATCAGAGACAGAGGGATCCAAACATTAAACAACACATTCATTCTATAGAGAATGCTAACTTATAGTCATGCACTTTCTCATCTCAGAGTTATAGGAATTGGAGGTTGTGGTCATGTTTGTATTCCAAATCCTCTACAGTAAAATCTTTGGTTTTAAACAGTTTTCTGTATTTTATTTAGTGAATGAAATAGCAGTTTATACACTGGGGTCTAGGAGCAGTGACAGACGTTTAAAAGGTAAGGTTTTTTTCCAGTAAATCATTTTATATACAATGACATTCTCCCTTTTGGAAGAGTGGTTGGAGATGTATTAGATTAGTTCTTGGGTGAAAGATTCGTGATGAGGGTGGAATTAGCTGGGTGCTTTGCTACACTGATAAACTGAACAGATGCACTTTAGGAGCATGGCATATTGCTGTTTGGAGTCTTGTGTGAGTTGTATGTTAATCCACATGTTGCAGTTCTATTTTCCTCTTTTTTTTCTACCCAGTGAATGAAGTTGCAGTTTACAGCATGCAGGCTCCAGAGTCAAGGACCAGAGCTGATATTTTAAAATGTAAGTCTGTTTTAACTGATACATTTTATTGAAAGATGTGTCACTCCATTTTGAAAAGATGTGACTCTATTTAAAGATACCAAAATATTTAGGGAGAGAAAAGTCTGAGTGGTGTGACAGAGAGAGGAAGAATTTGAACTGTAAATCTCCCTCCCGACCAGAAAGGGCGCTGTGTAAGGTTGGTGGTATGCTTCCTCCTAGATGGGCAGTCTTGACGGTAGGTGGAAACCGGAAGATGACCATGGGGGTGTAAGTAGTTGCACGCACCGGAAGGACTCCATTGCAACCAGCTGTTTTATAGAGGAGTGAATGCTGGGAGCTGCAGCCATGGAGCCAGCACCAAACCCTGGAGCATGTCCCTCACAGCACAGCACAGCACCGTACAGCACTAGCCATTTACCACTATCCCTGGAAGACCAGAGCACCTTTTTGTCCACAGAGGATTGTGGTTGAGGAGTGTTTTGTTTTGTTTAATCAGGACTGTACCCTGCCATGTTCCCCCAATACCATTGCTGGTAGAGGGGTGGCTAATTATAAGTATTATTATTATATTATATTTAGATCAAAATACACATGGATATTTTGGGAGGATACTGTCTGGGCATTGCATTGTTTTACCACACCACTCACATCCTGTTCACAAGTGAAGATGGACCCGGCAACCTTAACCACAATGATGGAGGCTCAGGCACTGAGTCTTGAGGAGACCTTGGCAGCGGTGATGGAGATGATGAACGCCATGTTCCTCGCGACCAACCAGAGGAGGGAACCGGTGAACCAGCAGCGGCTCCTCCAAAACCTAAAGTGGTGAGAATGTTGCAGGAGGATGAACCTGAGGCCTACCACGCTTTAACCCAGAAACAGGCCATGGATTATGACCTGGTGAAGAAAGCCATACTCCAGCGACTGGATATCACGGAGGAGATGCACCGCTGCGGTTCCAGGAGTACCAACGCCTGATGGTCAACCACAAGTAATGGCCCAGAAGTTGGTGGACCAGGTGACCCAGTGGCTCTGCCCTGGCACACATACGGCTGAAGAGATCATCACCATCGAACAGTTCGTACAGTTGCTGGGACCAGACGACCCACCACGCTGGACGCAGCAGTCAGATTGGCCGAGGGTACGAGGACTCCATAACCACACTGCTGCCCACCCGAAAAACACAGGCTCCGGCTGTATTTCTGCTTTCAGGGAGTACTGACGTAGCTGCTTCCCCTTTGTACCCCAAAACTCCTCCCTGCAATCAACCCATTGCCATGGTTTATCCAATAGAGGGCTGCCCTGCCGCTAATTGCAATATAGTCCTTCCAGGTATGTGCAACTACGTGCTCCCACTAATATGGTCACCTTCCGGTTTCCACCTACCGTCAAGGCTGCCCATCTAGCAGGAAGCATACCACCAACCTTACACAGAGCCCTTTCTGGTCTGGAGGGAGATTTACAGTTTATCCTCTCTCTGTCTCAGTGGGTAAAATGGCAAGAAATTCACACCCACAGTCATTCTATATGTATTCATCTGCCCCAATACTTGTTGGAGGGGAGTGTATCATATTTTTAAAATGAATAGCACTATTACTTTCTGCATTGATTGGCAGCTGCAAAATTAATTCACACAAACTCACCCAAAATAATACAAATAATCCTATTACTGCCTTCTGTATCTTTGTACCGCAATGCCTCTTCTGTTTTCAAGTTGTAGCCTTATGTTAGACACAGCCATTATACAAAGAGCCTGCTGTTATGTCTTTTTTCTCAGTGATTTCTTTTCAAATCGTCTCTCCTCTAACCGTCATCTTCTCTTCAATCAGATTCCTGTCAGCTCACACTGGACCCCAACACAGCATATAGAAAGCTCAGTCTGTCTGAAGGCAACAGAAAGGTGGAATGCAGGAGCGAGACCCAGCCATATCCTCATCACCCAGAGAGGTTTGACAGCTGGGCCCAAGTACTTTGCAGAGAGAGTTTGTCTGGGACACGCTGTTACTGGGAGATTGAGTGGAGTGGGAGAGGGGCTAATATAGGAGTCACATATAAAGGAATCAGCAGGGAAGGAAGGGGTCATTCCTGTGCTCTTGCACGTAATGACAAGTCCTGGAGTTTGTTCTGCTCAGGTTCCAGTTTCACTGCCTGGCACAATAACAATCACACTATAATCACTGACCCCCGCTCCCCCAGAATAGGAGTGTATCTGGACTTTAATGCTGGCATTCTGTCATTTTATGGAGTCTCTGACACAATGACCCTCCTGCACAGATTCCAAACCACATTCACTGAGCCGCTATATCCTGGGCTTGGACTTTATTGGGGTTATGATTTCCCTGGGTTTAGGATTTGGAGTTATGATTCTACTGTAACAATCTGCCAGCTGAACTAGACAGTTTTGTGTTTTAAGAAAAACCTTTGTATTGAACTCCCTGTCTGTCCTCTCCACTCCTCGGGTGAAGGGAATGTTCAATCTGACACAATTTTGTATGAAAGTTAGGGGGTAAAATGGCAGCACCTGCAGAGGAAAACAAGGTGATTTATTTGTTTTTACACATGGAGCTGAGGCAGCCTAATTTTTACTTTTTAATCTCTGTCGGGTTAGTGTTTTTGTAATTGTAAACACTCACAAATGGACTGGTGTTTCAACATAAAATGCTTAGTATGTCCTGAGTATGTATTGATTACAAATACATAAATAGCAGCAAGTGGCAGACTTAGTTGGCATCTCTACACAGTGCTAGAATTTCCATAGCAACTACTGGTAAGTATCTCTTAAGGTGATTGTAGCTCACTAAATAATTCCACAATATATTATTATATATATTATTATAATAATTACTATATTGCACTTCCATTGGCTACATAGGTCTCAAATGTGCAGGTCTGAAAAGCATGAGATCTGGTGCTACTTGAGGTTAAAGAAAGTTCTCAGCTTATATGACTTATTCTCAGGGTGCATGTTTACTACAGGTGTTTCTTTCAACACTGCACATTTGAGACCAATATAACGAATGGAAGTGCACAGCAGCTGAGATTCAGGGGATTATTTTGTCAGCTCCAATCCGTATCAATGTAAGGTAGTGTAAATAGCAGTTCACAATACTTGCCATGTCAAACACATGTCAGTATAGTTTCTAGCAGATTTCTGTATACAGTAGAATCCTGTTAGCTGAATAGCGTTTGAACTTGATGCTGAAGTTTATGGTAACACATTATATGAAGGTGTCTTTTTCAAATAGATTATTAACACATTATAGATGCTTACAATATAAGTTGTATGGTATTTATAACGCATTATAGAACAAGTAATACAGGGCAGTAACAGCATTTACTAATGTGTTATAAATACTTAATAGATGATAGAAGAAATCTGTAATAAAATATAAAACTGTATATCAGCTGTAACAAATCAGGACAAATCACATTAAACACAAATGATTTTCACTTCATTGTATGGGTCATTTATTTTGCATTTGGGGCAGCAGTGTGGAGTAGTGTTTAGGGTGTTTTTTAGAGCATTTTACAGCACTGAGGAATCCCCCTGCATTGCTGTTCAGATCAGTAACGACCCTGATAGCTCTAATGTTACCAGTCATAAACGCTGTGATAATAAGGACCTGTGTATCCTAACCATTACAAATATAATATATAACACATGATGTGTGAGAGGAGGGGATTGCGTGGTAAGATGTGTTGGATTTGAATCAGACTTTTTATACCTTTTTACACCAAGGTCAGCCAGGATGACTCTGATTGGTCGTGGCAGGTTGAGAGTCTGCAAGGTGTTTAAATTGTTCAGCAGGGATACATGATCATTCCTCAGTGATTCCCACCAGCCTCTAATTCATTCAGGGAACTTGTATGTTATTGCATTGGGGTGGAAGTCTGTTCTCCAGAATGAGCCACACATAGAGAGAGTCCTATCACTGTGGAGACTGTTGTTCCTTGTGAATGAAACATCAGGATTGTGTGCAGTCTTGGATACGGCAGTGAAGCGAGCACTTCCTTCTGGCAGCCCTCTCTCAAAGTCACTGTAATAGGATCTGATGTGCTGTTCTACCATTGGAACTGAAACTGACTGGCAACAGGGAGATGCAGCTTCTATACATCCCAGAATCCAGGCCAGGGATCTGGAGAACAACTGAAGCAGTCACTGCGGCTCTGCCTGGTTCTCATATCGCAGGGGTCTAGCATCAGTAAGTGCTGACAGGTCTGTGCTGTTCTGTTGTGTCTGTCATTGCTGGGAAACTGAATGTTCTGACTTCACTGTGATGTCACAGTGCCTGTGATGTCACTGCGAACATTGACACCCAAGCTGAAGTTTATTCATATGGTAAACCAAGTCAAACCTTTTGTGAAGGAGGGCTGCAGAGCAAACTCAGACTTCACCTCTAGAGTATAATGATAGTGCTGCTTGAATCACTATACCTTTTCTACACTCCACAATATTAGAAGAACAAATCTGAAGCAAAGTAAAGCATTATTTCATTAACTCTGCCAGCTAATGCAAGTGAAGAGGATCTGGTGGCTGCTGTATGTCTTTTGAGAAGTGAAACCCAAAGCTGAACCGTCAGTCCGTTCTAGATATATCTGTATGTGTGATGAAGGACCAAAGAGCTTCACAGCTTACAATTTCAAAGCCTTTCATCACTGATGAAGAACACATGACATGCGCCTGCAGATATACTGATAGTCCCCTATTTCTCTCCAGTAGAAAGGAAAGATCTCTTCTAACTCACTCCAGGATTGCACATGCAAGCCCATCATGTGTCCTGTATATAGGAAGGGGTGCGATTGTTTGTGTGGCCAGTGTCCCACCCGCATTTAGAGTCTCTACTGGGAATGGGCCTGTCCCATTAGGAGTAAGATTCAGTCTTGAAGGAGCCGTGACAGAGGGTGTCATTCTCAAACTCCAGTCCCACTCTCTCCTCTCTGCCCCTATCACACTGTTTCAGCAGACTCTGCTCAGCCTGCTTGTCTAAACCTGGCCTCAGTCCAAACCCCCGCCTCTTAGAGCTTTATATAACTCCTGGAGTTCAGAAACACAGGTAAGTTTCGTTTCTTGTGAAACCTGTCCCTGTCTCTGTATCATTTCAACAGAAACAGAAGAAGCACATGTTGTAATTCCAGCCCAGGATCACACTTCATGGTGAATCGAGGGTATTGACACAAGTATTCTTCACAGCTGCAAATTCTGAGGTGACTTTCTTGTAGATGCTTGATCTCTGCCAACTATTTTTCCAAAAAACCTGCCCATTTCCTGAAAAACCTCCCAGTGCACAGTAATAATGAAACTTACATTTCTGGGAAATGGTAAATTCTAAAATAAATCCAAACAAAGTGCACAGTAATAAAGAAACTTGAAGAGCCTGCATTGCACATGTAAAGTTACCCATCAGTCTACCAGCTCTCTTGATCTGAAACTTGAGTTTATTTTTGCCACACTGAAAATGTCATGCATAATATATACTTACATTTCTGTCTCAATCATGGTTCCTGTTAGTGCTCCTAGCCCTATACCACACTAATTCCTCTCATTCCTGTCTTTCGTCTTCCTCTGGAGGCCTGGGTTCCAATATGGGGGTCTAACTGGTGCAGACAGACAGACAATGGGCTAAGTTATTAGTTTCTCATTCCTGCCTTTCACTTTTAGAGGTCTGGCTTCTCTGTCCCAGTGCACTAAAATTCATGGGGCCCCTGAGTGGCGCATAGTAAAGACACTCTGAGTGGAGTGCAGGAATGTACCCTATAGCCTGGAGGTCACCGGTTCGAGTCCAGGCTATTCTATTGCCGACTGTAGATGGGAGCTCCCAGGGGGCGCACAATTGGCTGAGTGCTGCCCGGTGGGGAGGGGGTGGGCTTATGTCGGCCAGGGTGTCCTCGGCTCACTGCAGGCTCCTGTGGGCTTGCCTGTAAGCTGCCCAGAGCTGCATTGTCCTCCCGACGCTGTAGCTCTGAAGTGGCTGCACGGTGAGTCTGCAGTGTGAAAAAAGCAGTCGGCTGGCTGCACACGCTCGAACAGAGCTTGTGTTTGTCTTTGCCCTCCTGATTCAGCTGGGGTGGTAGCGGTGAGCTGAGCCTAAAAAAAAAAAAAATTGGATATGCCAAATTATGAGAAAATAATATAATGCACGATTACTAAATTAAAAAAATAATAATAATTCATTAGCAAAGTTCAAAGAGAACTTCAGACATTTCAGACAAACCCATAAAGAGACTGTAGCAGATGTGATGAAACTGTGATGTGCTGTACAGTTAAGTGTTGTTTAGTGTTTTAGTTGGGGCAGGTTCTGGTTAGCCATACTGTGCTGAAGTCCTGAGATATGGTACAAATCCTGGTGTAAAATAGTAATCTAATAGAAAGGCAGGTACAGTACATGCACATCGGTGCCACTTAATCAGAACCTAGGCTAAGATAGAATTATACACTTAATATTAAGCAACAATTTTTCAGGATTGAAATAAGTGAGAGAAAGTGAAATTTCAACTTATCTCCATGACTGAGAAAAAAACCGAGATATATCCTGTTTAGTAATGGGTAAATTTCGTACTTGAAAGGGAACACCCCTGTACAGTGACTAAAACAGATTGTTGAAAAACCTGATCAACTTCTTTGAATGGGACCATTTGACAGAGATCAAATGATTCTTGGTGTTAGAACTCGACCTGGGAGGGCACTGTGTAAAAGGAACAGAGTACCCTTAACCAAATGGCACGACAATTTATTCCGTAGGGTAGGTGGAAGTCGATCATTTAGGAAAGGGGCGGAGCTACGGTATCCAAACACAATGACCCAGACGTTAAACGGTGTGGCATCTGAGGATTGAGGAGAAGATGCGCCGTTAACCTAGGGGTCATGAGCGAGGATATAAATAGGGGACATAGTGTAAGTGATCTGTTCCTTTGTAAATGGTTAGAACAACCTAGAAGGAGACCGCTGTGATAAATAAAAGTTGAGTGTTGTGCTTGTTTGCTTTGTCTTAGTAATAAGGCCAGCAACAAACCCGACACCAGCACTTCTCTGTTTCACAAACAAACTTTTCACCATGAGCACTAGTTTCACAAACTAAAATAACACTGTTTCTTTGAGTTCTGTGTTACGTGTGGGTGAGGAAAGAATGAGACTTTTGTTATTGGTTTTGTGTCAAACCCGAGGATTACAAACGCAGTGATACACACCGCTGAATCACTTCCAACATTTATTATTTACCGATGTTTGCCCTAAGGCTCTGGACATTGTAAAACAATAAACACCCTTGCATTGTATCCATTCTGCACTGCATACACCTGTAACCATTCACCACTTACCATTATAATGTAAGGGCACAGCAATAACGCAACTTACATTTCTGGAAAATAAATCGAAAATTAAAGCACAGTGCACAGTAATAATGAAACTTAAGGAAGACACATTTCTTGATAATGGTGGAGTTTAAATAAAAGATCAGAAATGAAACCTGAAGGGCCTGCATTGCACCTGTAAAGTTACCCATAATTTTGCATTGTTCTCTTGATCTGAAACTTGAGTTTATTTTTGCCACACAGAAAATCTCACGCATAATATACATGTACATTTCCCTGCTGTTGCTCCAATCAAAGCACCTATTAGAACATACAAATATGAAAAATTTTGGTAACAAGAATTCGATTATTTTGTCTCAGTCCTGGCTGCTGTTAGTGCTGCTAATGAAAGTCATACAGGGGCTAATTCACGAGCCTCTCATTCCTGCTTTTGACATTCCTCTGGATGCCTGGGTTTTAATCTGGTGGGCTAGGTGGCACAGACAGACAGCGGACTAATTCACTAGGCTCTCATTCCTGCCTTTTGTGTTCTGTTTGTTGAAATTATTTAATGAACACATGCCCGTTGTTAAATAAACATTAAAAGACTGTATGGTCACTTTCTGAGTGAAAATCAGGGCCAGCAATTCATTTGTCTGGTTTGTATTGTTATGAAACCTGTTGACATTTTCTGCAGTTGTTTACTGTATCACCATGTGGTGAAATTGGTTATGTTGAGTGTTATAACTAGAGATTCAATCATTTATATTAAATTGTTTACCACAGGGCAACACATTATTACGATCAATTTTGTTTTTGAGAAAAATAATACAACAAAATGTAACAAAAGAACATTCCCATTCTCCCTAGGTAACATCATTTACATAAAAAATATTTAAGGGTAGAAAATAAAATTTAAAAATCTATTTTCTTCCACACTGTAACAGGGCGGTGCCTGTACATTGTTTTGTTTATTTATTTTTAGATCGGGTCTCCCCTCCGCCCTGTGCAGTGTATTTTGTATTTGTTTTGTATTACGATTTATTTATTGTAATTTGTGACGGCATACCGCCGTGTTATTGTTTTGTTTATTTTTAAAACGTGTTCTGGCAGAGGCGAGATTGGTGCTCGTCCTCTGCCAGGAGTAATGGAAAAACTCGTGCAGAAGGTGGCCATCTCCCGAATTAATTAAGTGATTCATTTTGTTGCTAATCGGGAGATGGTCACCTGAATATAAAAAGCCTGCAGCTCTCCAGCTCGTGGTGGGTGTTTTAGGAGCGGAGAAAGCGAGAGTGGAGAGAACTGAGAGTGGAGAGAACTGAGAGTGGAGAGAACTGAGAGTGGAGAGAATTGAGAGAGAGAAACTTAAAAATTAAACATAGGAACAGTGAAGGCAATCTGCCCAGCCTGACCTGTGTTTTATATATTTTGTGTTCGAGATTTGTTTTTGTTTACCCTTTTATTTTGCTCTGTGAGCACGTGTTCTTTTTGTTAAAATATTTTATTTATTTTTGCTGAATAAAAACGCCACCTTAAACCGCAGTACTTGCCTGGGTGTCAGTGTTTTCTCGTCCCTGCTTCTGCCTGACGTCAGACGACTCGGCCAACCTGTCACACACACCTTTCTAGTGGTTCGTTTTACAAGGGTCTGGAAATATAATAAAATACAATTTGGTTAAGTCTCCTGTCTGAAATACGTTTTTATAGCACTTTAAAGACAGTGTGGTAAAACAGTCATACAATACTTAGCTATGGGGTGACATCTACAACAAAAAGCTTTTTTCTGTAATGAACCACTCTATGGTCTTACCCTGTCCCAAAAAGTGAGTGGATTCAAATTCATTAAGTTATGTTTCTTTATGTTATTATGTTACAGAATTTGGGATTATGCTTATTGGAAAGCAGGTGGCATGCCTGGTTACTATTGCTAAATCACACTTTAGGAACAATCTAATGTAGGGGAATTCATTCTCATCATTATCTAAACTGACAATCACAGACACGAGTCTAACTTGAATGCCCAGTTGACAGTGAGTTGGCTTCTATTTACCTCTTGCATTTTTCTATAATTAGATGCATCAGCCTATAAATACTAAAGCTGCCCATACTCCAGCACTCTGCTTCATACACACCTGGAGAGCTAACAAGAGAACAGCTACAGCTACAGCAACGACAATGAGTGACAACAGTGAGTCTCAATAGATATTTATACAATATATATACAGTATATATATATATATATATATATATATATATATATATATATATATATATATATATATATATATATATATATATATATATATATATATATATATAACATTTTATATAACATGGGATCATTTAAGACATACAGCTAAATTTCATTTTGTCATGTTAACTTTTACATATCAGTTCCATATAGATTCCTTTCATAAAAATTACAAATCTTGAAACTGCACAGTAGGTACCAGTTTAGCATATTTTCGCCTGGTATTGTCAGCAGGTCATAGTCTTGCTTCAGAAATTACCAGCATTGATATAGTTTGGAATGATTAGACTGTATGACCCAGGTTCTCGTGCACTGGACCAGCAGAAGGATGACGTTGCAAGTAGTTTTACTAGAGAAAGCTCACAAGGGATTGTGTGAGTCATTAAGTATTCATTAAGTAGTCATTAAGTGAAGACAACATTTGTGGCACATTTTCTCTGTGCTTTATTTTACTCATAAACCTTTTTATTTTCTTATCTTGTTGGTCCCCACCCCCTGAAACCTGGTGACTGCATTTACATTCTTGGCCGCTGTCTGAGAGTTTGTTTCCCCGTTCTTTCCCATCAAGTAGCAGAGCCACAGGTTTGAAGCAATTGCAATACAAGCTGTATCTGGCAATAGGTGTCATCTGGGAAGAAAAATCAAGACCAGATAATACATGCTTTGCAGTTGTTTATAAGAAATGATTGTTATTAATTATAGGAAATAGCTAACAAGAGACTATTTATACAGCAATTTATATATCAACAATATTATTGGGGATATAGCCAGCAGAAGAGGGTGGTCATACTTAACTAACACACTTGACTTTTTGGCAATGCTTTTGAAATCATTTATCCTTATTTTCAAAAAGCCTTGACAAAGTCTCACTTGAAAGACTAATAAGTCAATTAAAATCAGCAGGAACACAGGGGAGGACATGTAATTGGATACAGAACTGGTTAAAAAACAGAAAGCAGAACAATTGTGAGAGGTGTAAAATCGGATTGGGAGATGTACTTAGTGGGGTACAGCAAGGGTCTGTACTTGGACCCTTACTTTCCATTATTTATATAAAAGACTTTAACTAAGATACACATTACAAGATTGTCAAATTTGGAGATGATAACAAACTTGGGGGAGTAATGGACTCTACTTCAGGGGGATTTGGACCATCACTGTAATTGGGCAAACCGTAGTGTGTAAGATGGTGTGATAAGTAAGATATTTTGATTCATGCTTAACAGATTCTTCAGTGACACATGTAGTATATCTCTAGCTATCAAGTAGAGAGGTGGAAAATAGCAAGTTCCAATCCCTGCCGTTTCCATTTTTAAAGAAATTGTGTACTCTATATCCCTTTATACACTTATTATGGATCAGAGGATTTTTTTCCAATAATGTTCATAAAGAGCTCTGTTTGTACATACTTAATGCTTTTTGTTTGTTGTTGATTTGAAAAAATATGTAAATGTTTATGAAATATAAATAAAAAATTAGCATCTTGATTTAAAAAAAAGAATGTTCCTTTTAGCTTGACTGAAACACCACACTGTGAGCACTGTTGACAAAAGGTACGTATTGGGTAAAAAAAATAATAGTTTCCTTCCTGTCAGCTACTGTTAAACACCGTTCATGGGTCACATGACCTAGTGGTTCAATGAACCACATGAACCTTTGCTTTGTAACACTGTTTGCTTCAATTGGTTCATGTGGGGTCCAATTAGCTAAGACTTCAGTCCCGTCACTAGTAAAAAGCACTTTTTAACATTGAGTTATAGCCTACCAGGTGACATAGTAGGATCTAAAACACCGAGCACATTAACAAAAGGCTAGATTCTGTGCTTTTAAATTAGTTTCCCCGGTAGGGTGTGCTCAAAAGCGATGAGCCTTGATTGGCCGAATGGCTTTTTCTCGTTCTCAAACTTTTCTTATGTTCTTAACTCAGTCTGATCAAATTATGTAGGTTTTTATTTATTCGTTTAAAAGGCCACCAGTCACTTCATCTGAGACACGCTGCCTGCTGTGTTTGAATAGGGGAAAGGCAGCTGGGATTTGACGGCTGCAAATTCCTAACCAGCAGGTAGAGCATCTCACTATTAAGGAAGACATTGACACAGCCTCAAGGTTGATAAGCCAGGATTAACACTTTTTCATACCCAAGTCTGTCTGTGTCTGTGCTGCTTCTTCCGGGTCTGACGTCACCACAAAGCCATCTCTCACAGGGAGGCAAAACCGGCAGGGAGCGATTTTCCTCATTGCTCTGCAGACACCTGCAGGGCTGGCCTTTGTCCTCCAGTGGCCAGTATCTCCCTAATAGCCGCTCTCGAGTTCCTGGGTATAGAAGAGGAAGCTGGCTTTCTTTTCAGATTGCTGTTTGGAGTCTTATGTGTGTTGTGTATTATTTCACATGTTTTAATTCTATTTTTCTCTCTTTTCTTTCTACCCAGTGAATGAAGTTGCAATTTACAATCTGCAGGCTTCAGAGCGAAAGAACAAACTTGAGCTTTTACCATGTAAGTCTGTTTTCACTGTAACATTTGGTTCATTATTATTATTATTATTATTATTATTATTATTATTATTATTATTATTATTATTATTATTTATTTATTTATTTATTTATTTATTTATTTATTTTTTGCAGATGCCCTTATCCAAGGGCGACTTACAATTGTTACAAGATATCACATTATTTTTACATACAATTACCCATTGTAATTACAGTTGGGTTTTTACTGGAGCAATCTAGGTAAAGTACCTTGCTCAGTGTCCCCCATCTGGGATTGATCCGACAACCCTCCAGTCAAGAGTCCAGAGCCCTAACCACTAATCCACACTGTTGCTTCATCTTACAAGATCAGATATGACAAGCTCTGTATTAATAGAGGGTATTGTATCTTACAGGATCAGATATGACATGCTCTGTAGTAATATGATGTGTTCTACTGTAGTTATTTTTTTTAATTATTATAGCATTATTTATGCAAAGCCACCAACAGGATACATTTTCAATAGGGCAAGCATAAGAAAGATTCATAAAAAAGAGGGGAGAGTAAGATTGCTGTTTGAATAGGGATGTATGGAGAAGGGTGGAGGGAACAGGGATTGATGATGTAGGGAGGAGGGAGTGATGTGAGGATGGAGCAGACAATGACTGCTGTATATTTGATGCACAAGGGTGTCCTAATATGGACACCGTACTGTTGGGCAAAGGCATAAGATGGAGAGAAACGAACACAAGACTCCAGTGCAGTGGCAGATGTGTTCACATTGACTTTGGCTGCTGCACCGATACGGAAGGAATACATATTCATTGTAATCATGAACATCTTGAAGTACGGAGTTTTACATCCTGAAATGCCGTGAATAAGCCTTGTTTCTTTTCAGATTGCTGTTTGGAGTCTTGTGTGTGTTGTGTATTAATCCACATGTTTCAATTCTATTTTTCTCTCTTTTTTCTACCCAGTGAATGAAGTTACAGTTTACAGTCTGCAGGTTCCAGAGTCAAGGAACAGAGCTGAGTTTTTAAAATGTAAGTCTGTTTTCACTGAAACATTTGGTTGAAAGATGTGTCACTCCATTTTGAGAAGATCAAACACTATTCAGAGATACCAAGATACAGTGCCTTGCAAAAGTATTCAGACCCTGACCAATTCTCTCATATTACTGAATTACAAATGGTACATTGAAATTTCGTTCTGTTTGATATTTTATTTTAAAACACTGAAACTCAAAATCAATTATTTTAAGGTGACATTGGTTTTATGTTGGGAAATATTTTTAAGAAAAATAAAAAACTGAAATATCTTGCTTGCATAAGTATTCAACCCCTGTGCTGTGGAAGCTCCCAGTTTACACCGATGAAAGAAATTGCCCTAACGAGGTCACAATTACCTTACCATTGGCCTCCACCTGTGAACCATTAAAGTTGCTGTCACATTTTCTGGATAAAAAACCCACTGTTCAAGGATCATTGGTCAGGCTGTGAATCTGAAGGAAAATGAAGACCAAAGAGCATTCTACAAAAGTTAGAGATAAAGTAATACAAATGCATAGATTAGGGAAAGGGTACAAAATAATATCCAAGTGTTTGGATATCCCAGTGAGCACAGTTGGATCAATAATCAGGAAGTGGAAGCTGCATCACACCACCCAGGCACTGCCAAGAAAAGGCCATCCCTCAAAACTCAGCGCTCAAACAAGAAGGAGACTTGTGAGAGAAGCTTCAGAGAGGCTAACAATCACTTTGAAGGAGCTACAGAGTTCAGTGGCTGGGAGCGAAGTAATGGTGCACCAGTCAACCATATCAAGAGCTCTGCATAACACTGGCCTGTATGGGAGGGTGGCAAGAAAGAAGCCGTTCTCAAAAGTACCATCTGAAAGCACGTCTGCAGTTTGCCAGAAAGCATGAGAGTGACCCAGCTGTGATGTGGGAAAAGGTTTTGTGGTCAGATGAGACCAAGATAGAGCTTTTTGGCCAAAACTCAAAGCGCTATGTGTGGCGCAAACCTAACACTGCCCATGCCTCAAGACACACCATCCTTACAGTGAAGTATGGTGGTGGCAGCATCATGCTGTGGGGATGCTTCTCATCAGCAGGGACTGGGCATCTTGTTAAAATTGAAGGAAGAATGGATGGAGCAAAATACAGGGAAATACTCCAAGAGAACCTGCTTCAGTCCGCTAAAAAACTGAAGCTTGGGAGGAAATTCACCTTTCAGCAGGACAATGATCCCAAGCACAAGGTCAAAGCAACATTGGAGTGGCTCAAGAACAAAAAGGTGAATGTCCTACAGTGGCCCAGTCAAATTCCTGATCTCAATCCCATTGAGAATCTGTGGCACTATTTGAAAATTGCGGTCCACAAGCGTCGTCCAACCAACCTGAACAATCTGGAGCAAATCTGCCAAGAAGAATGGGCCAAAATCACTCCGACACTGTGTGCAAAGCTGGTACATACTTACCCCAAAAGACTTAAAGCTGTTATTGCAGCTAAAGGTGGCTCTACCAAATATTAATGTGTGGGAGTTGAATACTTATGCAAGCAAGATATTTCAGTTTTTTATTTTTCTTAAAAATATTTCCCAACATAAAACCAATGTCACCTTACAATAATTGATTTTGAATTTCAGTGTTTTAAAATAAAATATCAAACAGAACGAAATTTCAATGTACCATTTGTAATTCAGTAATATGAGAGAATTGGTCAGGGGTCTGAATACTTTTGCAAGGCGCTGTATTTAGGGAGAGAAAGGTCTGAGTGGGTAAAACAGCAACAAAAACCCACCCCAGTGGATGTTCATCTGTCCCAATACTTGCTGGAGGGGAGTGTATAATATTTAACAATGTGGGGAGTATATAATATTTTACAATGTGCATTGATTGCCAGCTGCAAAATCAATTCACACAAATGCACTCAAAATAATACAAATAATCCTATTACTTCCTTCTGTACCTTTGTACCTCAATGCTTCTTCTGTTCTCAAGTTGTAGCCTTATGTCAGAAAAAGAACCTGCTGTAATATGTATTTATCAGTCTGTCTTTTTGGTTCTGTACCATTCAAACCTAATGGAGATTTTCTCCGTGATTTTCTCTTCAATCAGATTCCTGTCAGCTCACACTGGACCCCAACACAGTGCATACTGTGCTTTATCTGTCTGAAGGGAACAGAAAGGTGGCAGTGAGGAGAGAGACCCAGTCATATCCTGATCACCAAGAGAGATTTGACCGACGGGCGAAGTGCTTTGCAGAGAGGGTTTGTCTGGAAATCGTTGTTACTGGGAGATTGAGTGCAGTGGGAAAAAGGTTTCTATAGGAGTCACATATAAAGGAATCCACAGGAAAGGATCTCATCATTCCTGTATCCTTGGATTCAATGACAGGTCCTGGAGTTTGGACTGCTCTGCTTCTAGTTATGTTGCCCGGCACAATAGCAATCAAACTGCAATAACTGCCCCCCATTACCCCAGAGTAGGAGTGTATCTGGACTTTAATGCCGGCACTCTGTCATTTTATGGCGTCTCTGACACAATGACCCTCCTGCACAGATTCCAAACCACATTCACTGAGCCACTCTATCCTGGGTGTTGGCTTCCTTATTACAATTCCACTTTAACAATCTGCCAGCTGAACTAGACTATTTTGTGTTTTAAAAAAACCTTTGTATTAAACTTCCTGTGTGAAGGGAATGTTACTGTTTAATCTTTTCAGGTTAGTGTTTTTGTAATTGTAAACACTCACAACTGGATAGGTGTTTCAGCATAAAATGTTCATTATGTCCTGATTATGTATTGATTACAAATACATAAATAGCACCAAGTGGCAGATTTAGTTGGCATCTCTGCACAGTGCTAGAATTCCCACAGCAAGTATTGATAAGTATCTCTTAAGGTGATTGTAGCTAGCTAAATAATTTGTACCTATATTACACATCCATTGGCTACATAGCTCTCAATTGTGCAGTTTTGAAAAACAAGATCTGGTGCTACTTTAGGTTAAAGAAAGTTCTCAGTTTCTATGCCTTATTCTCAGGGTGCATGTTTACTGTAGCATGTGTTTCTTTCAACACTGCACATTTGAGACCTATATAACGAATGGAAGTGCACAGCAGCTGAGATTCATGGGATTATTTTGTCAGCTCCAATCCCTATCAATGTGAGGTTGTGTAAATAGCAGTTCACAATACTTGCCATGTCAAAGGCATGTCAGTATAGTTTCCAGCAGATTCCTGTACACAGCAGAATCCTGTTAGCTGAATAGTGTTTGAACTTGTTACTGAAGTTTATGGTCACATTTTATATGTGTAATTTTTAAATAGTTTATTAACACATAATAGGTGCTTAAAAGATGAGTTATAATGTTTTTATAATGCATTATAGAACCAGTAATACATAGCAGTAACAGTATTTAATAATGTGTTATAAATACTTAATAGATGCTATAAGAAATCTGCAATAAATGAAAATATAAAACTGTATATTAGCTGTAAACAAA
Source organism: Acipenser oxyrinchus oxyrinchus (assembly GCA_030684275.1). Classification (NCBI taxonomy): domain Eukaryota; kingdom Metazoa; phylum Chordata; class Actinopteri; order Acipenseriformes; family Acipenseridae; genus Acipenser; species Acipenser oxyrinchus. The sequence continues at coordinate 8,054,790 of CM060277.1, read as the reverse complement.
TCAGGACAAATCACATTAAACACACATGATTTACACTTCATTGTATGAGTCATTTATTTTGAATTTTAATTTAATCTGTTTACTGAAAAGTTTTAAATTATTTGTACAAAACAATAGAAACACCTGCCACAGCATTGTCAATATGGTGTAGGTCCTCCATGGGAAACACCTGCCAACCAATCACCTGTTATCCAGCTCTCTATCAAAGTCTGTCAGATCTGCTGTCTTGTGGTCCCATCACGGTTGAAATAGACTTGTGTCAGGGAGATGCATCTTTTACACATCACACAGGGATGTGTCAGGGATACCATTTCAATCAATTTTTTGTAGCCATTGAAGAAATCCAGAACTGTATTGAGACATTGTTGGCCCCTGCTGGGAGAAACAAAGAACTGCAGTTTAGTCTCCTCAATACAAGGGTGGTTGGATATCGGCTTCCGTTTGATCAAGGTGTTTTTTTAGAGCATTTTACAGCACTGAGGAATCCCCCTGCATTGCTGTTCAGATCAGTAACGACCCTGATAGCTCTAATGTTACCAGTCGTAAACGCTGTGATAATAAGGACCTGTGTATCCTCACCATTTCAAATATAATATATAACACATGATGTGTGAGAGGAGGGGACTGCGTGGTAAGATGTGTGGGATTTGAATCAGAATCTTTATACTAAACCTTTGCCGCATACATTGGATTTATTTTACTGTGAAAATTAACAGAAATAAATACAACCGAAGAAAACACATCATGATCTTATTGAATTCAAAAGTGACATTTTACAGAATTTAACTCAACACAAGTGATGTTGCTTAATTCAGGAAAATAATCAGAAACATTGGTAATAATTAAGAGCAACACTCAGAACTGCAAACTGGTTTCTTCTCCATTTTAGAACACTCTGACGTCCGTCAGCTAGGCTTTCATCAGAGCGATGCCTGCAGACAAACCCAGGATTCCTCTCCAGTATAATGCAATATTACACAGTGACAGAGTGACAGTGAGCTGCTTCAATTCCAATCAAAGGGAATCATGTGAAATATCTGCTGGACAGCTGCTCCAATGCATTGCTATTTTTAAAGAGCGAAGAACGAACTGTTACAGAGGAGCCTAAAAACCCTTCAAGAAACAACATATAAACAGACAGAGCACATCAGTGTCAAAACAGATACCATGGGACTGATAAACCTGCCATACCACTGTCAGTAGGGTGTAGGACCTCCCTGGGACTGAGTCACGTGCCATATCACTGTCAGTAGGGTGTAGGACCACCAAGGCCAGCCAGGATGACAGTGATTGGTCCTGGCAGGTTGAGAGTCTGCAAGGTGTTTAAATTGTTCTGGAGGGATACATGATCATTCCTCAGTGATTCCCACCAGCCTCTAATTCATTCAGGGAACGTATGTTATTGCATTGGGGTGGAAGTCTGTTCTCCAGAATGAGCCACACATAGAGAGTCCTATCACTGTGGAGACTGTTGTTCCTTGTGAATGAAACATCAGGATTGTGTGCAGTCTTGGATACTTCAGTGAAGCGAGCACTTCCTTCTGGCAGCCCTTTCTCAAAGTCACTGTAATAGGATCTGATGTGCTGTTCTACCATTGGAACTGAAACTGACTGGCAACAGGGAGATGCAGCTTTTATATATCCCAGAATCCATGCCAGTGATCTGGAGAACAACTGAAGCAGTCACTGCGGCTCTGCCTGGTTCTCATATCGCAGGGGTCTAGTATCAGTAAGTGCTGATGGGTCTGTGCTGTTCTGTTGTGTCTGTCATTGCTGGGAAACTGAACGTTCTGACTTCATTGTGATGTCACAGTGCCTGTGATGTCACTGTAAAATTGACACCCAAGCTAAAGTTCATTCTTATGGGAAACCAATTGCAAAAATAAGTCAAACCTTTTGTTAAGGAGGGCTGTAGAGCAAACTCAGACTTCACCTCTGGAGTACAGTGATAGTGCTGCTTAAATCACTATACCTTTTCTACACTCCACAATATAAGAAGAACAAATCTATTTCAAACTACAGCATGATTTCAATAACTCTGCCAGTTAATGCAAGTGAAGTGTTTGTGTGGCCAGTGTCCCACCTGCCTCCAGAGTCTCTACTGGGAATGGGCCTGTCCCATTGGGAGAAAGCTTCAGTCTTGAAGGAGCTTTGACAGAGGGTGCCATTCTCAAACTCCTGTCCCACTCTCTCTTCTCCGCCCCTCTCACACTGATTCAGCAGTCTCTGCTCAGCCTGCTTGTCTAAACCTGGCCTCAGGCCCAAACCTCACCTCTTAGAGCTTTATATAACTCCTGGAATTCAGAAACACAGGTAAGTTTCGTTTCTTGTGAAACCCATCCCTGTCTCTGTATCATTTCAACAGAAACAGCAGAAGCACATATTGTGATTCCAGCCCAGGATCACACTTCATGGTGAATCGAGGGTATTGACACAACTATTCCAATGGCTGGAGTTCCATCCTTCTTATATTCCTGTACAGAACAAGACACTCTAACACAGCAGTCAAACACATTGTTAATGCTGTGATAAATCAGGAGAAATGGACAGTCTAAACATGGAAACAAGCTTGTTCTTGTTATTCCACTTGTTCTCCTTGTTGAAGAAGAAAACTCCCCTCCCTCCAAAAACAATTGAGAACTGAAGTGGAGGCATTTCTGTCCATTTTACCCACTCAGATCCCTCGCTTTCTAAATATATTGGGCGTCTGAAAAGATAATAGCACCATCTTCAAATACAAGCTAAAGATTGTCAGATTGTCAAAGTATTTTACTTTCACAATGAAAATAAATAAACTAATTTAAAATTACTAAATAATGTTGCATTTAAGTTTTAATATAAGAGATATGATTTTCAATTTGCACTTCAATCAAAACAATTGAATGGTTGTAAATTTGATCAGCAATAACTGCATGTAAATATTTTATTAAAGAAATACAATTGAAAATAGGTTGATTAAAGTATTGCTTATATCGTCTATACATTCTTAATATTATATTTCTGATCTTTAATATCCTAGTATGTGTGTGGTGAATGATTCAATATGATTTTTGCTTAGATCTTTATTTGCCATGCTTACTAGCTATTCCAGCAAGAATTGCCTCTGAAAACTCTTGTCCAGGCTGATTGTGTGGAAATGAAGTGGGGAAGCATATTGGCGGTGCGCTGGCGCTGAAGTCCACAGGGTAAGCATTGTGCATACGCTTCCCCACAATCAGCCTTTAGGAGTCTTTTCAGAAGCAGTGTTTTGCTGGAATAGTTAGTAAGCATGGTGAATAAAATCTAATCAGAAACAACCATAGAAAATCCTCATCAGGTAAGAAATGTAAAGAACATGATGATGTTTAAACCTTTAACCTCAGTGTGGTCCCCATGAGTGTTCATTGATATCTATTTATCAGGAGAGTTTTCAAAATGAGCAATTGTATCTGTTAATGAAAAACAAATGAAATCTATTTGAAACCAGTGGGGAAACCAGTGTGGGGGCTGCAGGATTAATGGGCTTCACCTGATTCAAAGAGAGTAAAAATAAAGAAGTGTGGAAGCTGTGTGGTCCAGTGGTTAAAGAAAGGGACTTGTAACCAGGAGGTCCCCGGTTCAAATCCTGACTCAGCCACTGCCTCATTGTGTGACCCTGAGCAAGTCACTTAACCTCCATGTGCTCCATCTTTCGGGTGAGACGTAATTGTAAGTGACTCTGCAGCTGATGCATAGTTCACACACCCTAGTCTCTGTATGTCGCCTTGGATAAAGGCGTCTGCTAAATAAACAAATAATAATAATAATAAAACAAAACAAGAAAGGACTTGGGAGAATGCCGTTCGGATGATGAGAGGGAAGACACTGTATGGAAATAATAAAACAAATAGTGCACAGATTTGAAAAGTAGGTCCCTTGATTGTAAGCTTTGTTTGAGTGTCTGTTCTGTATAAAATGGTTTTAACTCATGAAATCAGTATGTCAGTAATGTACACACCTTGACTGATAACACTAGAACATGTCTAGTTCTCATAATATACAGCCTCCCTGGACTGGAGGGACTACCCTTCACGTTCTCTTAGGGGGTGAGCAGTTCAGTCTCTGTGCCTCAAGCTTGCCATGAACTGGAGGGAAGAAAGCAGTTGGTGCTTAGAGACAAGTTTGTGGTTGAGGACTAATGGACTTTGAGATGTGGATTAATGCCCACGAAGATCGAACTCCACCAAACTCACTTCCCTTGTGAACGTCTGAGGATTCAGACCCACACAGAAATGAAGGTCCAGTGCAGTCAAATACATACTGTAGCTATAGAAGGGTTACTGTGACAATGCCATTCTCAAACTCCAGTCCCACTCACAACTCTCTCCTCTCCACCCCTCTCAGACTGATTCAGCAGTCTCTGCTCAGCCTGCTTGTCTAAACCTGGCCTCAGTCCCAAACCCCGCCTCTTAGAGCTTTACACAACTCCAGGAAATCAGCACAGTGAAGTTTCTGTTGTGAAATCGTCAGTCTCTCTGTCTCACTGCAGGAAGAATGGCTTCGGATTTGTGGTCAGAGGAGCACTTGAACTGTCCAGTGTGTCTGGAGATATTGAACGACCCAGTCGCTATTCCATGTGGACACAGTTACTGTACGGGGTGTATTAAGAACTGCTGGCATCAGACTGATCATACAGGTGTCTACAGCTGCCCCCAGTGCAGAGAGACCTTTACCCCAAGGCCTGTTCTGCGTAGAAACATTGTGCTGGCTGAAGTTGTCGAGAAATTAAAGAAGACAGGTCTCAATCCTCCTCCTACTCAAAGTTATGCTGGACCTGGAAATGTGCCATGTGATGCCTGCACTGGGAGAAAGTTCAAAGCTGTGAAATCCTGTTTGACGTGCCTGGCCTCTTACTGTGAAACACACGTCAAGCCACACTATGAGGGGGCTGCTTTCAAGAGGCACAAGCTGATCAATGCAACTGGAAATCTGGAGCAGAAGCTTTGTGCAGAACACCAACGATTATGTGAGGTCTTCTGTAGAACCGATCAGACGTATATTTGCTGGTTGTGTGCGGACGAGGAACACAAGAGCCATGATACAGTCTCAGCTGAGAAAGAAAGGACTGGGAAACAGGTAAGGGTTTGAACCATTTCTTTGTAGCTATCCTAGAAGATAAGAATTCCCAGGGATATTTAACATCTGTCTGTTTACTAGGTTATACAGTTTCATATTAGATCAGATTTTAATTGTATATTAAGAGCTATTTAAAGAGCCCTAGTTTTTTAATTGCTCTTTCTAAACTATGATGTACTACAATGTATTTCAGGGTGTAACAGGGGCATTGTTACAGGTGTGGCTATCGCTGATTGACAGGAGAGACACAAGAGGTTTTCTTTGATACGAAATACAAAACATTCAAAACAAAACACTGCTCGAAAACAACTAGAAAATAAAAGGTGACCAAACAAGAAAGGAGGTCCCTCTCCAGGAACAGTCTCCCTGACACTTCCTGTCTAGACTTAGGTGGGATTAAAATCCCTAAACTTTTCTCTATTCCTTCCAGTGCTAGCGATCCCGGTTAGTGATCCGAGATACATTTTTCGTCTTGTGTTTTCTCACCCTGGTTAACACACGCAGTCGTGAGGATCCTACAGCAACAATCTCCTTCCCAGACATTCTGTATCCCTGCTTGTAGAACCAAGAAACTGGCTTTTTCAGGCCCTTTTTAAAGGCATGATTTTGAATATGCCCTGCCATATTTAGCACAAACTTATTTTGAAAAAACATTATTTACAATCAAACAAAAACACACTATTTACACGTGCATGACCTCAACCCTGCCTCAGAGGGTAAGAAGGATTTGTTCAGCTATTGTGTGGTGCATTGGATTTAGTAGTATAAAATTAGCATGATTTATATTCCTAGTGTTTTTTTTTTATATGTATCTTGCAACTTAATACAATTATATCAGTTTCATTGTTTAAGATGTTATAGTTTAATTAGTAAAACTGATTAAAAAATATTTCCAGTAAAGTCAGCACCCAGTTTAAAACAGCAGAAAAGACCAAGATTAACATGATATACAATATATGCAGGACTTCTGTTTTTGGTGTTTATTAATTTCATTAAACCAAGAGCTAACCATGCCTGTGTTTTTAGTGATGTGGGTGGAAATATGATCCTCGCTTGGAAAATTTGCAATGCAGCCGGAGGACGGAGCGAGCTTCACCTAGTGCTGCCTCTATGATGCAGGGCCTCTTTAATATATTGTAACAATGATTGCAGCTCAGGGATAGTAATATTTTCTTAATAAACTAATACATCAGATTTTAAACATAACTTTAATAATTGTGTTTATATATATAGTAAACAAACCCCATGCCTTTAAAAGTGACACACATGCATCTATCTGCACTGGCAGAGCTACTGTGCCCATGCCTTTAAAAGTGACACATGCATATATCTGCACTGGCAGAGCTGCTGTGCCCGTGCCTTTAAAAGTGACACATACACATCTATCTGCAATGGCAGAGCTGCTGTGCCCATGCCTTTAAAAGTGACACATACGCATCTATCTGCACTGGCAGAGCTGCTGAGCCCATGCCTTTAAAAGTGATACATACGTATCTATCTGCACTGGCAGAGCTGCTGTGCCCATGCCTTTAAAAGTGACACATATGCATCTATCTGCACTGGCAGAGCTGCTGTGCCCGTGCCTTTAAAAGTGACACATACGCATCTATCTACACTGGCAGAGCTGCTGTGCCCGTGCCTTTAAAAGTGACACATATGAATCTATCTGCATTGGCAGAGCTGCTGTGCCCATGCCATTAAAAGTGACACATATGCATCTATCTGCACTGGCAGAGCTGCTGTGCCCATGCCTTTGAAAGTGACACATATGCATCTAGGTGCACTGGCAGAGCTGCTGTGCCATGCCTTTAAAAGTGCGTTACAACACATTTTTACATGATTAAAGCAGATATGTTTAAGTTAGTTAAAAACGAAATGTAATTATCTATTTGGGATTTTGTTTCTTAAAATCTACAATTTGGTTCAACCACCCTACAAGTACCTTCTTTCCTTTGCTGTCTTCCACAATGAAGTCCTTCTTGGGGTTTTTTTTTGTGTGTTTAGGCTTTTTTTTATAGTACGCCAGAATTTGCAATTCTGTTTCAAATTCCACAAGCGTGTGACTTCTCCCTATTGAACTGTAATATTGCTTTAAATCTGCTAGCAAGAACAACCCTTCGCTTCTAATTGTAATCTCGTTTTAAATCTAACAAGTGTGTGCAATCCTCCAATAGAAATGCAGGAATGTGCTGCTACTCAGTTTAAAGTATTCAGAATGAATCAATGCGATATACAAGTCAGGAAAGAGAGACATTGCCCTACTGCCCTGGGTCAAGATTGGCTTTTTGTTATTTTATTTCTAGGTTTTGGGCTATTTTATTGTATTTTTTCACTGGGAAGCGGGTGAAGTCAACGTGAATTGAGTAACCATTTCCAGTGTTTATTGGCTATACACCAATTTCAGTATTAGGTCCTCTGCTATTCCTAATCTACATTAATGATTTAGATTCTGGTATAGTAAGCAAACTTGTTAAATTTGCAGATGACACAAAAATAGGAGGAGTGGCAAACACTGTTGCAGCAGCAAAGGTCATTCAAAATGATCTAGACAGCATTCAGAACTGGGCAGACACATGGCAAATTACATTTAATAGAGAAAAGTGTAAAGTACTGCACGAAGGCAATAAAAATGTGCTTTATAAATATCATATGGGAGATACTGAAATTGAAGAAGGAATCTATGAAAAAGACATAGGAGTTTATGTTGACTCAGAAATGTCTTCATCTAGACAATGTGGGGAAGCTATCAAAAAGGCCAACAAGATGCTCGGATATATTGTGAGAAGTGTTGAATTGAAATCAAGGGAAGTAATGTTAAAACTTTGCAATGCATTAGTAATACCTTACCTAGAATATTGTGTTCAGTTCTGGTCACCTCGTTACAAAAATAATATTGCTGCTCTAGAAAGAGTGCAAAGAAGAGCAACCAGAATTATCCCGGGTTTAAAAGGCATGTCGCATGCAGACAGGCTAAAATAATTGAATCTATTCAGTCTTGAACAAAGAAGACTGCGCAGTGATCTGATTCAAGGTATTGACAATGTCGATCCAGGGGACTTTTTCGACCTGAAATAAGAAACAAGGGGTCACAAATGGAGATTAGATAAAGGGGCAGAACAGAAAAAAGGAGGCACTTTTTTACACAGAGAATTGTGAGGGTCTGGAACCAACTCCCCAGTAATGTTGTTGAAGGTGACACCATGGGATCCTTTAAGAAGCTGCTTGATGAGATTCTGGGATCAATAAGCTACTAACAACCAAACAGGCAAGATGGGCTGAATGGCCTCCTCTCATTTGTAAACTTTCTTATGTTCTTATGTAACACATGCTAGATCAGCCATCATTCACTGTTACTAGTATGAAATAGTAACATCTAGTGGACAGTTAATGTGGCTCAAGTGTATTTTTCTATTGTTGGCCGCTGTGCACTAGATGGTGTTCATGCACCATCTTAGTACTATACACACATGTTGTCTGATCTAGCCTGTGCTATAGATGTCTGTGGCATGCAACTGGATCTTAACAGCAAAATATATTCGAGAACCACTGAGAATTATTGCAAACATTGTAAAGAGGTAAGGGGACAAGAAAATAGAAAATATATTTGAACTAAAATCAGTCAGTTTCAATAGAATACTTAACCAGGCCTGCTTTGTGTGTGACAGGATATCACTCAATACCCTATCAGAAATGTCACTGTGTCACTGTGTTTCTACACAGAAGCAGCTGGGTAAGACACAGACAGAAATACAACAGAGAATCCAGCAGAGACTGAAAGAAGTGGAAGAGCTGAAACAGGCTGTGGAGTCACTGAAAGTGGGTATTGAAAAGAGGGTGTTATTATTATTATTATTATTACTATTATTATTATTATTAACAGATGGACAGGAACACATCTACAGAAGTTTACTGTATTAGCCTGATATAAAGTCTAAACATGTCTCCTCTACTGTGTTTTTTAACGCAGAGCTCTGCACAGAAAGAAATAAAGAAAAGTGAGAAGATCTTTACTGAGCTGATCCGATCCATTGAGAAGATCCACACTGAGGTTATTGAGCTGATTGGAGCTAACAAGAAGGCTGCAGTGAATCAGGCTGAAGGACGCATGAAGAAACTGGAGCAGGAGATTGCTGAGCTAAGCAGGAGAAACGCTGAGCTGAAACAGCTTTCAGAGACAGAGGATCACATCCATTTTCTACAGGTAACATCACTGCTTGTTAGAAAATCTCAAGTCCATAACTGGGACGGTTTCAGACAGACCTCTCAATTTGAATGAATCCTTGCTTTTCCCCAGGAATGTTTTGGACCCCATTCTGTTTCACTGAAAACTCCTTTTCTCCACTTTGCTGTTGTAGAATTTCCAGTCTCTCTGTGCCTCTCCTGAAGCTAGAGACTTACTCAGCAGTACTGTCAATACAGACATCTCTTTCGGGGCTGTGAGGAAAGCTGTATCTGAACTTAAAGACCATATTGAGGACTTCTGCAAGAGGAAATTAGTCAAAATAACCAAAACAGGTTGGCGTGAAATAGATTCCTTTGGTAGAGATTTCTCAAATAGACCATGACTTGAGGAGGGACAGGACTTGCCAGACATTAATAAAGACTTTTCGCAGATTGTTGGTTATAAGAATATTGCAGATGTTTTATTTCAAATGATTTCCCCAAGTTGAAACACCCTACCTCATTTACAGTGACATCCCGAGTGATGAGATCAGGAATGAGAGAGTTTCTAAAGACATTACATGAGAAAACAACACAATAGCATTCAAACAGAGACAGAGGGATTCAAACATTAAACAACACATTCATTACATATAGGATGCTAACAGTTTTCTGTATTTTATTTAGCGAATGAAACAGCAGTTTATACCCTGGAGTCTAGGAGCCGTGACAGACGTTTAAAAGGTAAGGATTCTCTTCCAGTAAAACATTTTCTCTCCAGAGACATTCTCCCTTTTTTGTATTAGATTAGTTCTTATGTGAAAGATTCTTGATGAGGGATTAGGCTGCGTCCTTTGCTACACTGATAAACTGAACAGATGCACTTTAAAAATTAAGAGCATGGCAGATTGCTGTTTGGAGTCTTGTGTGTGTTGTGTATTAATCCACATGCTTCAATTCTATTTCTCTCTCTTTTTTCTGCCCAGTGAATGAAGTTGGAGTTTACAGTCTGCAGGCTCCAGAGCCAAGGAACAGAGCTGAGTTTTTAAAATGTAAGTCTATTTTCACTGAAACATTTGATTGAAAGATGTGTCACTCCATTTTAGATCTAACACTCCAGAACAGGGAGGGTGGAGCTTGAGGGCAGCAATTATTATTTTTATTCGTAATTGTGAACTATTAATCTACACTCCTGTCCAACAAGTATTGGGACACATGATACAGGCACAATATTTTACAATGAATAGCATCATTACATTGTGCATTGATTGTCAGCTGCACAATTAATAAACACAAACTCACCCAAATAATATTATTACTCCATTCAGTACATTTGTACCTCAATACCTCTTCTGCTTTCAAGTTGTAGCAGGGAGCATGGCGTAGACAGCAGGTAGGGGGAGCATGGAGGAAACAGCAGGGAGGAGGGAGCAAGGAATAGGGAGCAGGGAAGAGATAGCATTGAGGAGAAAGGAGGCAGCAGGGATGAGGGAGCAGGGAGCATGGAGGAGGGAGCAGGGTGCAGAGCACAGGGAGTAGGGAGGAGTGAAAAGGGGGATGGAGGAGGGATCAGGGATTAGGGAGGAGGGAGCATGGAGGATGGAAAGGGGTCTCTTCCAACCTTGTGTATATTTTTTCAGTGATTTGACTTTTCTAACCATCTCTCCTCTACCCGGCCTCATCTCTTCAATCAGATTCCTGTCAGCTCACACTGGACCCCAACACAGCGCATAGTGTGCTCTGTCTGTCTGAAGGGAACAGAAAGGTGACATGGAGGAGAGAGACAGAGCGATATCCTGATCACCCAGAGAGATTTGACCGATATTCCCAAGTGCTGTGCAGAGAGGATGTGTCTGGGAGTCGTTGTTACTGGGAGATGGAGTGGAGTGGGGTAGGGGCTTTTATAGGAGTCACATATAAAGGAATCAGCAGGAAAGGAAGGGATGTTTCTGTTGTCCTTGGATACAATGACAAGTCCTGGAGTTTGGACTGCTCTGTTTCCAGTTACTCTGCCCGGCACAATAGCAATGAAACTTTAGTAGCTGACCCCCACTCCTCCAGAATAGGAGTGTATATGGACTTTAATGCTGGCACTCTGTCATTTTATGGCGTCTCTGACACAATGATCCTCCTGCACAGATTCCAAACCACATTCACTGAGCCACTCTATCCTGGGTTTAGGCTTCGTGCTGATTCCACTGTGACAATCTGCCAGCTGAACTAGACTGTTTTGTGTTGTAAGAAAACCTTTGTATTGAACTCTCTATCTGTCCTCTCCACTCCTTGGGTGAAGAGAATGTTCAATCTGACACAACTTTGTATGAAAGTTAGGGGCTAAAATGGCTCCACCTGCAGAGTGAAACAAGCTGAATTATTTGTTTTACATTGGGGCTGAGGCAGCCTAATTTTTACTGTTTAATCTCTGTTAGGTTAGTGCTTTTGTAATTGTAAACATTTACTGGACAGGTGTTTCACTGCCATTTTGAGATCGTTGCTGTACTCTTTAGTTTTAACCATTTTGTTGCTTTTTGAATCACAAATTTAATTTATTTTTCAACACTTGATGATTATGTAATCATCAGGTGTTGGTTTTTAATTATGATAACTGTCAATCATTAGCAACGAATGGGTTTCACACGAAATATGTTGATTACCCAAATATTTTGTCAAAGTATGAAATTAGTTTTTGCATGTTATTTTTCAAATTATAGAAATCATTTTTTGTGTTTTTCTCATTTTTTTAACTGCCCAAATACTGTTGTCTGTGACTGTATGTGTGTGTGTGTGTGTGTGTGTGTATATCTATCTATCTATCTATCTATCTATCTATATATATATATATATATATATATATATATATATATATATATATATATATATATATATATATATATATATATATATATATATGGGTTGGGAGATCTGCTTCCTGATTGGCTGATAGTTATTGTGGTAAAGCCCTTTGTATCAGGTTAAGGTCCAGGACTTTACCACTGTTTGTCTGAGTGCGTCAATAACAAGTCCTAGTTATCAAGTTGCTTTTAAGCATGTTTGTGCTCTTTTATTCAAAAACAAAGAAAACAGACAAATCAGAATGAACAGTTTAAACAAAACATATGTCTAAACTAAATTTTAACAAAACCTTCGACTATCAATCCAGATGGCTGAGTCATTTACTGGTACACACCCCTGGTTTCCCTAACCAGTATTGGTAAAGGTAGTTTTTACCTTCCAGCTCTTCCTCACTCTCCTTCAACTCTCTTCTCAAACAAACACTTCTCTATTCTCTTAAATACCTTTCTAAATGAACCCAGCTGTTCTCTATCTGATTAACTAAACAATAAACCAATGAAGGAATACATTCTAAACAAACCATCTTTCCTAAGATGGCTGTCTTCTAGCTTCTCCTTTACTAAGATGGAGTACGATTAGCAGTGGCTCTTCACAACACAAAATACCCATTGTTATTATGGACAATAATGTACAAAGTAAAATGTGTCCAAAACATCATTACAATGTAAAAAGCAGGCTTGTAAATAAACCAGTCATAATATTAGAATGTATAAAAGCAGCACGAATCATCAATGCAAATTATATGGCAATGTAATACTATAATATAAAGCAAAACACGGTACACCATTGCATATTGATCTGTCTGTAAGACATTGCACGCAGGTACATTAAAAGGTGTTCACGATATTATTCATTTAATAGTCATACTAAATGACCGTATTTGCAAATTTAATCAACATTGTTAAAGGTTTGTAACACGAAATGCAAGTCACCAAACCAACATGTTTTTAACTGAAATATAGCACATGCCCTTACCTGTTCAATGCATTGCCGCATCAAGTTTTCTTCTTCTTCTTCTTCTTCTTCTTCTTCTTCTTCTTCTTCTGTTTAGTTAATGGCCACCAAGTTTATGTCAAAACTTATTGTCATCACCTACTCTTCAAATTTGGCTATTAATCGCCTGTAATCCCGATCAGGATCTGAAAAAAATGACTGCTCTATTCACCTTAACATCTACAATCCATTGCAATGCCAATACAATCCCTACCAATTCTGCTATCATAATTTGCATATCTTCTGTAATACAAAAGTGCTTTCCCATCTCAAATTCCAGTATATAATAAGCTGCTGCAACCCTGCCATTATCTGTATTTTTACCCATCTGCAAACAACTTACAATACTTTTCCCCAATCATTATTTACCCATCTCAATGCCCATTTACAAAATTCACCTCTGTCCTTCACCTTCTCTTTTCTTTCAACTAGAATAAATCAATCAGAGGAGTTCTAAAACACCACAGACTCATGTTAGAATATACTCTTTTTAATCTCATCCTATGTGGGTAATTGCAGTGGACACGCCTATTTCATTACTTCACAGCGCACCCTACTAGGGACTGTTGGCACATCTGCATTGGCTTGGGCCACTCGTCTCAAACTGAGTTTGTATTTAAAAAATCAACTTTAATACAGTGTTACATATAATGACTTTAATATCGTTTTGCTAATTACTGAATATATTTGAATACATGTCTGAATCCTGAACAGATACATTACTGAAAAAGCCATAGCCCATACTTTCCTTCAGTACAATACAATGCATTTATATAATGATGCATCAGCTTGGGTTGCTTCAGTGAGTGTCTCTTTCCTTGGCCTTGCCCAGCTCAGGTGCTTCACCAAGACCGGCATCTCCTGGGTGGTTGTGTTGCAGTGTGCAAGTCAAGCTTGAACAGTGTTGAGAGGCTGTATGTCGTGTAAATGCTTTTTAAACCATGTGGGGATTGTAATGGTTTGTAAATAGGCTCTGTAAATAAATAAAAGCAGAAGTGAATACTCTTATTGCATTTTGTCCTATTTTGTTAATATTGTGTTGTATAAATATGACAAAATAATGCACACCAACATTTTATTAGAGATTGTACAAAATAGTATTCATCAACATGTCAAAACATCTGAGTTTATTATTGGGATTATGATATTGAAGATGGGGAATGTGCCTATGATATCGCCAACAGGTCGAGGGTAACCTTGAGCAATGACTCCAGAGTTACTGCAGGACTCCAGACATTTAGATAAGAAAAGATATGAGCCCATAAAAAGATGGCAAGAAAATATGCATTCACGGAATGTCTGTGTTATTTTACAAACAACCACAGCCTGGTTAGTCTGGTGAAAAGGATCATTGTAAACCTTTCAACCACAGCCTGGTTAGTCTGGTGAAAAGGATCATTGTAAACCTTTCAACCACAGCCTGGTTAGTCTGGTGAAAAGGATCATTGTAAACCTTTCAACCACAGCCTGGTTAGTCTGGTGAAAAGGATCATCGTAAACCTTTCAACCACAGCCTGGTTAGTCTGGTGAAAAGGATCATTGTAAACCTTTCAACCACAGCCTGGTTAGTCTGGTGAAAAGGATCATCGTAAACCTTTCAACCACAGCCTGGTTAGTCTGGTGAAAAGGATCATCGTAAACCTTTCAACCACAGCCTGGTTAGTCTGGTGAAAAGGATCATCGTAAACCTTTCAACCACAGCCTGGTTAGTCTGGTGAAAAGGATCATTGTAAACCTTTCAACCACAGCCTGGTTAGTCTGGTGAAAAGGATCATTGTAAACCTTTCAACCACAGCCTGGTTAGTCTGGTGAAAAGGATCATTGTAAACCTTTCAACCACAGCCTGGTTAGTCTGGTGAAAAGGATCATTGTAAACCTTTCAACCACAGCCTGGTTAGTCTGGTGAAAAGGATCATTGTAAACCTTTCAACCACAGCCTGGTTAGTCTGGTGAAAAGGATCATTGTAAACCTTTCAACCACAGCCTGGTTAGTCTGGTGAAAAGGATCATCGTAAACCTTTCAACCACATCCTGGTTAGTCTGGTGAAAAGGATCATCGTAAACCTTTCAACCACATCCTGGTTAGTCTGGTGAAAAGGATCATTGTTAACCTTGTATAACATTCCCTGTTGTAAGTATCCAGGGGACATCAGTGCTCCAGATAGCAAATATATGATCAGTGAAAATCAGTGATAAACTTTTAATGTGCTTAAAATGTGTGCTTGAATGATTTGTATATATTCTAATTATCACAACATTGTAAATGATACAGCTCATTTGTTAAAACAGTTTTTAACGTACAGTGCAATGTGGGAGCAAGTATCACACCTCAGCACATTCAGGTTCACTCATTTTTCCATGTATCATATCTTTGTAGGAGAAGTATATTTACACATTGATAAACAGCAACTACCGGCAGTTCTCTACAGTCATCGCCTTTAGCAACTTTAAATTAATTCAAATAAGATCATACATGTCAGGTGCAGCCGAATTCTGCACCAAATCTGTTTACTAAAACTGATAAGACAACAAACATATCTTTAATACAACTTCAAGTTCAGGGGCATCAATGGGTACTGTGAGCGAGAGTGCTCTATTTTGTAAGACTCTGACTGAATGTGCTATTCTAAAGACTGAGGCGGAAACAGAAATGGCGAGCCAATAGGTGAGATTTTATTTACAAAGAAAACAAAAGTAGAGACCAAACTAAATATAAACACCAAAATAAAAACTAACCCAGGTCTGGGCACTAACTCACTTTTTGAGCCCTGACTATTGATTATGGAGTGGCTAACCCACACCATAATAATAAAGAAGAACTGTACACACAAACATAAGGCAATTAAATCCCATAAAGATTTACTTTAAGTCCACTGGTACATGCACCTTTTCTCTTCAGTCTTTTTAATTGTTCACACTTGGTGCACTTAGTCCAGTAAAAACACAGCATCCCTTTCTTGTTCCCGGTAACCAAGTTGGCTTGCCAGCAACTCCACCAAGTATGTACAGGAATATGTATTCAGGTTGTAGTGCTTGTACTCACTGATTGTTGTAGCGTTGCAGGTAAGTTTATATCCAGTTTCAAAGCATTGTCTTCAGTATTACTATTCTGTCCTTTGCGTTGGATTGCGTGCACCAAACGCTTATTTTTAAACAGCGCACATTGCTGTATTTACGTATTTCACCGTCCTTTGAAGTCTGTCCCTTACAGCCTCCGCTCGCTGTGTAACCGTGCCACTGTTCAGTTTAATACTAACAATATTTTCCACTCTTCGGCGTAAACAGGCACGTCCTGCTAGGGTTTTTATAACACTTAAAAAACAACCCAACACACCTACTGTCTTTTCTGTGTTGTCCTTTTCTTTTGTTTCCAACCCGTATCGTCTTTGCAGGCTATAGATTAATCCAGTCCACTCTCACACTCGTCTCGTTTTTAGGTCCCACGTTTTTATAATCCAAGACTCAGGCCTCACTGCCATACCACCTTCCCCTTTGCTACAAAACACTCCCCTTTTTATTACCCAAAATCCCGCCGTTACAGAGCCCCTGAGTTCCAGGAACTAGGGGAATTGTAGTCTTTTAAGCGGCGGCCATTTTAAAATCTTGTGACAAACAGTACAGTTATCGCTGTCCTTTTAATAGAAATCCCCACTATTTCTATCGGGACTAACACCCGATAACCATCTATTTATCACAGTACATTCCGGTAAGAAATCTAATTTAGCCATGTGACTATGTACCCTAACTAAATCAATATGTACCTAAATCAATATGCAGAACTGTGACACGGCTGGCTGAGTGGTGACGTTAGAACCAGGAAATGAATAACACAGACAGGACGGATAAAATGAAATGATGAAGGAGCTTGCTTGCACCGGTTTATTATATTCACTCCTGCCATTCTTCTGCTGCTGGTGCCAATGCCGGCAGCTTCCCAGCTGACAGCTGAAATGCTGTCAGCAGAGACATTAATGTCTCCAAGTCTGGCTCCTCCAGCCGGGGTAGTCCCAGCAGGGGAAAGGCTGCTTGGGGGGTGGTCTCCTGACCTCCCCCTTTCTTCGTAGCTGACATCTCCCCTTGATGGGGTTCCGGCCACAGTACTTCCTGCTGCGATGCGGAGCACCAGGCAGCCCCAGGTGATGTGGAGCAACAGGCAGCCCCAGGCGCTGCGGAGCACCAGGCAGCCCCAGGTGATGTGGAGCACCAGGCAGTCCCAGGCGATGCGGAGCAACTGGCAGCCCCAGGCGATGTGGAGCAACAGGCAACCCCAGGCGATGCGAGGCTGGCATCCTTGGGCGAAGCGAGGCTGGCATCCTTGGACTGGCGAGACTGGCATCCTTGGGTGAAGCGAGCCTGGCATCCTTGGGCGAAGCAAGGCTGGCATCCTTGGGCGAAGCGAGGCTGGCATCCTTGGGCGGTGCGAGACATGCATCCTTGGGCAGTGCGATGCAGACATCGTTGGGTGGTGCGAAACTCAGCTGCAGCTCCTCTGGTGGTGGAAGTGGGAGCGGCAAGCAATCTTCCCACAGAGGTGAAGGCGGAACTAGCAGGTATTCACCCTCTGCTGGTGGAGGTGGGAGGGGCAAGCAGTTCTCCCATAACAGTGAAGGCGGAACCAGCAGGTATTCACCCTTTGCTGGTGAAGGAGGCAGAGGCAGCTCCTGCTGCTCTGCTCCAGGTGGAGGTGGTGGAGACAGAGGCAGCTCCTGCTGCTCTGCTCCTGCCGTTGAAGGTGGTGGAGGCAGAGGCAGCTCCTGCTGCTCTGATCCTGGCGTTGGAGGTAGAGGCAGCTCCTGCTGCTCTCCTCCTGGTGGCGAAGGTGGTGGAGGCAGAGGCAGCTCCTGCTGCTCTACTCCTAGTGGCGGAAGCAGCGGAGGTGGGAGCAGCGTGTAGTCTCCTGGCAATTGAGGTGGGAGCAGCGTGTACTCTCCTGGCGACGAAGGTGGGAGCAGCGTGTAGTCTCCCCCTGTTGCAGGGGACTGGTGTGGCTCTCCCTCTCTTGCAGAGGACTGGTGCGGCTCTGCATCTCTTGCAGGGGACTGGTGCAGCTCACCCTCTCTTGCAGGGGATTGGTGCAGGTCTCCCTCTCTTGCAGGGGATAGGTGCGGCTCTGAAGCGCAACCAACAGGCATTCCTCCTCTGCTGGTGGAGATGGGGACAGCAGGCATTCCGCCTCTGCTGGTGGAGATGGGGACAGCAGGCATTCCGCCTCTGCTGGTGGAGATGGGGACAGCAGGCATTTTCCCTCTGCTGGTGGAGATGGGGACAGCAGGCATTCCTCCTCTGCTGGTGGAGATGGGGACAGCAGACATTTTCCCTCTGCTGGTGGAGATGGGAACAGCAGGCATTTTCCCTCTGCTGGTGGAGATAGGGACAGCAGGCATTTTCCAAAAACAATATTTGTTATGTATTTTTTTTTCCCAAAAGGACACCTCAACAAAAATAAAATAGCGCACTTTCCCTGGTCTGACGTTTGGGGCCGCTGTCATCCCGTTTCTAACACCATATGTGACATGGCTGGCTGAGTGGTAACGTCAGAACCAGGAAATTAATAACACAGACAGGACGGATGAAATTAAATGATGAAGGCGCTTGCTTGCGCCGGTTTATTATAAATAAAAAGGTTTGAACAAAATACAGGACACGGCACTTTAGCCAAAATAAACAGACAGATAACCAAAATGAACAGACACTAACACACAGGGACGAAAACTAAACAAACAAGTACAGTGCTGGTCCTCCAGCATGACTTAGCAATTGCTTATTATTATATTGTTTACCTCCTCTCTCTTCCGTTCCTTCGCCTTGAACACACAACCCCGAGAGAGTAAAACTTGCATCTATATATACTGTTGTGCCGGGATTCAATTACTAATTAATTATTCAATTCAATCCCAGCACGTGAACTAATTCTGTGCAACCCCGTGCTCACATATTATTAAATACTTTAAATGCACGTGAAGTGAAGTGCAATCCCCATGTCTAAATACAATTATACATTTTAAACATTCGTACTGATTACCCGCATTATATCCCGTGTACCAACTACAATACACCAACATTAACAAACGCAACATACAACATAAAACACAAAAATACACACAGGAGCGGGGCACATTGCCACAATAACTTGTATGTACAAAGCAGCACCATTTAATTAATATCGAGAGCTAAAGAAAGCAGAAATGGCTTCTAGCAGTTCAGCACCAGATCCAGGTGAGTTAATGTATTTATTTATTCATTCTTAAAGAAGATGTCAAATTATCTTGTGGGCTGAAACTTGGGAATGTAACAAACTAAACAATAAAAATGTATTTTCGATTTCAGATATTTAGATCTTTGTAAGTGTATGTAGGGCATACAATGTAATCGTTGCTAAAACCTATGAGTAAAATCCAACGTTTGAAAAGTGTGTCTAAATGAGTAACTGGTTTATTTTTCTAGGGCTTGAAGTGTTTCATGTTTTACATTTGATCACATGACATCCCTTTAAACTATTTTAAGCTGATTGAGAGTCCTAATTCAGAAAAAGCTGTTAAGTACAAAACGTTGTCACTTGTTTTTACCTTCATATCGACTGAGCTCGATTCTGTTTCGCTTCATTTTTATTTCAAACAGACTTGGCAAATTATTTTAATTGACAGATTTTCTTTTCAGCATAAAATACCCAGTAGGGGAGACCGGGGTTGGTAGTTACACTTTTTACTCTTTATTATTTTCCTCAATCTGGTGACATTCTGCAAGGTTCTGTTCTGTTATATTGAAGAATAACTCTTCATTGTAACATAATCATTTACATTACATGAGAGTAGATGTTAAAACTTCATGCTGATTTTAACTCGGCTCTCGCCAAGATAGGCACCAACAAAGAGGTAGCTTTACAGTAAAAAAATGTGATCCATCTGTGTCTCCATCCACTTTTGTTTCCTTCCATATGATGATGTAGATATCCTTCTTCCTGGTGTTGATGGCTGAAGTGTAATGCTGGCTCCAGGGATAAAACCCAAACAATCATAAAATAAACACAGCAATCAAAATAAAGCAATATCAATTACAAACGTGCAAACACACAAATAATAAGGGTTTCTAATCTAAAACAAAAGCTACAGCAAAACTAAGCTACAAAAGCCCCCAATAAACAACCTGACGCAACTAAGTGTAGTTAATTTTACAAAACAAACTATAGTAGCTAGATACAAGTTAACAGCAACTTAGCAGAGAAAATGGCTAATTGCATTAATATACAATGGTAGGAATATACTTCAATAACACACTCCTCTATGAGACTCCTACAGTGCAACAAACTAAACAAAACAGTTTACAAACAGTTTAAAACAATGTGCCGACCGCACAATATTACAAATACCAAACATCCACACAAACACCAGACTGGCGCTGTTTGGTGAGAGAGCTGTGAGGAACACGATGATCCTTTTCACTTTTGGGGATGAACTGAGAGGCAGGACGATTGAGCAGCACATTGAGGAAGCTGGTGAGGAGCTCCAGCAGCTTGTTGAGAAATGTGGGAACAGGTATCATGTTCTCAGCAATAAGAACAGGAGCGATCACACTCAGGTCACACAGCTCCTGGACAAGATAGACAACATGGTGAAGGGAAGTGGAGGCTGCTACCTCCCAATATTTCCTGAGATTTACCAGGAGGCAGAAGAAAGGATTAGACTAAAGGAGCACAAAAAAAACACAAAGAGGAACTGAGCAGGAAAGAAGAGGAGGTGAAACAGAAATATGAGGAGGAACAGAGTAGGAGAGAAGAGGACATGAAACAGAAATATGAGGAACAGAGTAGGAGAGAAGAGGAGATGAAACAGAAATATGAGGAGAAACAGTGTAGGAGAGAAGAGGAGCTGAAACAGAAATATGAGGAGGAACAGAGTAGGAGAGAAGAGGAGCTGAAACAGAAATATGAGGTGGAACAGAGTGGGGAGAAGAGGAGATGAAACAGAAATATGAGGAACAGAGTAGAAGAGAAGAGGAGATGAAACAGAAATATGAGGAGGAACAGTGTAGGAGAGAAGAAATGAAACAGAAATATGAGGAGGAACAGAGGAGGAGAGAAGAGGAGGTGATGGAGAAGTTGAGGAAGCAAATGAAGGAAGAGGAGCTGGAGAAAGAGCCAGAGGAATCCAAGCTGCCTGTCAGGAGAAGGAACAGCAAATAGTTGAGCTTTCCCAACAGCAAGTTTGTTTAAATTGTTCTACAGATACAATATTTTGAATACGTTCACAGGCTCTCACACGGCCACCATGGAACTGAATGAGTCTTACAGTTTAATAATATTTTGAAAACCTTAACTGGGTTATTAAGTTACATGTATACATGCTGTGTGAGGTGGAAATTGACCTGTCTTGTTCTTTTGCAGTGTCTGAAAGCAAAGTGGAGAACGAATCAGAGGAATCTAAGCTGCCTGTCAGGAAAATAAATAGCAAGGACCTCATCATCTCCAACAGTCCGTGAGATTGAAATTGTTCTTCTAGGATATAAATGAGTTTGTTCCATCAAGGTGAAATAATACAGAACTGAAACCTAATTAAGAACACAAGAACATAAGAAAGTTTACAAACGAGAGGAGGCTAATTGTAAGGTTTCAGCTGACGCTTATTCTGGTGGTAAGAAGCTTGTTTCTCACTTTGATTATGATATATATTGTTTTGTTTTTTTCAGTGTCTGGAGTTGAAGGATAGGCTCCCCTTGCAGATAACCAAGCCCCTCCCAGCCTCTCTGAGCTGAGGATGGTGCTGCTTGGAAAGACTGGGGCTGGGAAGAGTGCAGCAGGAAACACCATCCTGGGCAGAGAGGAGTTCAGATCTGAAGCCAGCTCCTCTGCAGTAACAAGTGAGTGTGAGAAGAGAAAAGGACAAGTGGCTGGGAGATGTGTTGCTATGATCGACACTCCAGAGCTCTCTCAGGACAAACTCCAGATTAGGAGCTGTGTTTCTCTGTCTGCCCCGGGACCCCATGCTTTCCTCCTGGTGATACCGGTGGGCCAATTCACAGAGAAAGAGAGGAGAGCAGTGGAGACAGTCCAGGAGATATTCAGTGAAGAGGCTGTGAGGTACACGATTCTGCTTTTCACACACAGTGACAAACTGAAAGGCAAGACCATTGAGGATTATATTCAGACAAGCAGCAAGGGTCTCCAGCAACTTGTTGAGAAATGTGGGAACATGTATCAAGTTCTCAACAATAAGGACAGGAGCAATCGCACTCAGGTCACATAGCTCCTGGACAAGATAGACAACATGGTGAAGAGAAACAAAGGCAGCTACTACACCAGTGAGATGTACCAGCAAGCAGAAGCAAAAATCAGACAAAGACAAGAGGAGATTCTGAAGGAGGAGGAGGAAGAGACAATATTGAGGGAGGAAGAGGAACTGAGGGAAAAGCACCTGAAAGAACTGGAGAACATGAAAAGGAAGATGAGATTGGAAATCCAGAAACGAGACGAGAAGATCAGAGAGCTGGAGGAGAGGATAGGAGAGCTGGAGGAAGAGCTGAGGAAAGAACAGGAAGGGAATCACATGATCAAACTCCAGGAAGAGTTGAGGAGAAAGAGAGATGGGAAAGAAAGGGTGGCGCAAGAGAAGGAGGATTGCATCGAGAAGGGGGAGAGAGAGAGGGGAGAGTATGAGGAAAAACACAGGAGAGAGATGGAGGCAGTCAGGTAGTGCTACGTGGAAATCATTAGACCAGAAGCAGAAAGAGCCAATGAGTTTATAAACACATATGAAAAGCCAGCTGAAGGGAGAGGAGAAAGGACAGCATTAGGGGCAGTGATCAGTGCAGTAGCAGCAGCACTGAGAGAAGGGGCTGCGATTGGGACAGTATTGCACACAGTAGCAGAAGCAATAGAGGCAGCACCACAGGAACCCAGGCAAGAACAGTGGGACAGGGGGTGGTGTTATTGGACAGGGGATGGTGTTATTGGAGAGGGGGTGGTGTTATTGGACAGGGGTTTGTGTTACTGGACAGTAGGTGGTGTTATTGGACAGGGGGGTGGCTTAAACACTGCTGTCATTGTTAATACTAGACTATACCACTAGATGTCAGTATACAACCAAATAATAAAATACATGAGGCTACAGTGCGTTCTGAAGGCATTTACCTCGATTTAAAGGGACAGCGCCCTCGTCTCTGGTCTCATCCAATTGCACTGTAAAGTCCATATTCAGAAACAACACTTAGTGTTCACTTCAGTGAATATAGCCAGTAGGAGCCACACTTGGAGCACTTCAGTGACACAAAGGCTTTATCCTTTGAGAATGAATGGGCTGCTTGTCCTCCTCTTGTTTGCAACGTTTCTTAAGTTCTCATGTATTTCAGCTTCCTTGTTCAGGGACTCAGTCCATTTCAAACTGTGTAAAAACAGCTGAACCCTGATTTGTATGTGTTGCTCTCTTGATCAGTACTTTACCTGAGAGCCATCAGTAAAATAGAAGAGATTATCTCAAGCTGTGGTTCGTGTCTTTGGGAGTTATTTTGATCTCTGAGTTACTCTGTATGTAAAAGATACAGAAATTCATGATTTTTATTTTTAATAAGAAATGTTATCTTAGACAATTCTTATTTAATATGTTGTATGTGTTTTAGCCAAATGTTTTTTAACCAGAAAATTGCAAATAATGTAAAATATGAAGGGGTCTGTTCTAAAGTCGGATATGCTATTACAGTGTATGATGAATGAAGCCTGTTTTATATTAATATATGTTCCTTTAAGAGTGCAGGACCATCATGCTGGCTATATTGAATGGCTGTCAGAACCATGCATGTACCAAGTAGTGTATAATAAAAGTGTCACTATAGACTACCTGCAAGCCTGTGTGTGGATCCCTTCATTCTCCAATCTGACCCTGGATACAGGATAACAAGACCTTACAAATTCACATGCATTTCAGGGTTTGTAGTGCTCAGGGTTTCTCAATAATAAACGCATATTTTAATGTGAATTATTCTCTGTGTTGTTCAGTGTGTGTGATCAGCCCCTTCATTAAAGCAGGTGGGAGTCTCAGGGAGCAGGTTGTGATTTGCAGAGCTGACCTGTGATACAGGGGGGGAGGGTGCTGGTGTTGATTCAGCTCTCATCTGGTACCAGCGTGCAATGGGATGACACTCCTCTCTTACCTGCTGGGCACATATTGCACTGGATCAGTGGTTAAAAATAATCTGGCTTTTACAAAGAGAAAAGAAAGACCTTTCCTTACTATGTACAGTACTTTCTATATATAGATATATACTGGAGAACTGGAGAACATATGCTGGGCAATGACACAATCTGTTACAAGCTGTTACAAGCAAGTTCATTCATTTTAGGCACAGAATATAAGAACATAAGAAAGTTTCCAAACAAGAGGAGGCCATTCAGCCCATCTTGCTCGTTTTGGTTGTTAGTAGCATATAGACCGCAGAATCTCATCAAGCAGCTTCTTGAAGGATCCCAGAGTGTCAGCTTCAACAACATTACTGGGGAGTTGGCTCCAGATTCCCATGATTCTCTGTGTAAAAAAGTGCCTCCTTTTTTCTGTTCTGAATGCCCCTTTATCTAATCTCCATTTGTGACCCCTGGTCCTTGTTCTTTTTTTCAGGTCAAAAAAGTCCCCTGGGTCGACATTGTCTATACGATATTACGTTTGCTATTTTCCAGTCTGTCGGTACAACCCCTGTGTCAAGACACTGTTGCATGATCTTGGTAAGCGGTTTGTAAATAACTTCTTTCATTTCTTTGAGTACTATTGGGAGGATCTCATCCGGCCCAGGGGATTTGTTTATTTTAAGAGCTCCTAGTCCCTTTAACACTTCTGCCTCTGTTATGCTAAAGTTATTTAAAATTGGATAGGAACAGGTCGACATGTGGGGCATGTTGTCCGTGTCCTCCTTTGTAAAAACCTGTGAAAAGTAATCATTTAATATATTTGCTATTTTTTTTTCTTCATCTATGATTTTGCCATTTGTGTCTCTTTGACATTTAACCTCCTCTTTGAATGTTCTCTTGCTGTTATAATATTGGAAAAACATTTTGGAATTGGTTTTATCCCCCTTAGCAATATTGATTTTTATCTCTCTCTTGGCCTTTCTAGCTTCCTTTTTGACTTGTGTTTGCAGTTCCAAGTACTCTTTCTATTTCTTATGTATAGCACTACCCCTCCGCCTCTTCTGTCCTGCCTGTCTTTCCTATATAGTGAGTACCCACTAATATATTCGTCTCCATGTTGACCTGCTTGTAGCTGTATTTCTTGATCGGAGGTGTTCAGGATCCGCACAACTGTCAGTCCATTTTCAATTTCACTCAAGGCAACTAATAGGTCACTTGTGGTTTGAGGTTCCAAACGTCCAATGTAGTTATCTGGTAGAGGGCAGAAGACAGTAGCATGTTCAACACTGGCTGTCATCAGAGCTTCACTCATTGCAGGAACAACTGCTCGTGTCAGTACTGTCACATTGCAGCATGCAGAGGCTTCATATTGCTTTGGAAGAAACTGTAAATCCGTGTTCCACAGAGACAGCTTGCCTTTGCTTATATCCAATAGAGCGTGATGTCCCATCCTAATATTACAGGCTGGTGTGCTCCTCGCACCACTTGGAAATTGTGATGTAACAGTTCTTTGCCTAAGCGAGTGCTCACTGTCATTGTCCCAAGTGTGTCTAGACAATGTCCGGTAATGGAGCGAGCCAGAAGGAAAGATTTCTGGATAGGTTGTTTCTTTAAAGCAGGATGCAAGTCTTCACTCAAAATAGAGATAGTTGAACTGGTGTCTACTGAGGCACATACTTCAAGACCACCTATAACAGATAAGACAATAGCTGTGAAGGTATCAGTGGAAACTGCTTGGTCAGTACAAGTGCTGCTAAGTTTGTCTTGCAGTGTGTCTTTGGGAGCTCTATTAGCAAGTGTTGGTGTTTGCTCCATAACATCAGCTACTGGTAGTTTCCCGACTGAGTGTACTCATGATGGATGCCTATTTGGAGACAGAAAATGAACACTTCGCTTCCGAGACACAGATGAGCTCATATTCCTGCTTTCCCATCGTGCTGGACTTGGACTTTGAGGTCTGTCAGCACCACTGTTCTGTCTAGTGTTGCACTCATACTCTCTTTCGACTGTGCTGCATAATCAGGAGATCGATAGCGACGGCGCCCCATGTTGGCGGATTCCCCATCCTGACCTGCATGGAGCTCTGGAGAGGCTGGTCGAAGCGCTGTTGACTTTGAAAACCACGGCTGTGGTATCTCTCAGGTGAATTGTAATAGCGCTGTTGATGCTGAAACTGACAGTCAGTTGGAGAAACACTGCGTCGATTGTAGATGGCTCCATGGGTGGGAGTGGAGTGTAGATCAGTCCATGTCTCTAGGCGCTGTGTTAGAGAACGTTTTTTCTCCTTCAGTTGACGATGATCACTTTGAAGATTGTCTACTTTGAGGGTAAGTGTCTCAACTGCATTAAGTAGTTGGCTAACTGACAGTCCCCTGCTGGCTGTGGTGTGCTGGCCTGTGGGGTGTTTCGAGTTGTATTCAGAGTCAGTGATTCACGGGCTCACGCACAGTGGCTAGCAATGGTCAGAGCTTCCTCAAGATTTCCAGCACCCATCTCGTGAATTTTTGATTGCAAGGTGGGGTCAAGTCCTGCTACAACGTGAAAAAATGTTTCATCTTTCTGTGCATTTTGGTCATAATTAGGAAATGCCTCAAGAAGAAGCCTGGTAATTTCTGAACCATAAACTTCAAGGCTTTCATTAGGCTTTCTTGGACGGACATTGACATAGGTTTGAAAAAATGGTATGTATTGCTTCTGAGCAAAAACCTCTTTCATTTTGTCCTTCACTGCAGAGTAATCTTACTTTAAAGCAGGTGTGAGGCTGTCCCAGTACAAGAAAGCAGCATCTGCCAAACGTGTGGGATGAACGGAAGCTAATATTACTTGTGAATCTTGATTTGACTGACTAGCAATAGCTTCCACAGAAGCTATTGGTCTGTGGCTGTTATTTTATAATGTTTTGGACCTGTTTTTTTTTTTTTCTACATGGAGTGCACCGAGAACACAATCTCCCAGAGGGACATCATTTTGCAGCTAGCCCTGGAGCAACAGCAGAAACATTTTGATCAGAGAAGCGCAAGCCGGCTTGCAAATGCCCCTCAACCTTCAGCCATCGCAGCGCCCACTGGCACATAGAAGAAAAGACAATGTCAGGTTGCTAAATGCAAGAGAAACAAAACTTTGGACATCTGCACCCGATGTGAAAAGGCAGTCTGTGGTACATGCACTGGTAAAGTTGAAAAGCATGTTTTCTGTGTGGATTGTACTAATTAGACACCTGTAATAGATGTGCCTTTGAACTCTGTTTCCCGCACATATGTTATATTTTTGTTTTATGCTATTTTTATAACAAGTTATTTATTTATATTTTTATAATTTTGTATGTGCTTTCTACACCCGTTTACACAGTAGTTTATTGTGTAATGTTTATTTTATTATAGTTTTTCATATTTATGTATATGTGCTCTTTTTTATACAGTGTTTGTGCTGTAAAATACAGCAACTGGACACCGGTGAAGTTTTGTGCAGATGGTGGAAACTCATTTTGTTTACTGTTCCAACCAGGCTGTTTTTTTTCCTTCAACTGTTTTGCTAATTACAGTGAAATACAAAATTATCATTGGTAACAATTCACTGCTGCAAGTCGTTCTTTTGACCCTTGAGAAAGTCCATCATAGTCTTTTGTTTCAGTGAGGAAAATATGTTTGCTGGGCTTTAAGTAACTGACTCTGGAGAACTAATTTTACACAATAGGCATCCTTCTGCTAGTCATACCAATAAATTAATCCTCGGATATGCATCTTTATGTGTGTGTGCACCAAAGTCATAAGTATACGTTGGCAATAATGTACTGTATTTCAGAGATAAAACTCATCTGGAAGCCATGGATAATTGAAGTCGTGGATGAATGGGGTGTGGATAAATGATATATATATATATATATATATATATATATATATATATATATATATATATATATATATATATATATATATATATATATATAAATTGGTGATATTGGTTAAAACCTCATCACAGGAGGAAAATAGATTGAACTACTGCCAACTACTGACATCCTTACACCACCAGAAAAATAGTCTCCATCTGTCATGTGATTGGTTCACATCACTGTGAGCCCCGTCCTTTTCAAAGGAACACCTTTCACCTTTACTCCTCATGACAAGAGAAACTGGCTGAACACAAATTCTTTGACTTACAAACACTAAAATGGTGTTTAACCCTTTGCGGTCCTTTGTCGGACTGGGTCCGACATTGCAATTATTCCCATCAGGTCCTTTGTCGGACCCTGTCCGACATCATTTTAAAATGCAAAACGCAAAAAGTCATTTTTTCAACGGAAAAAGCCGAGAAAACCATTCAATGGCTGAGTGGGAAACGAAAGGAGCCGAGACAAGCCGATAAAAAAAAAAAAAAGGCGATCTCATGAATAGTCATACTACCCCATTGGCATCAGATGGGGCGGTCAGTATGGAAACAAGCTGGGAGTACAGTATCAGCGCACAGAGACTATCACGGACATTTGCAGAGCTTTTTTGAGATGTTATAGCAATAAAATAATGACTTGGATTGCATTATTGAGGAGTTTGGTGATAAAACGAGTCATCAGGAGACGATTGATCGGTATGTACGACTATTATTATTCAGTAGTTCGGGACAAACACCAATCACAAAATGTTTTAGTACAAATATTTATTGTAGAGAATGCGGAGTATGCGATTTTACAGAAAAGTATGCTGTAAATACACATTCATTTGGCATCAAACCTAACTTGGTTTGAGGGTTCACTGCCTGGCCGACTGGACGAGGCTGAGACCCCCATTGATAAAACATAAAAATTGTTATTAAGAAAGGTGGAGATGGGGAGGTGGTGGGTTACGATGAAATCAAAACGCAACTGAGAGATAAGTGAAGAGGGTATTTATAGTGCTAACAATTTAATTAGCTAATGTGTAAATTGAATGATTCAATTTGGTGACGCGGAGATTGGTGTCTGACCCTCCTCCCGAACTTTAATTATAAATTTCATTTCAGTAGTTCGGGACAAACACCAATCACAAAATGTTTTAGTACAAATATTTATTGTAGAGAATGCGGAGTATGCGATTTTACAGAAAAGTATGCTGTAAATACACATTCATTTGGCATCAAACCTAACTTGGTTTGAGGGTTCACTGCCTGGCCGACTGGACGAGGCTGAGACCCCAAAAAGAACAAGCCGGTCTCAATGCCACAATTAGAATTGAATATAGCCCACTTGAAGGTTTAGCCAACCTTTAACAAATGATCATCAGCACGCAGGAGAGGAAAACAAAACCCATTTTTGGGAAATAAACCTCTGGGAATCCATGGCTGATTCGATTGCCCTTCCTCCAGGCAGGCTACTAACACTTAAGAGCACATTTCTGTAAAAGCATTTTTAGGCTCCGTAATATTTGTTATAATGTAAACTTGGTAAACACTGGAGGATCAACAACCTAACCGTTTGATAAGAGAGTCTGGAACTCCGTGGGAAGCAGCTGCTACGATTCTGAAGGAATGACCGAAAACTGCTCAGCTGCAAATCCGGTCCTGGAAATAAATCAGGTGAAAAGGTGAAAGAAGAACAAATGTTGGGTGACGATTGTTCAGTTTTCGTTAATAAACAGCGGGCCTGAGGGTGATGCACCCTGAGAAAGATGGAGATGGATAAGAGAGAAAGGGGTCATATGGGCCAACATGGGAGTTTAATTTATAAATAAATTGAAAAGCTTTCCCTAATCTTCCTGGTCAGTTTTACTTCTTTTGAGCAGGAAGGAAAGGGTATCAAATGAGGTGATTGCTAGGACAGAGATTAAGGGTTGAATCTGGGGTTGAATTTGAGAGCGATGTAGACTCTGAGCACCTATGGGAACCCAAGAAGGCTAAGAGAAAGAGCTTTAAGGTTTTATCTAAAACAGGCAGGAGTAGCTGGAGCAGATGAGAGGCACCAAGAGAGTACGTTGATGGCAATAGGTAGGCAAGCAGGGGAGAAAGAGATTCTGATAGTTGAAGCCCTTTCAGGATTAGTGAAATTTGTGAGTTGCAGAGTGTAGAGCTGGGACACCGAAATTGAGTTGAGCTTGTAGAAAAACTTGATGCCGGAAATTCAAATCTTATAGCTCTGTTCTTAAGGGACATAATATAGGATGACGCTCGGGCACTGAAAATGATGGAAAGGAATGTTGAATGCAAAGTGAAATTTTAAAGCAATTCCAGGATGACCAGTACATTTGCAGTGAGCGGGGAGTGATGCTGAGAAGAGTTGTTTCTTGAGCCTGCAGAAATCAGGGAATGCAGCAGGTGTCTCACATGAATGTCAGGTCTGAAAAATGAGGAATCTGAGTTGGCAGGAGGTCGTCTTCGGGAGCTAATGCTCTGAATCTCTGCGTTTGGAAACAAGAAAGAGAATCGATTATATTCAGGTGGCCGAGAATGTGTTGAGCTCTGAAAATGAACTGATGAGTAACAGATAAACAGGTAATCCTTCTGAATATTCTCATTATATGGTGGGAGAATGAACGATCTTGTTAAAGATTTAGACTGTAGGTGAATTATGTGAGTGGAGAAGAATGGATTTTGAGCCCAGGAAGACCCCAAAAGGAGTGCGGCTACAGCAAATGGACACATTTTGCGCAATGACGAGGAGTGATCGGTTATAGGAATAATGCTGAATTCGTTGGGCCATGGAGCAGAAAACCAATTTTCCCTTGTAGTATCCTCCAAAGCCAAGAGAGGGAGCTGCATCTTTGAACGGTTGAATGTCTTTGTGCAGCAGGAGACAGTTGTCGTAAAAGTACTGCCATTCCTTTCTTTTAGTAGGAGCTCCCACAGGCGGAGTTCCTTGGCGGAAAAAAAAAAAAAAAAAAAGGAACCAAACCATTAGTATGACATCATTGAGGGAAATCGACAGAAAGGATCAAATAGAGAGAAGGCAGGAGATAAAAGCTCTGCCTCGAGGATTTATCCTCATTAGCATAAATTGCAAAGCATAGGACATGGTTTATTTAAATTTCCAGAAAGCTTTTGACAAAGTCCCACATAAAAGATTAATTTCTCAAACTGAACGCTGTAAGGATTCGAGGAAATGCATGCACGTAGATTAGGGAGTAGTTAACATGTAGAAAACAGAAGGCCTCCAGAGTATGCAGTATTGCGGCCCTGACTGATATTCAAAGAAATGGGAAAGGTTTTGAAAGTGTTTGAATAAACTGCCGATAAGCTGAAAGAAGAAAAGCATCTCACGGAGAAGAGACCACTATGGGGTCGTGCTGGACACCCATGGCGGCCAGGGAGGTCACTGCAGGAGCCTGCTGAATGCCTGCAGTGAGGGAGGGTAACCTAAAAGGTTACATTTGGAAGACCGCGGAGGTAAGGAATAGAAGGGGCTGTGGGGCCCTGTTGAAGCTCGCAGCTGGTAGAAAACCGTTTGACAGAGAAGGGAGCACTATGGGGCCTGCTGGACGCCCATAGTGGCCAGCAAGGTCACTGCAGGGGCCTGCTGGACGCCTGCAGTGAGGAGAGGTAACCTGAAAGGTTATAGTTGGAGGTGAAGGGAGCACTATGGGGGCCTGCTGGACGCCCATAGTGGCCGGAAAGGTCACTGCAGGGGCCTTCTGGACGCCTGCAGTGAGGGAGGTAACCAGAAAGGTTATAGTTGGAGGTGAAGGGAGCACTATGGGGGCCTGCTGGACGCCCATAGTAGCCAGCGAGGTCACTGCAGGGGCCTGCTGGACGCCTGCAGTGATGGGGGTGGGGAACGCGAGCAGCCGCTCCCAACTGTAATTACTGATTAGAGGAGACATCAAAATGGAGCGAGGTAACCAGTGGTGTACTACAGGGATCAGTATTAGGTCCTCTGCTATTCCTAATCTACATAAGGATTTAGATTCTGGCATAGTAAGCAAACTTGTTAAATTTGCACACAACACAAAAATAGGTGGAGTGGCAAACACTGTTGCAGCAGCGAAGGTCATTCAAAATGATCTAGACAGCATTCAGAACTGGGCAAGCACATGGCAAATGACATTTAATAGAGAAGTGTAAAGTACTGCACACAGGCAAGAAATGTGCATTATAAATATCATATGGAAGATACTGAAATTGAAGGAATCTTTGAAAAGACCTAGGAGCTTATGTTGACTCATATATGTCTTCATCTAGACAATGTGGGGAAGCTGTAAAAAGGCCAACAAGATGCTTGGATATATTGTGAAAAGTTTTGAATTTAAAATCAAGGGAAGTAATGTTAAAAATGTACAATGCATTAGTAAGACCTCACCTAGAATATTGTGTTCAGTTCTGGTCACCTTGTTAAAAAAAAAGGATATTGCTGCTCTAGAAAGAGTGCAAAGAACAGCGACCAGAATTGTCCCAGATTTAAAAGGCATGTCGTATGCAGACAGGCCAAAAGAAATGAAGCTATTCAGACTTGAACAAAGACTACGCGGTGATCTGATTCAAGCATTCAAAATCCTAAAAGGTATTGACAAAGTCAACCCAGGAGACTTTTTGAACCAGGACCAGGGGTCACAAATGGAAATTAGACAAAGGAGCATTCAGAACAGAAAATAGGAATAGTAATTTTGAAGCCGACACCCTGGGATCCTTCAAGAAGCTTCTTGATGATACTCTGAGATCAATAAGCTACTAACAACCAAACGAGCAAGATGGGCTGAATGGCCTCCTCTTGTTTGCAAATCCTCCCATGCTCCCATGTAGTTTAAATGGCCTAGGAGGGACAGAAGATTGCGTTTAGTAGGAGGGGGACCGGACAGAAAAGTGGAAATATAAAAAATACAATCCCCTGAGGACAGGCTCAATGAGCATGATTTTAAATGTGTTTGATATATTGGCTTTAGCCAGTCATGCTTTTTTTTTTTTTCCCCAGCAATTTTGATTAAGAATATGGCGTGGTCGATTTGCATATTGCAGGGAGCAATCTTCGCGAGGGACTGTTGATGCTGGGTGTGATGGAGTTACGGTGAGCGGAAATGAAGGAAGTTACAGGCGGAATAGCACAGGTTCCTTCAATGAAGTTATTACAAATCTGGCAAAACAATCTCTGGATACAAATGCTCAAAACTGCCGATGAGCAGAAAGAAAAGCATTTCACAGAGAAAGAATCACTATGAGGGCCTGCTGGACGCCCATAGTGGCCAAAGAGATCGCTGCAGGGGCCTGCTGGACTCCTGCAGTGAGGGGAGGTAACCTGAAAGGTTATAGTTGGAGGTGAAGGGAGCACTATGGGGGCCTGCTGGACGCCCATAGTGGCCAAAGAGGTCACTGCAGGGGCCTGCTGGACGCCTGCAGTGATGAGGGGTGTAACCAGAAAGGTTACAGATGCATATTATACAACAGTGGCGGGTGTCGAAACCCCAGGATAGATCGCGGAGCAGCCGCTCCCAACTGTAAAACAATCGCTGGATACAAATGCTCAAAACTGCTGAAGCGCAGAAAGAAAAGCATTTCACAGAGAAAGGATCACTATGAGGGCCTGCTGGACGCCCATAGTGGCCAAAGAGGTCACTGCAGGGGCCTGCTGGACGCCTGCAGTGAGGGGAGGTAACCTAAAAGGTTATAGTTGGAGCCAGAATGCTCAGGAACTGCTGAATGAGCCTTTGATTGACAGGTGCGATGGTCCTGCTTTCGGATTTTTCCGGTAGTAGACGCTTCGTGGAGATGCAGTCGGTGCGGGCGAGGTGTTTCAAGTCCGCTTATAATACGCGGAAATTGGGCTTGCTTCTTGAGTCGCGGGTTGGAATTTGTAAAACACCCATACTGACATGGGTTGGGCTTGTTTTGTCGTGAGACTTGGCAACGCTGGGTAAAGCAACGATCAGTGCTGACGTCATAGCGCCTGCGACGGGAAGGATGAAATAAAGTAAACAAATTCTCCTTACGTGCTGTAGATTTGAATGGGATGTTGTTGCTACGAAAATAAAGCTGGAGCCGGAGATCGTCCAGTCTCTGATGTCAGGAGTTGCGGAGGAACGAGTGGCCAGGCGGGAGCCACAGCAGACAGGAGAAGCAGACATCTGGGAAGAGAAGTTTGGAGTGATAATACCGCCGACCGAAGTTGTCGTGGGGAGGGCTGTTTGAACTGGTTGCGTGGATCTCGGCTCAGCTGAAACGGAATAATTCAGAATACTGACCATAATGCGTGCATGTACGATGAAATCAAAACGCAACTGAGAGATAAGTGAAGAGGGTATTTATAGTGCTAGCAATTTAATTAGCTAATGTGTAAATTGAATGATTCAATTTGGTGATGCGGAGATTGGTGTCTGACCCTCCTCCCGAACTTTAATTATAAATTTAATTTATTATTTTTTATTTGGTAGCATATGTGAAAGCGATAGCAAACGAAAGGGTGGGGCGGGGCTGGAGATCCCTAGTGAGTGCTTTGTTGATATGCAGGGCCA
This sequence comes from Acipenser oxyrinchus oxyrinchus, assembly GCA_030684275.1. Classification (NCBI taxonomy): domain Eukaryota; kingdom Metazoa; phylum Chordata; class Actinopteri; order Acipenseriformes; family Acipenseridae; genus Acipenser; species Acipenser oxyrinchus. The sequence continues at coordinate 8,020,182 of CM060277.1, read as the reverse complement.
TTTAAACCTGTTTGACTGTGAAAAAAAATACTTTTAAACAGCGCGTCTAAAATTAACTGCGCGTGAAAAAATTAATTAGACCTGGCGAGCCTGATGCAGAATTAATAAATGGACCGCAAATGTCACTGTCACTCTTTTCTGACTCGACGATGTAAATAAATATGATGGCTGGGATATAAACTGGATTATGCAGCAGTAAGCAAGCCACATGGATTGCTGATTACTATGCTGATAACTATGCTGATAACTATGCGGTATGAACTTCAAAAACATTTTCTGTTATTTTTGTATGCTAATTATTTATTTACTTCACCTATATTTAAACAAAATACATAAATTCGTATTTACTATCCAACCATGTCTCACTTATTTTCTTGACTGGTTCATATATTAAATATGTACTGTCGACTCAGCCATAATGGAAAAATAAAATGCCTGCGGCTTTGGGCATTATAGCCCCCTGTTGGTAACAATAGTCTTCCCTGTGGTCAATAATTTTCCACTATATCCCTCCCCACCAGTCCATATTATATACAGTATATATATATATATATATATAACCATGGAAAAATATTCTAGTTATATTCAGATATGTTGATGAGCAGGATGCAATAGACAATTACTTAATGTCCCATCAGAAAGGTCACTGTGTCATTGTGTTTCTACACAGAAGCAGCTGGGAGAGATACAGACAGAAATACAACAGAGAATCCAGGAGAGAATGAAAGAAGTGGAGGAGCTGAAACAGGCTGTGGAGAGCGTGAATGTAGGGGTTATATTGACAACTTTTACTGTCTTAAAGAAAACATGCAGTATTAAAACAATGTATTATTTTTTTAAATTAATCAGACACCTGCATAAGACACACACTCAAACCTTACAGGATTGCTCTTTTAAAGGTAAAATTCATAGGGTTCACTAATATGCATGATTTTGTTGCCTACGTGTCACTCATGTTATTTGGTTTCCAATGCGAGGAAACAATCAAATAGGCAAACAGAATGCTGTGGTTTATAGCCAGAAGTGTAGAGTACAAATCCAAGGAGGTCATGATGAGGTTATATAATGTGAGACCAGACTTACATGACATTGTGGCCATGGAGAGAGTCCAACAAATGGCAACCAGACTAATCCTAGGGCTTGAGCACTGAACTATGGAGTAGGCTGAAATAACTGAATCTATTTAGCCTGGAACAAAGATGAATTAGTAGGGACATGATTGAAGTTTTAAAAATATTAAAAGGAGGAGTTGACAGTTAACCTGAACCAATACTTTGAGAGCAGAACAGAAACCAGGACCAGAGGACACAGTTGAAAATGAAGTGTAGGTAAACTTAGGACAGAGGGTAGAGACACTTCTTCACACAGAGAGTGATGTGATGGAATAAGCTACCTAGTAACATTGTTGAGGCAGAATCACTGGGATCCTTGAAGATCCAACTTGACAAAGTTTTCAGATCAGTCAGCTACTAGGAACTGGATGATCTTAGACTGACCAAAGGGCCTCCTCTCATGTGTTCTTCTGTTCTAATTGTGTCTTGATTGTTTTTACTACATCCTTAAAACTTATTTTTAATAAGTTTAGACTTACCAAGATTGATACCAACATGCCCCTCGAAACTGGATGTTTCCTGTCACTTAGAGATCAGAACAGAGGGACATGGAAGTGAACCAGAAGCTCCGAGCTGAGCTCATCCAATCCATTGAGATTTTTCAGGCTGAGGTGACCAAAGAGATTGCTGCCAAAAACATAGCAGCCGTGAAGCAGGCTGAAGGATACATGAAGAAACTGGAGCAGGAGATTGCTGAGCTAAGGAGGAGAAACGCTGAGCTGAAACAGCTTTCAGAGACAGAGGATCACATCCAGTTTCCACAGGTTAGATCATGTTTGAGTTTAAATTCTCCTAGAAAACATTGACAATAAAACGTTGTTCAAAATATTTCTCACATATTCTTTTTGAAGCTGTGTTCCCCTTTTCCCATCTTCATGTAGTGTAAAATCAAATCCATGTATTATATTTCAAAACGTATGCAGTACTTGCTCTCGTAGTTTCTGATGTCTATGAATCCCTCAGTGGAATTATGTTCTTGTAATTCACTGCAGCCCATCTGTTATTCTCCATAATGCACTGACACTAATGCCTATTAGTCAGTATATAAAAGTTTTCCTTAGTAAAAGCACAGTGAAAGAATGGTAAAGCACAGGGAAGCATTGTAATGCACAGAGATGTATGGTAAAGCAAAGGGAAGTATGGTAAATCTATATATATATATATATATTGTGAGGAAAGGGTAGTGTCGCCTTTAAGGAATGACGGCGCTAAGGGAGAAGCTACACAACCCAGAAATCCGAGTGCCAATTGATTGGGAGGGGTTTCTGGGCTTTATAAGGAAGCAGGGCAGAGCCATAGGGGGAGATGAGTGTGGGGAACACCGCCCTGTTGTTCTGCTAGAAAGAAGCGTGCAAACTCCAGTGTGTTGGAAAAACATCGCCAGGTAAAGTTATCGTTTGTGTTAAAATATAGTCAGTGTTTAGTGTTTAGTGTTTAGTGTTTAGCCTTTTTGTTTATAAAAGTTTGTTTATTTTTCGTTGTCGTGTTGCTAGTTGAAGATTATTGTACTTCTCAGCAATTTAAAAGAGACCCGTGGTGTTCCGGGTGGAGCGGTTGTGTGCCGTCACAACAGCAGTGTGTTGTGCTATATGCTTTATAACCCGGAGAGGTATTGGTTATTTATGCGTTGCAGAGACAGTAAATAATAACCAGAAAGAACGGATTTGTGAGACTGGAAGTGCAAGACATTGTTTATTATAACACAGACACAAGACACATTGCATATGGTTAACACATGGACACTGGCTTTTAGGAGGGACACAATTTACTTTCGTGGACGACCGGGAGTTGGCTGCCGGAGTTCCTTCTCCACAGCCAGGATATAACTTGTTCTATCTTTGCTCACTTCTTTGGACGTCTGGGGTCATCTCAATTGTGTTCCTGGAATTCTTTAAAAAGCGGATCCATTCTGTATTACCTGTGTTACAGGACTACTCCAGCAGAGGGAGCCTGTCTTGTACTTACCTGTGTTACAGGACAACTCCAGCAGAGGGAGCCTGTCTTGTACTTACCTGTGTTCCAGGACAACTCCAGCAGTTAGCGCACAACCAGCCGTCACGGAAACTGCGGAACCGTGTTAAAACACTCTACCGAGAAGACACGGTTTATCTCCAAACATTTCATAAAAATAAATTAAACTTTTACAAAACAAAAGACTACCTCACCAAGAGGAAAAACGCACTCAGTAGAAACTCAATAAAGCACTCTTGTTTAAATGCAAACGTTCAATTGAAACCGTTCACTTTACCTTCCAATACTTTATGGTACACACGTGACTTTGCAGGCTCTTTCAGCAGGACAATCCGGCGGTGTTCCCCACAATCATCCCCCTATTGTCCTGCCCCATTCCTTATATACCCAGAAACCCCGCCCTATCCATTAGTGCTCAGGTTCCTGGGTGATGTAGTTTCTCTAATGGCACCGCCATTTCTTAAAGGCGACACCACCCTTTCTTACAATATATATATATATATATAAAAAAACCGTGGTAAACTAACGCACTGTGTAATAAATAGGGATGCACCGAATCCAGGTTTCGGATTCGGCCGAATACTTTGAATCTTATATCCGCCCAGACGCACATCTATTTTAATATATCCCTCCAATGTGTGCTGTTCTTTTTTAAATAAAAGACACGAATCCGGTATTCAACGTAATTTTTGTATTTAATAACAAGAACACGTTTGATGAACTCTGTCGTGGCTCTCAATTCCCGACTGGAGGCACACGCATTAAACACGACAGGCAGCTGCTGAATGCAAACACATCCCTGTATGCTATAGCACAGTCACATCACACTTTTCATGGAGTAAAGTTATGCAGAAAACTTGTAATATAGTAATATCAAAATGTTGTGGTCTTTTGTGCTTTCCTGCTTTGATTTCCTGCTTTGTTTGTCAAACGTGTTCTAGAGATCATACTGAGATAAAAAAATAAAAAGAATAAAATGGTGCATAGAAATATATATATATAGTAATTTTACAACCGTCAGATATGCAAGACGTTGTTGAACAATATGCTTTAGTAAATGAAATTTTACGTTATTGTGCCGATACAAGTTGAACCATTTGGGAACTGCTGTGTTTTATTAAAATCATTTTTAAACTATTTTGTAACCTATTTGATATGTGTTACACACACAGTGCATTTAAATCAACATGGGTTTTATTTGGCAGGGAGATTCAGGTCTCTCATCACGGTAATTTTTTCCTAATAGCTCTCAGATAGGGTTGTCAACAGGCTCCAGAATCTCGGGACACTTTAAGCCAGGTCAATTTTTTTTAACTCACCTCTCTAAACTGCAATGTATTTGACATGTAAAGTGAGTGTGAATTGCTTGAGCAGTTTAGTAAATGTATTTAATTGTATAATTCTGGTGGCGATTCTATCTGGAGAGCCTCGAAACAACAATTAATCGTATTGCTTGATTTTTTTTTATACAGTAAACAATATCTATCAAAATAGTGCAACACCATTATTATAGATAACTTTGCACTCACTTGCACTCTTTCATTTAACCTTGTTTAATATTTCTTGCTTCACACAGTCCCGCCCAGTCAGAGAGTCAGAAAGCCAATCAGCTGCTGTATAGGTCTGATTGATGGAAATGATCCTCTCATGCAGTTGTGTGCTTTTGGTAACAACGAAGTAAAATGATTCAATTAATTTAGCGACACTTCACACAATTCTCACTCACTTTACTGAATACATTGCAGTTTAGAGCGGTGAGTTACAAAACCTGACTTTCCTTAAAGTGTCCCGAGATTCTGGAGCCTGTTGGCAACCATAATCACAGATCAGGTGACACAGGTTGAAACGTCATTAAAGAAAATAGTGGGTTATGGCAAAGATGCAGCTCTCCTTTCTTGTAAAGGTAAAGCAACCAGTTCTGTATTTTGACATTTTTATTGTTGGGGGAGGGGCCTAGCGGTAAATGGTGTAAGTTTCAAACTGAAATCTTATTCAGGGATATATTTCCATTCGGTAATAAAAATACTATAAACTAAAAGTCTCAAAATAATAGATTGTGTGCATCCCTTGTTAGTAGCTGCCAGTCTTTTTTTCATTCAACAGTTTCCTTCAGTTTTTCTTGACAGTTTTTGTAGATTCAGTATTCGGTTCGGTATTCGGATGAATCTTTTGAGATGGATTCGGTATTCGGTTCGGTATTCGGATGAATCTTTTGAGATGGATTCGGTATTCGGTTCGGTATTCGGATGAATCTTTTGAGATGGATTCGGTATTCGGTTCGGTATTCGGATGAATCTTTTGAGATGGATTCGGTATTCGGTTCGGTATTCGGATGAATCTTTTGAGATGGATTCGGTATTCGGTTCGGTATTCGGATGAATCTTTTGAGATGGATTCGGTATTCGGTTCGGTATTCGGATGAATCTTTTGAGATGGATTCGGTATTTGGCCGAATCTCAAACACTTGGATTCGGTGCATCCCTAGTAATAAAGCACAGTGGAAGCACAGGGAAGCATTGTAAAGAATAAAGAGGAACGGTAAAGTACATTAATAAACATTGCAAACCAGGGGAAACTATGGTAAATGCATAGTGCAAAATACAATACAAAAAATACTGTGGTAAACTTCTGTACGGTAAAGTTTGAACATCGTGTCTATACCCCCCCCCCACAGCAATTCACTCTTCTGTCTAACAATAGAAACAATGAATGGTATTTACTCATCGTCTACTGATGATTCCTTTTCCCTCTTCCTTGTTACAGGAAGTCCAGATTCTCCCTGAACCTCCAGATCTTAAAGGTTCTGACTCTGACATGACATTTCAAACTGGTAATGCTGTTTGCAATCACTCTGAGCTGGTCTGAGGGCTGATTCTTAAACAATGAGTTTCATTGAGATGTCTGTATTGCCTGACTGAGGTGCTTGTGGCTGGTTTGAAATGTCATTAGAAGCTACTTGCTCTCCAATGGAACATGTTTTCTGTTGACTTCATGCAGAGGGGCTCAGTGCTACACAGCACCCTCCATTGCATGCAAACTGCACACAAGACAATGTAACCACATTAGACAGGTGCAGCAAAGGCTGTATGAAGCTCCTGGGGATAAAAAACGAAACGCATACTGGCATAATATAACATAGAAATGTAGTCTCATTGAAATATGCTTTAAATGGGAACATGGCTACGACTGGGGAATAGGAAACTAACACAAGCATTAAAATGGTAAAAACCATGT
>CM060277.1:8001365-8008865 GCA_030684275.1 Acipenser oxyrinchus oxyrinchus | reverse complement strand
GGTGAGGCTGTGTGCTTGGATGTGTGAGAGCAAGCAGCTATCACAGCCTGCTTGAGCTGCTGCTGCTGTGTGAGGAGACAGGCGGTCTCGTATTTCAATTGCCTGCTAGCCAGCATGAGTACAGTGAGAGTTTTTTAATTGTGTTTTGTGCTTAGAGACTAAGAGATTTACTTTCTGACTTTTCTGTTTTCTGTTTATTATTTGTGTTCTTAATAAGATACTGCTATTGATTAAACATTCCTTGTGTCTGCGCGTGAATGTGTGTTCATAGTAAACCCTCGATCTTTGTAACACGTCAATTAAATATTATGAATAAGAGAACTAATCAACCCAGATAAACATTAAATAATCGATTATTGAATTGTTGCTACACCGCCCTTGTGTGTATTTTGGTTTATTTTGTGTTGTCTATAGTTGTTCTATGATTTAAAGTGAATTACTTTTCTGGATGTCATTAGCATGCAGTTTGATTAACGAGTTCCTGTTCTGTAGTCGTTGAGAAAGGAAGTGATGTACAATAATCCATAACACTGAATTTTGAACCCCCCATATGGCTAATAACTCTAGCAGGGCTGTAACATATTGAGACTCACAGTCTTTATATCATTGTGTTTTTATGGGAAATGTTCAGAGTCGTGGTGCAATAATATACAAAGCAGTTAACTGTAGATTAAAATACATTTCAATGAGGAAAATAAATATACACTAATGATAAAATGGCAATATAATCCATTAAATTGAGTGTTACATGGATAAATGTGTTCTATAAAGTACAGTATCTAGTACCATTAAATTGAATGCGTTATACGGATAGCAGTGTGGAGTAGTTGATAGGGCTTTGGACTCTTGACCGGAGGGTTGTGGGTTAAATTCCAGGATAAGTCGCCCTGGATAAGTGTGTCCGCTAAGAAATAAAATAATAATGGATAGAATGAGTGTTCTATAAAGTATAGTATCTAGTATCATTACATTGAAAGTGTTACATGGATAGAATGAGTGTTCTAGAAAGTACAGTATCTAGTATTATGTTAAGTATTACTATCAATCACACACATTTCTTTTAGCTATTCAGCACTGTCTGTCACACACCGCATTTTAAACATGATACATGCTGTGATTTTGCCTTTTATTTTATTATTCAAACCTAACCTCCTATATACATTTCAGATTGCATTTGACTATAATCGTTCACTTACTGTGCACTTATAACACCATTATGAGGACCCTGTGTGTGTGTGTGTCTGCGCTGGTATTCATAATGTAATGGATGCTGATACTGGAATGCATGATTCTTATTTAGATTCGGTTATTCAATTATTATTATTATTATTATTATTATTATTATTATTATTATTATTATTATTATTATTATTTCACTTCTATAAGATTTCTTGCTTATATTTTTTGTATTATCACTATCCTGGACAGCACACTGTTGAAACTGCTGTATTGAGAAGCTGCCGCCAGTTGTTTGCAGTAACAGCTGTTATAATAATCTTTACTGTCCTATCTGGATTGACCCTCCTGCCTTCTGAAGACTTTTTATCCTTGACTGGGTGTCTTTTTCACTGATAATACCCCAGTTTCCTCTATTGCCCTATTCAAAGAACCTGTGTGCAGTTTTGATAAAGAGGGAGACTTAATGAGGTGTGGCAACGACAGTTCAGTGATCCCACCTGTGTAAAACTGCCAGTGACGTAGACAGCTCATTCTGCAAGCAATCAGGGTGATACTTTACATGAAGCGTCTCTAATTACTGTGGATTTATATAGCAGTTATGTAGTAAATACATGAGGACTTACACATCATTACAGTGTTATTATGCATAGTTTCAATGTACTCAACGTGTCAATGTTTTGCACCATATATGTAAGTACACAATTGTATCAGAAAAGGGTTAGGGTTAGGGATAGGGTTACGGAGGCTAGGGTTAGGGTTAGGATTGGGGTTAGGGTTAGAATTAGAGTTATAACATGCAAAAAAATGTACACATTAAGTACATTCTAACTATGCATAATAACATTGTAAGTACACGTGTTTACTAATTAACTACTAATTCTCTAATTACTGTAAATACACAGTCATTATAGACACTTACTGTCATGCAGATATATAACAAGTGAAGGCAAGCACACATTTCACAGGTTTTATTTGCGATTTCAAATGCATAAGTACATTTGTAATTAATCTTACGAAGCCCAATTATATATTATATTTATATTCCTGATTATATTTCTACTTTACAGTTCATATTAACATATTCAACAATATAATTCAACAGTGCGTTTTAAAATCTCATATTTTGCTAAAACATCACAAAAAAATAGCCTATGCTTATTATATTTTAGTGTAATTCTTAACGGCTTCTTTTTCTAAATACAATATGCATAGTATGCACTAGACATTTTCAACAAAACAAAATCAAGCATTAGTATTTAAAATTGTATATTGTGCTAAAAGTTATTTGAAAACATCCTAGTATTTTCACCCTAGAATAATCGGATTTGTCATTCTTAATGGCTTCTTCTACAAAGAAAAACATGCATCGTATGCACTAGAATGTAGAGAAGCTTTGATTTGGAGTCTCACCCCCTCACAGGATGACGTGGATCTATTTACAATGGAGAGGCAAGCGACTTTTACACAATAAAACAACCTGAAGCCAATAAAGAGCAGAATCACACAGCTAAAAAATCCCTTCTAGAGCAACGAGCCTGACATGACATTTCAAACTGGTAATGATGTTTGCAATCGCTCTGAGCTGGTCTGAGGGCTGATTCTTTAACAACGAGTTTCATTGAGTTGTCTGTATTGCCTGACTGAGGTGCTTGTGGCTGGTTTGAAATGTCATTAGAAGCTACTTGCTCTCCAATGGAACGTGTTTTCTGTTGACTTCATGCAGTGGGACTCAGTGCTACACAGCACCCTCCATTGCATGCAAACTGCACACAAGACAATGTAACCACATTAGACAGGTACAGCAAAGGCTGTATGAAGCTCCTGGGGATAAAAAGCAATAGCATACTGGCATAATATAACATAGAAATGTAGTCTCATTGAAATATGCTTTAAATGGGAACATGGCTACGACTGGGGAATAGGAAACTAACACAAGCATTAAAATGGTAAAAACCATGTGGAAGGCTTTCTTCATCATGGGGTGGATCTCGTCTCTCCCTGGGGCAGACCTCCTCAGGATCCTCAGGATGGAGAGGTTACAGAAAATCATGACAATAAACAAGACAGAGATGAAACTTGTTTTTGCATATAAAATGTTGTTTTCTGTTATAGTTAAGTAGATGGAGAATGCCAAAGTAATGGCCCAAGCCATAGCAGAGCACACCACTCTATAGGTGAGCGACTTGAACCCCAGGTATGTGACTGGATGCACCACGGCCACGTAATGCTCCACACAGATACAGCAAAGGAAGAGAGGACAAACAATCACATTACAAGTATAGAAAATATAGTTTACCATGTTAACAATGCTATTATCAGGACCGTAATTATTATATATATCAAGGGCTGTATTGAGGCAAAACAAAGCATCTATGACTGCCAGGTTCAGTATAAACACCTCAGAAGAGGAGATGGCAGTTTGTTTCCTCAGTAAAATCCACAGCACTGTCACATTGGCTGGCAATCCCAGAATGGCCGTTAGAACCTGTATAGCCATCCAGAATGCAAACCCAGCCGGATTGTCTCTGCATTCCCACTCATCACTGGTATAAAGATCTGTGGTGTTGCTGGGGACCATGGTAGAGTTTGTGTAGAAATCATCCATTGTGTATTGAATGCCTCAACAAGGAACTGGCTTTCACTGGTCGAGAGAATCTGCTGAGAGAAAGATGAACGATGAACAGCATCCATGCAAGATCTTACTGCAGTACAACACTGTTGAGTGGGTCATAGTGACCCAGGTCATTTTATTGGATTGGATTTTTTTTTGATTTTTTTCATTTTTTTTATACTGATGAATTGTACAGGGTTGCTTTTTATAAAGTAGTCCTGTGGTTACCAGTTAGTTTCTCCATGTACATTGTGAAATGCCATGCTGAGAGGAATAGTTCACTTACAAAGCAACATTCACTTTGATATCAAACAGCAGAGCTTTAAAAGCATACATTAGATATACCAGGAGACTTTTTCTGTTCACACTCGACAGTCCTTAAAAATCATTCTGGAAATAGAGATGAAGACCATCTCATTGTCAAAGCAGTCTTGTCAATGCAGGCACATCACAAACAGCAACATTCAAGTAACATAGGTTTGAGCTGGAGAGAAATTGTGAAGACATTACTAAATACTTGCACAGCTGTAGAGATCCCTATGCCTCTAGAATCTTGATGTATTTTAAACAGTGCACTAAACAGTATATATGAGCCACACAGTCTCTCTTACCACAATGTTATGATGTTGCCAGCAGGGAGATGTTCTCTAATATCTTCCACAATGATGCATCAATGAGTTAACCCCGCTCTGCTGGTATTAGAAACAGATCATGAACACCAGGGACAGGAGTCTAACTAGTAGGGTAAGCCATGCCCTTATATAGACATGGCCAATTAGCTGGGTTTCCACCTACTCGAAATGCACTGTTTAAAATATGTTTTTACTGTACAAGCATTCCTGTGCTTGGCCACTGCAACAGGTGTGTGCCGCCCCTTTACTCTGAGCGTGGCAGTGAGAGATGGAGCATGGCAGAGAGTATGATGGATAAGTCAGCTCTCGCTCTGCAATGGAAATACCATTGAGCTAACAAAATGATCTAAAGTCCTGTGCAGTGTGCATGCAATGGATGTACTCACTAAATGCTTTGATTCAAAGAAGTAGGACATTGCAAGTAGAGACACAGCTTGGTTGCCAAAAGCAGACATACTGCAGCTAGTTCAGAATGCCGCTGCCAGGATCCTTACCAGATGTAAAAAGCATGATCACATCACCCCCTGTCTTGCCCAGCTGCACTGGCTACCTGTTAATTTCAGGATTACTTTCAAAATTCTCCTGCTTGCTTACACGGCCCTTCATCACACAGGTCCAGAGTATCTCTCCAACCTGCTGACCCGCTCTGTCCCTGCCTGCAAGCTGAGGTCCTCTGATCCCCAAGCACAAGTGCACCCCACTGGGGCGCTCGTTCAGCTTCGTGACCCGACTCTCTGGAACTCTCTCCAAGCTTTAGTGTGTGCAGCTCCCACCGTCGCTCGCTTCAAATCAACTCTCAAGACCCACTTTTTCTCTCTTGCTTTCAATGCTCTTTAAGCCTGATATCTGTGATTAGCTGTTGTCTAATTTGCTATTTCAGGTTTTTCACTCCATCCTATTCGTATGATTCTGCTTGACACACGCATCTACAGTGTTTAGAATTCACATCCTAGCCTTGTATTTAATGTTATGCTTGTATTTAATGTATTTGCATTGTTTTTAATGTTGTATTTAATGTGCTATGCCCTGTATTTCACTGTATTTAATGTAATTATGCATTGTTCCTCATTATTTTGTAAAGTGCTTTGTTTATTTATTTCCTTTAGCAGACGCCTTTATCCAAGGCGATTTACAGAGACTAGGGTATGTGAACTATGCATCAGCTGCAGAGTCACTTACAATTACGTCTCACCCGAAAAACAGAGCACAAGGAGGTGAAGTGACTTGCTCAGAGTCACACAACGAGTCAGAGGCTGAGGTGGGATTTGAACCGGGGACCTCGTGGTTGCAAGCCCTTTTCTTTAACCACTGGAGCACACAGCCTTCTGTGACACACACGCTTTGTGATGGTGATTCACTATGAAAGGCTCTATATAAAATAAATATTGATTGATATTGATTGATATTGATTGATTGATACATATAGCTGAGAAGTTCTTATAAACTGTCTGCTACACTGATCAACACACACACACACACACACACACACACACTGACACACACACACACACACACACACTGACACACACACACACACACTGACACACACACACACACACACACACACACACACACACACTGACACACACACACACACACACACACACACACACACACACACACACACACACACACACACACACACACACACACACACACACACACACACACACACACACACACACACACACACACACACACACACACACACACACACACACACACACACACACACACACACACACACACACACACACACACACACACACACACACACACACACACACACACACACACACACACACACACACACACACACACACACACACACACACACACACACACACACACACACACACACACACACACACACACACACACACACACACACACACACACACACACACACACACACACACACACACACACACACACACACACACACACACACACACACACCACACACACACACACACACACACACACACACACACACACACACACACACACACACACACACACACACACACACACACACACACACACACACACACACACACACACACACACACACACACACACACACACACACACACACACACACACACACACACACACACACACACACACACACACACACACACACACACACACACACACACACACACACACACACACACACACACACACACACACACACACACACACACACACACACACACACACACACACACACACACACACACACACACACACACACACACACACACACACACACACACACACACACACACACACACACACACACACACACACACACAAACACATGGTATTGAAAACAGCAGGTGGCTAATAAAATAAATAATATTCAAAAGCCTGCTGAAAAATTGATGTCAGCTTGTTATTCAAATTCCAATGGGCCATTAACACAGGGAGGAAGTGCCTTGTTTTAACTACAGTAAATGAAATAAAAACAGCCATTAATCAAAGTTTCCAGTAGAGAATGACAGGGGCCTTATGACATTGTTTAGCACTGTCAAACCCATATCACTTTTAAATATGTACAGTATATACTATTGTGAGAAAGGTCATTGCTTTTTCCTTTCATTAACTGTAGAATGCGTGTGCTTACTGTCCTTTATATTTTCTGATGCATATCATGATGTTTGTACTGTGTTACCCTGCGGAGATACTCAGAGTTATTACAATTTATTATAAACTCATATTTACAAGCTATCATAAAATGAATACAACTGCATGTATCCCAGCGCCCCTGCTTTGTGTTGTAGGGTGATTATCACATCCCGCTGTATCTCTGCCATCGCAACAGGATCGATTCTGGCAATAAAGTATTGGCAAAGTTTGCACATTTGTGCTTTATTGTATTCTTAAAGGTTGTTTGATAATTATCTACAAACAGTAAAGTGAGGAGCAGATACTAAAACTATACTGGAAGGTTTTGTCAGGTTTTATGAAGCAGGACTCAGGAGACAGGGGTGAATTCTCAAATTCAAAGTCTATTGCGATGGATTGTGGTACACAAACAGAGGGCAAACATGGCACAGATAGCAATTAACG
>CM060277.1:7927461-7997461 GCA_030684275.1 Acipenser oxyrinchus oxyrinchus | reverse complement strand
CAAGATGCAGCAGCTTGCCCTGTTTCTCAAGACAGACAGTTTCATTAGTGAATGCAGTTCCATCTCTACCACACGTTCCTGTATTATGATCATATTCAGGATTATGTTCCACAGCGAGGTTTACCCCATCGTAGTGCCCAAACCGATTTTACCCCCAATTACTTATTCAATTTGCCTTAATTGCTCTCTGTGCCATGTTTGCCCGCTGTTTGTGTACCACAATACATCGCAATAGACTTTGAATTCGAGAATTCACCCCTGTCTCCCTGAGTCCTGCTTCATAAAACCTGACAAAAACCTTCCAGTATAGTTTTACTACCTGCTCCTCACTTTGCTGGTTGTAGATAATTATCAAACAACCTTTAAGAATACAATAAAGCACAAATGTGTAAACTTTGCCAATACTTTATTGCCAGAATCGATCCTGTTGCGATAGCAGAGATACAGCGGGGATGTGATAATCACCCTACAACACAAAGCAGGGGCGCTGGGATACATGCAGTTGTAATCATTTTATGATAGCTTGTAAATATGAGTTTATAATAAATTGTAATAACTCTGAGTATCTCCGCAGGATAACACAGTACAAATATCATGATATGCATCAGAAAATATAAAGGGCAGTAAGCACACGCATTCTACAGTTAATGAAAGAAAAAAGCAACGACCTTCCTCACAATAGTATATATTGTACATATTTAAAAGTGATATGGATTTGACAGTGCTAAACAATGTCATAAGGCCCCTGTCTTTCTCTACTGGAAACTTTGATTAAAGACTGTTTTTATTTTATTTATTGTCGTTAAAACAAGGCACTTCCTCCCTGTGTTAATGGCCCATTGGAATTTGAATAACAAGCTGGCATCAATTTTTCAGCAGGCTTTTGAATATTATTTATTTTATTAGCAACCTGATGTTTTGAATACCATGTGTTTGTGTGTCTGTGTTGCATGTGTGTGTGTGTCTGTCTGTGTGTGTGTGTGCGTGTGTGTGAGTGAGTGAGTGTGTGTGTGACTGTGCAGTGTGTGTGTATGTGTGTGTGTGTGCCTCAGTGTGTGTGTCTCAGTGTGTGTGTGTCTCAGTGCAGTATGTGTGTGCCTCAGTGTGTGTGTCAGTGCGTGTGTGTGTGTCTGTGTGTGTGTGTCTCAGTGTGTGTGTTTGTGTCAGTGCAGTGTGTGTGTGCCTCAGTGTGTGTGTGTGCGTGTGTGTATCAGTGTGTGTGTGTCTCAGTGTAGTGTGTTTGTCTCAATGTGTGCGTGTGTGTGTCTCAGTGTTTGTGTGTATCTGTGCATGCTTGCGTCTCTGTGTGTGTCTCTGTGTGTCTGTGTGTGTGTGTCTCTGTGTGTGTGTGTGTGTGTGTGTGTGTCTCTGTGTGTGTGTGTCTGTGTCTGTGTGTGTGTGTGTGTGTGTGTGTGTGTGTATGTGTGTGTTTGTGTGTGTGTGTGTGTGTGTGTGTGTGTGTGTGTGTGTGTGTGTGTGTGTGTGTGTGTGTGTGTGTGTGTGTGTGTGTGTGTGTGTCTCTGTGTGTGTGTGTTTGTGTGTGTGTGTGTGTGTGTGTGTGTCTGTGTGTGTGTGTGTGTGTGTGTCTCTGTGTGTGTGTGTGTGTCTCTGTGTGTGTCTGTGTGTGTCTCTGTGTGTGTGTGTGTGTGTGTGTGTGTGTCACTGTGTGTGCGTGTGTGTGTGTGTGTGTGTGTCTCTGTGTGTGTGTGTGTCTGTTTGTGTGTGTGTGTGTCTCTGTGTGTGTGTGTGTGTGTCTCTGTGTGTGTGTGTGTGTGTGTGTGTGTGTGCGTGCAGGGGTGGGGGGCGTCAGGTTACAACGTGCTCACCTACATACACGTCAAATCAGATGAAATAGTCAGATCTGCATCACACTCATTTAACCCTCACTAATGTGTGAGTGCTGACTGTATTTGAACCCGGAGTAACTGTTTGTTAAGGTAGTTAGTAACACTTGTGATTTTATTTAATGATTCTTTTCATAGCCGTGCTTGTCTTGATTTCAATGCAGTTAACTAATGCAGATGTTGTTCTTCCCTGTCACTAATTGCAATGTTTAATGCTGCCTCTTTCAACTTGGGGTGCATGCTATGTACTTTTCGGGGGAAACTTAAAGTTTTATATAATTTCCAACTGGGCTGAAAGCATTTATTGATTTTTTTATTTTTATTTTAGGTGATGAAGTGACACTTTGAATATGGGGCCTGATGAGAGAAGTATCTTTTTCATGTGGTTTTGGTTTTGCCGTTGTGAGCAGGTGCAGGTGTTGGAGACGGTACCATGTCATGTGAAATAACAAAGTCATTGTAGTGGAGGGACTCTCTGAAGGTTGCTGTTTGTGGATTTGTCTTGTAATGTGAGTTATCTACTGTACTGTGATGCCACTGTCTGTATGCACGCTGCACTGTAGGGGAGACACCGTTGGCATTCACAGGGCATGCTTGTTCATTTGAAGCACGCTGCTGTGTGATGTTTGCACAGTGATCTTGTATCTTATTTTCAGGTGAAGTTTTGAATGCATCTGTATTATTTATTTATTTCTTAGCAGACGCCCTTATCCAGGGCGACTTACAATCGTAAGCAAATACATTTCAAGTGTTACAGTACAAGTAATGTAGTTGGAAGACTTGGCTTAAGACAATAAATTCCACTTTTTATATGTAAATTGTTTAGTTTGCAAGATTTGATAATACAGGTGGATTTAATTAGACAACAAAACCACCCATTACTCCATAATCAATGACTTGAACATTAATTATCCTATTTGACTGTGTTTCAGGAGACCTCTAGTGGTCAAAATGTGCCATGTGAGGGAATAATGCTATTTTTATCTTTTTATTCTCAAACTTATGTACCTCCCTTGAATTACTTTACTATAACATCTACACACACACACACACACACACACACACACACACACACACACACACACACACACACACACACATAAACAAGAACATAAGAACATAAGAAAGTTTATAAACGAGAGGAGGCCATTTGGCCCATCTTGCTTGTTTGGTTGTTAGTAGCTTATTGATCCCAGAATCTCATCAAGCAGCTTCTTGAAGGATCCCAGGGTGTCAGCTTCTACAACATTACTGGTTGGTTCCAGACCCTGACAATTCTCTGTGTAAAAAAAAGTGCCTCCTATTTTCTGTTCTGAATGCCCCTTTATCTAACATCCATTTGTGACCCCTGGTCGTTGTTTCTTTTTTCAGGTTGAAAAAGTCCCCTGGGTCGACATTGTCAATACCTATTAGGATTTTGAATGTTTGAATTAGATTGCCGCGTAGTCTTCTTTGTTCAAGACTGAATAGATTCAATTATTTTAGCCTGTCTGCATACGACATGCCTTTTAAACCCGGGATAATTCTGTTTGCTCTCCAGGGGTCACAAATGGAGATTAGATTTATTGACCATTCCCATCTACTCTCTATTTGTTTTGATAAACTTGACCTTGTTATAATACAAGTTACTACAGACAGCACAGGGAGTCTTTAGCACAAGGGAAATTCTAGAACATCATGATAATACAATCCACACATTTGTGTTTTGTTTCCCCAGAGAAGGAGAGTAATTCATTAGTAGAAGTGAAAGATGAGAGGTGCTCCAGGTTCGATAACCAGTTTAATTGAGGGAGCACACAATAAAGTAAAAGCAGGGTTAGGGTTAGGGTTAGGGTTTGGTTTAGAGTTAGGTTTAGGGTTAGGGTTAGGGTTAGGGATAGGGTTAGGGGTTAGGGTTAAGGGTTAGGGTTAAGGGTTAGGGTTAAGAGTTAGGGTTAGGGTTAGGGTTAGGGCATCATCACGGGTGCCGTTGGTATTGTGGTCTGGATCACCAGGCCAACCTTCTCAACCAACGCCATGTACCGCTCCTCTCTCCATCTCTCCGCAGCCTCCTGTCTGCTGTCCAGTGCCTCCAGCAGTGCTGAAAGTGCTGCATGATCCATAGTCCCATATTCTGACACCACATGTGGCAAAGTTGTTAATAGTGTGCAGGTGCAGGTTTTCAAAGATCAGACAGACAATTGTAATCCAGGTGCAAAGGTTTGTTTATATTTCTTTTATGTCCAGTGCCTGACTGCAAAAGAAATAGTAAATAATAAAGCTGGTAAGTAATACAGCAGCGTGTATTACTTGCGTTATAATCCCTGGGTTGCTCCCGAAATAATAGCCCCGTTATTGTATCCCCACATTAAACACAAAACACATACACAAGTCAGTTGAGTGCGGTAATTAGTGATTGTGGTTCAAATGCAGTTTATTATGATACGAGTGCAGTGCTGTTCCGGGTTTGTGCTGGCCTCTGGCGACAGCTCCGGAACGGGTTAGGATTAGGGTTAGGGTTAAGGGTTAGGGTTAAGGGTTAGGGTTAGGGTTAGGGTTAGGGCATCATCACGGGTGCCGTTGGTATTGTGGTCTGGATCGCCAGGCCAACCTTCTCAACCAACGCCATGTACCACTGCAACAGGTGTGTGCTGCCCCTTTACTCTGAGCGTGGCAGTGAGAGATGGAGCATGGCAGAGAGTATGATGGATAAGTCAGCTCTCGCTCTGCAATGGAAATACCATTGAGCTAACAAAATGATCTAAAGTCCTGTGCAGTGTGCATGCAATGGATGTACTGACTAAATGCTTTGATTCAAAGAAGTAGGACATCGCAAGTAGAGACACAGCTTGGTTGCCAAAAGCATACATACAGCAGCTAGTTCAGAATGCCGCTGCCAGGATCCTTACCAGATGTAAAAAGCATGATCACATCACCCCCTGTCTTGCCCAGCTGCACTGGCTACCTGTTAATTTCAGGATTACTTTCAAAATTCTCCTGCTTGCTTACACGGCGCCTTCATCACACAGGTCCAGAGTATCTCTCCAACCTGCTGACCCGCTCTGTCCCTGCCTGCAAGCGGAGGTCCTCTGATCCCCAAGCACAAGTGCACCCCACAAGTGCATCCTAGACTTTTATTTAATGTGTTATGCCTGTATTTAATGTATTTGCATTGTTTTTAATTTTGTATTTAATGTGCTATGCCCTGTATTTCACTGTATTTAATGTATTATGCATTGTTCCTCATTATTTTATAAAGTGCTTTGTTTATTTATTTATTTATTTCCTTTAGCAGACACCTTTATCCAAGGCAATTTACAGAGTCTTGGGTATGTGAACTATGCATCAGCTGCAGAGTCACTTACAATTACGTCTCACCCGAAAGACAGAGCACAAGGAGGTTAAGTGACTTGCTCAGAGTCACACAACGAGTCAGTGGCTGAGGTGGGATTTGAACCAGGGACCTCCTGCTTACAAGCCCGTTTCTTTAACCACTGGACCACACAGCCTCCACAGTAAAGTTCCTGTTACTCAGCGCCCTCGCAGCTCGGGAGGGAGATTTACCACCAAGAATCATTGTCTTTCTGTCACACTGTCATATCACTTTTAGTGCCCATTTATTTCACACATTGATACAATCTTGAAATAAAACCTTAACCCCTTTGCAGTCCAATGTCGCACCGTGTCCGACATCATCAAAAAGACGTAAAAAACAGGTTTCTAGTTGTTTTTTTCTCCAGAAAAAGCCGAGAAAACCATTCAATGGCCGAGTGAGACCGATAGGAGCCGAGAGAAGCCAAAAAAAAGGGGTGGATCTCAACAATACACTTAGCCCCGGCACCACAGAGATAACACGGACATAAACAAACAAGATAGCTGCTTCTGCATCCAGCGCTCAAAGAATATCATAGACATTTGCAGAGCTTTTTGAGTTGTTATAGTAATAAAATAATGACTTGGATCACATTATTGAGGAGTTTGGTGATAAAACGAGTGATCAGGAGATGATTTATCGGTATGCACTACTATGAAGAGGTATGTGAAAAATACAGCAAACAAGGGGTGGGGCGGGGATGGAGATGCAATACTGAGTGTCCTGTTGATATGCAGTGCCCTTTAAACCTGTTTTACTGTGAAAAAAACTACTTTTAAACAGCGCGTCTAAAATAAACTGCACATGTGAAAATAAATTGGACCTGATGCTCCTGCGACGCGCTGAATAACAGGACCTCAAAGGGTTAAACACAAATGACAGATATAATAAAAAATCCACAAAAATACACATTCATTGTTATTTGCCATTATCTAATAGGAGGCTGTGTGGTCCATAGGAGGCTGTGTGGTCCAGTGGTTATAGTTCACACACCCTAGTCTCTGTAAGTCGCCTTGGATAAAGGCGTCTGCTAAATAAACTAATAATAATAATCTACACATATCGAAAAAATACAGTGCAGCATAACAATGAATTGGGCATTCGATACCCCCATGTAAACCACAATGCAAAAGAGTAGGGCAAGTTTGCAGGCGTGGTTTTAGAGCTTTTAACATCCTCTCATCTCACAGACAAAGGGCAGGATCTGTAACGGCAGTGTAACACACAACACTGCCCATTACACTGTAATAAAATAAGCTGTTGTGAAGTGGACAAACAACTGGAACAATTATAGGTTGTATTTAAATGTTTAAGCAAGGATGGTAAATCCATCTTAGTTACATATGTGAGCAGGAGGATAATGAGAAATGTAGTTCTGAGAGGTTCACGTGAAGCCATCTTGAGGCAGGGAATGCAATTTAAAAGTTTAAAAAAGTGGTCAAAATGGGGCTCCTGAGTGGCACATCCAGTAAAAGCACTTGCTAGAGTGCAGGATGCGCTCTATAGTCTGGATGTCGCGAGTTCGAGTCCAGGCTATTCCTCAGCCGACCGTGGACGGGAGCTCCCAGGGGGCGGCGCTCAATTGGCCGAGTGTCGCCCGGGGGGAGGGAGGGTTAGGTAGCCCAGGGTGTTCTCGGCTCACCGTGCACCAGCAACCCCTGTAGTCTGGCCGGGCGCCTGCGGGCTTGCCTGTAAGCTGCCCAGAGCTGCGTTGTCCTCCGACGCTGTAGCTCTGAGGCGGCTGCACGGTGAGTCTGCAGAGTGTGAAGAAGCGGGCGGCTGACGGCACAGGCTTCGGAGGACAGCGCGTGTTCATCTTCGCCCCTCCTGAGTCAGCGCAGGGGGTGTAGCGGTGAGCTGAGCCTAAAAATAATTGGGCATTTCAAATTGGGGAGAAAATAATAAAAACTAATTGGCAACGACTAAATAAAAAAAAAAAAGTGGTCAAAATTTAAAAATAAAAATAAAACAATACACACACCTTACGTAAATAGTTGTAGCAGCACATGGGAACATTTAACACAATAAAATAAAAAGGTTGTTATGTGCCCTTTAAGTGTTTGGGGACTTTTTTGACCTGAAAAAGGAAACAAGGACCAGGGATCACAAATGGAGATGAGATAAAGGGGCATTCAGAACAGAAAATAGGAGGCACTTTTTTACACAGAGAATTGTGAGGGTCTGGAACCAACTCTCCAGTAATGTTATAGAAGCTGACACCCTGGGATCCTTCAAGAAGCTGCTTGATGAGATTCTGGGATCAATAAGCTACTAACAACCAAACAAGCAAGATGGGCTGAATGGCCTCCTCTCGTTTGTAAACTTTCTTATGTTCTTATGTTCTTATGTTTGTTTTGTGAATCCTAACTGTCTGTATTTGTCACTGACAGACGGTTAACACGATCTGGGAGCTGTCGCTAAAGGCCAGCAATGAGCCCG
Organism: Acipenser oxyrinchus oxyrinchus; assembly: GCA_030684275.1. Taxonomy (NCBI): domain Eukaryota; kingdom Metazoa; phylum Chordata; class Actinopteri; order Acipenseriformes; family Acipenseridae; genus Acipenser; species Acipenser oxyrinchus. The sequence continues at coordinate 7,989,826 of CM060277.1, read as the reverse complement.
GACTGCACTACACACTTGACACTGTAAAATACCTTGCACCGCACCTGCACTCAGAGCACACACTGGATCAGGAGAAGTGGCTGTGTCTGTGTTGTGTGTTTTGTGTGTGTGTATTATTATTTCGGGACTGTGTCTGTGCTGTTTGTGTATTATTATTTCGGGACCGTACCCAGTGGTTTGACTGCAGACAATACCCATTGTTGGGTAGAGTCAGCATTTAATATTTCTCAGTCTCAAACCAAGGCAAAGAAAGAAAACAAAAAAGTGTGAACCGTAACTTTGTGTCTATCATTCCTGAGCACCACATCACCACTGCACCTGTGCACTACAAACCACTTTGCCACAAATGTTTTCAGATTCCTTTCAGCTCACACTGGACCCCAACACAGCGTATAGATACCTCTGTCTGTCTGAAGGGAACAGAAAGGTGACATGGAAGGGAGAGACCCAGTGATGTACTATTCACCCTGAGAGATTTAACAGCTGGAATCAAGTGCTTTGCAGAGAGCTTTTGATAGGGACTCGCTGTTACTGGGAGATTGAGTGGAGTGGGGGAAGGGCTTCTATAGAAGTCACATATAAAGGAATCAGCAGGAAAGGAGGGGATGATTCCTGTGGCCTTGGATTCAATGACAAGTCCTGGAGTTTGGACTGCTCTGGTTCCACTTACACTGCCCGGCACAATAACAATCAAACTGCAATAACTGCCCCCTGCTCCCTCAGAATAGGAGTGTATCTGGATTTTAATGCCGGCACTCTGTCATTTTATGGAGTCTCTCACACTATGACCCTCTTGCACAGATTCCAAACCATATTCACTGAGTCACTCTATCCTGGGTTTAGGCTTGGTTATTGCTCCACTTTAACAATCTGCCAGCTGAACTAGACTGTTTTGTGTTTTAAGAAAACCTTTGTATTGAACTTCCCTGTCTGTCCTCTTCATTCCTCGGGTGAAGGGAATGTTCAAACTGACATAACTTTGGATGAATGTCAGTGGGTAAAACGGCGCCACCTGCAGAGCGAAAGAAGGTTAATTATTTGTTTCTACACTTGGAGCCGAGGCAGCCTCATTTTTACTGTTTAATCTCTGTCAGGTTACTGTTTTTCTAATTGTAAACATTGAACTGGACAGGTGCTTCACTGCCATTTTGAGATTGTTGCTGTACTTAGTTTTAACCTTTTTTGTTGCTTTTTTAAAATCACAAATTGTTCAATGTATTTTTCAGCACATGATGATGATGTATTTATTTATTCTATAATTATTATCAGATGTTGGTTTTAAATCATAATGGCGAATCATTAGCAATTAATGGGTTTCATATGAAATATGTCGATTGGCCTTTTGTCAAAGTATGAAATTAGTTTTTGCATGTTATTTTTAAGTTAATGCATGTTATGTAATGCTTGATTGTTTTATTATAAAGCTGAATCTCTACTTTAATTTATATATTTCAATATAACAACTAGAAATTATAGAAATCACTTCCTTTGTGGTTGTTCTCATTTGTTTTTAACCACTCCAGATGTAAAAATGAAACCCTTCCCAGGTACCAGATTTTGATAATAATAATAATAATAATAATAATAATAATGTTTTCAAACCTGTAATTGCTATAAAATGTAACATATGATGAATAAAACGCAAATAAATGACCCAAACTGTGTTTTTCATTAACCCTTTATTCTCCTGTGTACTACAAACCCATGTTCAATATACAGATTTTTTTGAACAAGGAAAACAAAAACACTGCTAATAACGCTAATAACAATAATAATCAGTAAAGAGTAATTATCAAATAAAAGTCAAACAATATCAAAATGTGTGCCATTATCAACTTGCTCTGTGCCATTTATTTAAATGTTCAATACAACAGAACCCGGGGTTGCCTTCGCAACCACTGCACATTTTTCTTGTGTCCTTTTTTTTGTTTTCATTTTCGTAGCAGACCCTGCACCTTTTTTGCGGTCTCTGCTTGCCTTGTGTTGGAGGGATAGTCACAAATGCGTGTTACACATTTTGATCGATTCAGCCTAATGTGTCTTTCAAAGGTTTGCCTGCCAGTTGAAGGAGCCAATGATAGCAGGGTAATATTATTGTGAAGCTGCTCAAAGAACACTACAGGTACAGTCCTGAATCCTCCCAGAAGCTGAGGGTGTGAAGTATAGAAGAACTGAAATGTCTGCTCTGGATAGACAAACACCAAAAAGATAACAAAGTTACAAACTGAATGAAAGGAGACAGTACAGTATAGTGGGATAAAATAAAAGCAGGTTTTTCACATTTTCAGCGTGCCCATAAGAGACTAAAATTGGAGTCCCCCCTGTCACATTATAAGATACACAAACAGTGCTATTGAATAATATCAGATAACACAGAAAGTATTTGTTGGTACATGTTCAAATTCTAAGGAAGTAACGCGCTCACCATTGCCATCAATCAGTGTTAGACTGGGGGTTGGATGCAGGTGGACGGAGTCCACTCACTTTTTTGGAAGGGTGGACGGAGTCTACTGTAAAACATTGGCAGCACATGCACAGAGTAGGGGGTCTGAATTGATCATACTTTTAGGTAAAAGATGTAACATTTTGGATTTCAATATATTTTCATTCATCACATTGATCTGTCAGGTTCAGAACTATCAGGGCGGTAGAAATCAGACTGTATCAGATAAAACCAGAGATCAGAACCCCTAATGCAGGTCCAGACACACGCAAACACACAGCCTGTGTACCTAAACCTTCATTTCAAAATGCATTCGAGAAAGAGGGTTACAAAGAAAAGTGCCCACGTGTTAGTTACTGTGAACAGACCTCCAGTCATTGAAATGTGAAACTGGCTAAACCTCAGAATGCAAAAGCACCAAAAGATGTGTTACACCGTTAGCTGAGCTGTCTGCTCTGGATAGACAAACACCAAAAAGATAACAAAGTTACAAATGAAAGGAGACAATATTGTGGGATCAAATAAAAGCAGGTATTTCACATCTTCAGCGCAGTGGGGAAGTCCTAAATCCAAAAAAAATGATACAAAATCCCATTTTATTTGTTCATTGAGCTTGAGGTAACATTTAATAGGGAATGGGTAAGTCTTGCATGCGACTTTTATAGGCTACTCCCCAGTCAGTGCTGCCAGATTGGTGGTTTTCCAGCCAAATTTTCTCGTTTTGAAAGCATCTTGCAGGTAAATACTATCTTTGGTGGTCTAGTTAATTTTATCATGCATGTTCTTTTTTTATTCCTTTGGATTATGAGGTCATCACCAGCGCAGAACTTCAATCACCACAACGTCCTGTATAGTAGATCACATCCTCCCCCTGTCTTCTCTCTGGAGCTCTGCATCCAATAAAATTACGAATCACACAAACACTGTTATTTTTTATTCGTCACCAAATTCAGAACTGTACAATTACAACTTTTTTTCAATGTATTTTTAACGAATGTATCCGCTGACAGTTCTGGACAATTTAATTTTGCACGACATTCTGAATACATGTTTTTTCCTGGACCGATTGCATTTGATCTCATCAGATAAAAAAACAAACAAGGTTCTGGTACTGTAAATTGTGAGAAAAATAACAAGCAAAGCAGATAAATAATACATGGCAATGCCTAGAAGTTGGAATAATGGCAGGATGCACCATATCTCCACTTTTTTTTTACCATGGCAATGGAAGTAATTATTAGGGCATCAAAATGGGTAGTGGGAGGAGAGCGCTTGTTTGTTATTATTTAGTAGCATGGATGGGAAGCCCCATCCACACAGTATTTAGAAAACTCGTGCAGAAGGTGGCCATCTCCCGAATTAATTAGATGATTTAATTTGTTGCTAATCGGGAGATAGTCACCTGTATAAAAAGCCTGCAGCTCTCCAGCTCGTGGTGGATGTACGAGAGGAGTGTAGAGAGCGAGGAGAGAGAAAAACCGAAACATTAAGTAACACAGGAACAGTGACAGCAGTTGCCCAGCCTGACCTGTGTTGTATTATTTTGTGTTTGTGATTTGTTTTCGTTTAACTATTTATTTTGCTCTGTGAGCACAGTGTTTTTTTTTTGTTCAAACCTTTTATTTATTTTTGTTATTTGTTAATAAAAAACGGCGGCCAGCCGCGTCTTTCTTTTCAAACTGCAGTGCCTGGTGTCAGTGTTTTTAAGTTCCTGCTTCTGCCATGACGTCACCGCCCAGCCACCCTGTCACAGTAGGTTTAATACCAAGCCAGCAAGCACCATGTTGTAAAAGTAGACATCAGGCATTTTCATGGACGGCCGCTGGCGGAAGTTGATGGCAAGGACCAGAAAGTTAAGGTCAACACCAAGCGGATGAAGATGAATGCGTATGCAGTGGAGGTCACAGAAAGGGCGAGGGCCAAAGGGCAGCTGGCGTTGGCTGGGGGTTGGTTTTCCAGACAGGCTCACATGGCAGGGAGTGTGCGTGGGGTCCTGATTCAAACTGGGCCGCTCTTCAGCAAGGTATCATTGGAGCTGAGAGAAAGAGAGACACACATTAGGTGCGATTCTTTAAGGTAGGTCTGTCAGGGAAGTGAGACCTAGTGGTTAGAGCAGAGGGACTGGGAGAGAGGGAATGAAGAGCTGGCGAGACACAGACTTAGCAGTGTTCTGTTGCTAATCAAGGGTTAACAATTCTCGTGATTGTGTTCATGTGGTTATATGAAAAAAGGAAAGGTCTGTACTGTATATACATGCTCACCAACAAAAAAACACACAGCCTCTTACTGTAAACACAGGAATTTGTATTAATTGCTGGAAGGATACCCCGCTCATAACACTCATTTCCTCAGGCCAGCAATTCAATAGAGAACTCAGCACCAGGAGGAAGTGAAACATTTAGAAGGGTGGGGTCGCCACAATTCCCATAAACAACATGCTCCCCCACAGAACAGCTAGTCATCAACCTGATTCTCTGAAACAGCTACTGTATTCACTTATAATACAGACTTGAGGTATATTATTCTAAAGCAGCTGTATACGCAAGGTTAGTGGAGCTTTCATTTCAGCAAATGATAAAGACTTCAGTGTCAAAATATTAGAGACTTGTTTAAAATACAATTCCCTCCTCATTGTGGACATTTTCTTGAAATGAGAATCTATACTTTTTTTGATTTCCCTCCATAGTTTCAGTCTACCAGCTACATTATATATGCACTGAAATTAATAATGTCAAAATAGTAACCTATGTAAGAAGTATGAGGTTTGTGCTCCCCCTGCCCATGAATTGAGGGGATCAGTGCTCCAAATCAACCCCACAGGACAACACCCCTGCCAGCAAATTCAATACAGTCTAGTATAGAGAACTCAGTGCTGCATTGGGGATCTGAGAGCTATTTAATTCAATACAGTCTAGTATAGTGAACTAAGTACTGTACTGGGGATCCGAGAGCCAGCTAATTCAATACAGTCTAGTTTAGAGAACTGGGGAGCTGAGCTACTTGGTTTAATACGGTCTAGTAATTTCACAAAACCTTTTTACATTTTGTTTCTGAAAGGATAAAAACACCCTTTACACCATAAACTAGAAGGTAAAACATACATAGGGGATGAACCTATTCCCCGCTGGGCTAAGCAGGTTTTTATTGGAGGATTTTACAGAACTGTGCAATCACCCTGGAGTGTGGAGTATTTTTGCTGAAAAGGGAGAGGGAGCAAAGGAGTTCTGAAGTTAATTCACCCAGACATTAAAACAAGTCGCCTCGGGGGAACAGAAAAGCTGCCATTACTCGTTCACAGAAACAGGAAGAAATAGTGCATCAGGATTTCATAGTGTGACTCAGAGCTAGAAAACAGATGGCTATCCAAACACAGGGACCTCTGAGACACAAGACACAATCAAACGATACCAGCTTCCTGTCTTGTGAGCTCTGACTCTGTGTGAGAAAGGGTAGCTTACATTATATGTTTCAAAGAGCAAAGTTCTGAAATGAAAACAAAAGGAGATAACACAGTGCATTCCCTATACATGTCTAACCTGTCCATGTCTGACCTTGTCCAAGAAGCAGGTTTCTAGTCACAACAGTTAGCAGGACCCAGAGCGTGAACAAGGGTTAGCTTCGCATGAAAGATTGGCAATAATACTGTATAAATAGAGCAGACACTGGAGGTGTATTTGAGAAGCAGACCCTGATCCTCTCTGTATAAATAGAGCAGACACTGGAGGTGCATTTCAGAAGCAGACCATGATCCTCCAGTCAACCTGCCCATCACCATGCCTGATGCTTCTTCCAGAAGTAAGGTAACCGATCATTGCCTCATATCTGTTGATAACTAGGTGCTACATCATTGTGTCCTGTGATAATGTTTAAGCAATTTGTGTGTAACTTTTGAGTATTGGAATCAAAAAAGGAAACCTGCTAACAACTCATGGGTCCCTATTTAGCAAATATGTGAGCAGCCGCTTCCGCACAGGCAAAAATAACAGCATTAGCGATAGTACACGAAAACGTGATTTAGAAGTCGGGTCTCATGTGTGTGCTAACATCAAATAGCGAATAGTGCGCCCAGCAAATCAAAGCACAATGGGGGAGTAAGGTTACAATCAATAAGGATTCAACATTCCCTTTAAGAGCACTGTGCGTCTGCAATTGAGAACAGAGGGCATTTTGAAACCAAAAAAAAGAAGTGCGAGCACATTTAAAGGTACGGTTATACCTCTGTTCGGCAGGGGTCATGGGGTTGAGCAGCGGTGTCAGTAAGAACATAAGAACTTAAGAAAGTTTACAAACGAGAGGAGGCCATTCAGCCCATCTTGCTCGTTTGGCTGTTAGTACCTTATTGATCCCAGAATCTCATCAAGCAGCTTCTTGAAGGATCCCAGGGTGTCGGCTTCAACAACATTACTGGGGAGTTGGTTACAGATCCTCACAATTCTCTGTGTAAAAAAGTGCCTCCTATTTTCTGTTCTGAATGCCCCTTTATCTAATCTCCATTTGTGACCCCTGGTCCTTGTTTCTTTTTTTCAGGTCAAAAAAGTCCCCTGGGTCGACAATGTCAATACCTTTTAGAATTTTGAATGCTTGGATCAGATCACTGCGTAGTCTTCTTTGTTCAAGACTCAATTCTTTTAGCCTGTCTGCATATGACATGCCTTTAAAACCTGGGATAATTCTGGTTGCTCTTCTTTGCACTCTTTCTAGAGCAGCAATATCCTTTTTGTAACGAGGTGACCAGAACTGAACACAATATTCTAAGTTAGGTCTTACTAATGAATTTAAAGTTTTAACATTACTTCCCTTGATTTAAATTCAACACTTCTCACAATATATCCAAGTATTTTGTTGGCCTTTTTTATAGCTTCCCCACATTGTCTAGATGAAGACATTTCTGAGTCAACATAAACTCCTAGGTCTTTTTCATAGTTCCCTTCTTCAATTTCAGTATCTCTCACATGATATTTATAATGCACATTTTTATTGCCTGCATGCAATACTTTACACTTTTCTCTATTAAATGTCATTTGCCATGTGTCTGCCCAGTTCTGAATGCTGTCTAGATCATTTTGAATGACCTTTGCTGCTGCAACAGTGTTTACCACTCCTCCTATTTTTGTGTCGTCTGCAAATTTAATAAGTTTGCTTACTATAAATGAATCTAAATCATTAATGTAGATTAGGAATAGCATCCAGGCACGATACTCTCCTTGCTCTACACTTCTGATATATTGATGTTATGAAATCACTATGTACAATCATTCTACAGTCTAAAAAGACAGATGAGCGCTCAGAAGCAATTGGACTGAAAAAATGCATGGAGACCTTCGAGTTTTAGAAGCTAACAACCGAGATCTCTACAAGCTTTAGGAAGCAGTTTGGAGAAACTAAAGCTACCGCATCTTCACTTGCAAGTAGTTGGGGAATTGAACAAAAGTTTACCGAAAAACGATTACGACATACAAAAAAACATTTTGATGAACTCTGTGAAGACCAAAGATTATCTAACCCTGAGGAGCATTTTAAGATAGCTGTGTTCTACACCAACATTGACATTATTGTTACTCAGTTAAAAACCTGCTTCTGTGGAATGAACACTATAGTGCAGCAGTTTCATTTTATGTGTCCTTGTGGCAATGTGCCCCACCCGTGTGTATTTGTGTGTTATATGTTTCGTGTGGTGTGTTAATGTTGGTGTATAGATATTGGTGCACGGGATATAAATGGGTCTCTGTAGCACGAGTGTTTTAAAATATGTAGTCGTATTTAGGCACTGGGATTTCACGTGCATTTAAAGTATGTAATAATCTGTGAGTACGGGATTGCACAAATTAGTTCACGTGCTGGGATTGAAGTGAATAATTAATTAGTAATTGAATCCTGGCACAACAGTATATATAGATTCATGTTTCACTCACTCAGGGTTGTGTGTTCGGTGAGTCGAGAACGAGTGTGGAGAGGAGGTAAAAACTATTTAAAAGAAACTAAAGAAAATAATAACACTGCTACTACGTGCTGGAGAACCAGCACGGTACTTGTTTTGTGTTTAGCGTTCATACACCCTGTTTGTTAGTGTCTATTTGTTTTGTTTGTCTGTTTATTTTGGCCTCAAGTGCCGTGTGCTGTTTTCTTTTTAAACCTTTTTTATTTTACAATAAAGGCACTGAGTGCCGCAGCGTCTCAGTTTCACCTTCCACTACTGATGTCACCACTAAAGCCAGCTTGTCACACATGGTGTCAGAACCGGGACAAGAGCACCTCCAAGACTCAGGCCAGAAAGAGTACTGCGAGGATTAAAAAAATAAAATAAATTATTATTATTATTATTATTTATTTATTTATTAGCAGAAGCCCTTATCAGGGTCTACTTGTCAAGGGGAGTGACCTGAGATAACCTTGACGATAATACCTATGTAGCTGACGACTACGTCACATTGTTTTTAATAAGGCAAGGACCTTAGTAAACGAATTATAATTATACTCTCCCGTTCAGGTTCTTTGATCCCCAGGTTCCCACACACACACAATGAAACTGTATCGGATAAAGCAAATTTTATGGTTCTCGACAGGGTACTAAAACACAGTACAAAAAAAAAATCGCTGGACTAAAATCGAAAAAAGGACCACACTAGGGAATGCCAAAAACAGAACAGAAAAAAAGCAAAAATCACAGCACACTAAGGCAATCCCCTCCTGTCGGTCACTGGCTCCGAGAAAAAAATAAAAACATAAAAACAAGGTCCACATAAAACACCACAGTCACGGACGTAACACAAAGATGGGACGAAACAGAAAGAAATCCCACGCTCCCGGGGTCCCCCCCTCCAACTCACTTGGTCCGTAATCAGACTCCTCGTCGCTGGTAGGACAGCTCTGCTGGACCTCTCCCAGCCGATCAACCACCAACCCGAAGAACCTGCGACCAGAAAGCGGGGTAAAGAAAAAGGGGCCGTCAGGAACTGCACCACAGGTAAGTAAACTGCACCCCTTCCTCTGAGTTCTGGTCACTTCCCTTCGGCCAGTCTTTCACTTCGCATTTCCCTCTTTCCACGCTCCCTGGCACTCATCCCATCCCTCCGTCCACCATCCACTGCTGTCCCCGTTGCGCCTGGGAAGGAGGAGTGAAGCAGGAGGAAGTGTCAGAAACTGAAACACAGGTAAGAAAATCACTACTTCCACCCAGAAGCTCTGGTCACTTCCCTTCAGCCAGTCTTTCACTTCGCGTTTCTCTCCTCTCTCCCACGTTCCTACCACGCCCTCGGGCCTTGCCCGATCCTCTGTGTACGCCACCATGCCCGACCTGGAAGCTGGACTGGAAAACCTGGAGGTAAGGTAAGTAACACACCGTAGGCCTCGAATACCCCCAGAAGGGTCGTACGGGGCCAACCAGCGTAGGTAAGTAGTTTCCTTTTTTCTGCAATAAAAATAGACTAGGAATTTGTCCTTCTGTGTAAACAATAACACAAGTAATCCTTTCTTCTTATTTCTTTCAGCGCGGGTAGAATTCAAAATATAACCCCTTTCCCAGATCAGTGGGGAGAAAAGCCCAGGTGTCCAAAAGCTGGGACACCAAACAATAACCCGAATCTTGTTCCAGAAATAGTCCAATAACAAAAGCGAGTGAACAAAAGAAAACAGAAAAAATTAAGGTGTCCAAATTAAATCAACAATAAAGTAACAAAAAACATGAATGTGAATCCCTTTGTTTTTTGTTTAGATAAGATAGCTATGTTGGTTATCATATATAATAACAGCCACAAAATACAGCCTTCCATCCTATACTGTCCCACACAAAAAGATAGGAATAAAAAAAAAAAAGTTTTTCCAAACCTGTTGGATCCAATGATTGAAACTCTGGCCAGTTCCCTCAGCAGCGTTCCATCCAGAAGAAAAATAATCCAGCAAACAGTCGATTTCCCAAGATGATTCCTCCAAGGCTACGCGCTTCTGCCTGCACGCACTCCTGTTACACTGTCCAGTCTTCTGTTTCCTGCCTCCACGTCTCTCCCTTCCTGTCTCAACTCCCTGCCTTATATAGTCCCACCTGGAGTGCCATTGGCCATGGCACTAACCAGACGGGGCTTCCTGTTGCTAGTCAGAACAGCACCCTGTCCATGAATCAGCACAGCAAAAAAAACAGCATGGGTTTAAGAGGAGCAGATTCCACACAATTTAAACTATACAAAATAAACACCCAGGAACCCATTAAAATTTGTCACTTATGACATACTTACAGTTGTAAACAAAAAATACATTTCAAGAATCACAGTACAAGTATTAATACAATTAAGAGCAAGATAAAGTACAATGACTTCAGTTTTAATACAATGACTTCAGTTCTAATAATAAGACAGAAAGAAATGGTGAGAAGAGGTGGGACAAGAAAGCTGCAGAAACCACAGCAACAGCAGGAATGGAGAGAGGTCCTGGAGCATCCACAGCCCAGGAGGGAGGTGACAAAGCCTTTACCATCCTCTGAGGAGATGCTGGACTGGGTGTCGAACCCGGAGTGGAACAGGGAGGACCTCCCGAAGGTTGTTGACCTGCTGTGGGCAAGAGATGGGGAACATTGGGAACGCTGGGAACAACACTACTACCCCGTGCCCTTTGTGAACCCGGCAGCCGTGGTAATCAACTACTTGGCTGCCGATATGGCCCCAGCAGGTTGCATTCCAAGTAGGAGGAGCGATGCCTACCTGCACCCTCACTGGGATGAAGGGAGACTACTTGCAGCTCCCATCTCCACCAGCAGGGGAAGAATGCCTGGTGGCTTCGCCTCCAGCGCCAGAGGAAGAGGAGCCATCGCTGCCGTCTCCAGCACCAGAGGGAGAGTCCCACCTCTGTCTCCACAGCGAGAGGGTGAGTTGCACCAGTCCCCTGCAAGTGAGGGACAGCCGCACCAGTCCTCTGCAAGTGAGGGAGAACCGCACCAGTCCCCTGCAAGTGAGGGAGAGCCACACCAGTCCCCTGCAAGTGAGGGAGAGCCGCACCAGTCCCCTGCAAGTGAGGGAGAGCCACACCAGTCCCATACACGCTGCTCCCACCTTCGTCACCAGGAGACTACATGCTGCCTCTGCCTCCGCCACCTCCACCGGCAGGAGCAGAGCAGCAGGAGCTGCCTCTGTCTCCGCCACCACCAGGAGCAGAGCAGCAGGAGCTGCCTCTGCCTCCACCACCTTCACCGCCAGGAGCAGAGCAGCAGGAGCTGCCTCTGCCTCCACCACCTCCGCCAGCAGAGGCTGAATACCTGCTTGTTCCACCTCCACCAAGGTGGGAGGATGGCTTACCGCTCCCACCTCCACCAGCAGAGGGTAAATACTTGCTGGTTCTGCCTCCGCCGCCGTGGGAGGACTGGTTGCCGCTCCCACCTTCACCACCATAGGAGCTGGAGCTACCTCCACCACCTGAGGGAGAGGAGCTACAGCTGAGTTGGCCATCACCCGGGGATGCCCTCACGTCACGACCCAGGGATGCCTTCACGTCACCGCCCGGGGATGCCTTCACGTCACCGGCTGGGAATGCCTGCCTCGTTTCACCCAAGGATGCCTGTTCGCCATCGCCTGGTGTTGCCTGCTGCTCCTCATCGCCTGGGGTTGCCTGCTGCTCCGCATCGCCTGGGCCTGCCTGCTGCTCTGCATCACCTGGGACTGCCTGCTGCTCCGCTTTGCCTGGTGTCGCTGCCAGCTACTCAGCTTTGCCTGGGGTCGCTACCAGCTCCGCATTGTCTGGGGTCGCTGCCAGCTCCACTTCACCTGGGGTTGCTGCAAGCCCTGGTGAAGCAGCAGCAAGTACTGTGGCCGGAACCCCACCAAGGGGAGCTGCCGGCCACGAAGAAGGGGGTGGAGGTCCAGAGACCACCAACCCCAGCAGCAGTTTTGCTGCCAGAGATCCTGGGGAGGTCTGGAGACCACCAACCCCAGCAGCCTTTCTGCTGCCAGGGGTACAGCGGGACAAGAAATTCGCCCCGCTGTCAGCACGTCTGCTAACAGCATTGCCATTAGCAGCCTGGCTACTGGGAATATTGCTGCCCATGAACCCCTTAAAGTCCCTGTTCTTGAAACTTTGGGGATTTTAAGGGGGGGAGATAGGTGGCAATGCGCCCCACCCCTGTGTGTATTTGTGTGTTATATGTTGCGCGTTGTGTGTTAATGTTGGTGTATAGATATTGGTGCACGGGATATAAATGGGTCTGTGTAGCACAAGTGATTTAAAATATGTAGTTGTATTTAGGCATGGGGATTGCACTTCACTTGCATTTAAAGTATGTATTATTATTATTATTATTTGTTTATTTAGCAGACGCCTTTATCCAAGGCGACTTACAGAGACTAGGGTGTGTGAACTATGCATCAGCTGCAGAGTCACTTACAACTACGTCTCACCCGAAAGACGGAGCACAAGGAGGTGAAGTGACTTGCTCAGGGTCACACAATGAGTCAGTGGCTGAGGTGGGATTTGAACCGGGGACCTCCTGGCTACAAGCCCTTTTCTTTAACCACTGGACCACACAGCCTCCTCCAATAATCTGTGAGCATGGGATTGCACAAATTAGTTCACGTGCTGGGATTCAAGTGAATAATTAATTAGTAATTGAATCCTGGCACAACGGTATATATAGATGCATGTTTCACTCACCCAGGGTTGTGTGTTCGGTGAGTCGAGAACGGGTGTGGAGAGGAGGTAAAAACTATTTAAAAGAAACTAAAGAAAATAATAACAACTGCTACTAGGTACTGGAGAACCAGCACTGTACTTGTTTTGTGTTTAGCGTTCATACACCCTGTTTATTAGTGTCTATTTGTTTTGTTCGTCTGTTTATTTTGGCCTCAAGTGCCGTGTGCTGTTTTCTGTTTAAACCTTTTTATTTTACAATAAAGGCACTGAGTGCCGCAGCATCTCAGTTTCACCTTCCACTACTGTCTGTCTGTGTACTCCTTTCTGGTCTGACGCCACCACTAAAGCCAGCTTATCACACAGTCCTTCTGAACTTCTTAGTGCTAATTACGATGCACTATTTAAATCAGTCGAGTCCCTGGCAGCGGAGCACGAAGTGAATTTATCTCCAGACTTTCCTACACAGCTACTGTCATTCAGAACTGCATTGAAAGATGAAATACAACAGATTGCTGGTGATACGATTAAAGATCTAACTGAGCTTTTATTTTTGAAACATAACGCTATATTGCCTAGTGTTTTGGCTGCTGCAACGGCACTAAAACTATTTTTGACTATACCAGTTACTGTGGCGAGTGCAGAAAGGTCCTTTTCAAAACTGAAATTGATCAAAAACTACCTTAGAAGTTCAATGGCCCAGGAGAGACAGTCATTACTGTCAACCTTCAGCATAGAGAGTGAAAGAGCAAGGCGATTAGATGTGAAAGCCTTAATAAAGGAGTTTGCGCAAAAAAATGTGAGATGGCAATCTCACTTTTAGTAAAATAAGTGATGATGCCAGTTTAAAAAATACAGAAAGAAAAAGAAGCACTGATCCCCAGTCTTAGAGCAGCAAGCAGGCACTGATTCTCCTGCTCTTCAGTGGTCAGACAGGACAGACGAGGGCTACTTCACTGAGAACAGTTCCAAGCAAAAGGTCAGACAATGGTTTTATATATTCTGAGGGGAAGCGTTTGATTTCATAGGGAGGGGAAGTTTAAAAGGAATTAAGATTTAAAGATACTATCAGTGGCGTAAATATTTATGCCACTGATAGTATACTGCATCATCTGCAAGAAATGCAACAAACTGTACATTGGGGAAACTAAAAGGTGTTTAGCAGACCACTTTGTGGAACATTTATAGAGCATTCGAATCAACAGTAGGACATTTCCAGTAGCCTGACATTTCAACAATGATAATCACACTGCTGAAGACGCTTAGCCATCACTGTGGAACACATGTTGCTCGGAAACAAAGGGAATGCAAGTTTATCTTCAAACTTGGAAATCTGGAACCTCTGGAATGAACTTGGAACTTTGGAATGAACATTCTATTCTGACAATCATGACATCATCCACAGAATTCTTGAAAAACAACTAGTTTACTGTGGTGTGTTTACTTTTTTTACACAGCTGAAGCAAGGCTTTTATTTGAAACATCTTTAAATAAATTATGTTGTAATTATTTAAACCTTTAGTGTACAGCCAAAAAAATTAAACTCATTTCCCTTGTGAACTTCTGAGGATTCAAACCCACACAGAACTGAAGGTCTAGTGCAGTCAAATACATACTGTAGCTATAGAAGGGTTACTGTAACAATGCCATTCTCAAAATCCAGTCCCACTCACAACTCTCTCCTCTCAGCCCCTCTCAGACTGATTCAACAGTTTCTGCTCAGCCTACTTGTCAAAACCTGACCTCAGTCCAAAACCCCGCCTCTTAGAGCTATACACAATTCCAGGAAATCAACACAGTTAAGTTTCAGTTGTTGGGAAATCGGCAGTCTCTTTGTCTCCTGCAGCAGAAATGGCAGAAGTGAATATTCCAATAGGAGAGGATCAGTTGAGGTGTCCAGTGTGTCTGGATATATTCAAGGACCCAGTCGCTACAACATGTGGACATAGTTACTGTATGGGGTGTATTAAGAAATACTGGGATCAGACTGCTCACAGAGGTGTCTACAGCTGCCCCGACTGCAGAAAGACCTTTACCCCAAGGCCTGTTCTGCGTAAAAACATTGTGCTGGCTGAAGTTGTTGGAGAATTCAAGAGGAGAAGGCTCAATCCTCCTCCTGCTCAAAGTTATGCTGGACCTGGAGATGTGTCGTGTGATGTCTGCACTGGGAGAAAGTTCAAAGCTGTGAAATCCTGTTTGACGTGCCTGGCCTCTTACTGTGAAACACACGTCAAGTCACACAATGAGGTTACTCCATTAAAGAGGCACAAGCTGATCAATGCAATTGGAAATCTGGAGCAGATGCTTTGCTCTGAACACCAACGGTTATGTGAGGTCTTCTGTAGAACCGATCAGACGTTTATTTGCTTGTTGTGTTCACAAAATGAACACAGGAGCCATGATACAGTCTCAGCTGAGAAACAAAGGACTGGGAAACAGGTAAGGGTTTGAACCATTTCTTTGTAGCTAACTACTGGAGTTCATCAATAGGGCAGCATTGTGGAGTAGTGGTTAGTACGGTGGCCCTGAAGTGCAAAACACAACAACATTAAGGAAAACACAAAAAACATTAAGGAAAACGCTGCAACATTAAGAAAAACACAACAACATTAAGGAAAATGCTGTGCTGTGGAACTGTGGAACTGTGTGACGACGAACACAGTCCATATTAATATATATATATATATATATATATATATATATATATATATATATATATATATATATATATATATATATACCCTACAGGAGAGCAAGGAAAAAGCGCTGGGAAATTAAATACAGTTCTGTGGCACAGTGATTGACAGGTTGTTCCTCCTATCAGTGATGTGGAACCTCTTTTCCTATGTACCTACCCATTCCGGTTTGAAGTTAATGTTGCAGCGTTTTCCTTAATGTTGTTGTGTTTTTCTTAATGTTGCAGCATTTTTCTTAATGTCGTTGTGTTTTTCTTAATGTTGCAGCGTTTTTCTTAATGTCGTTGTGTTTTCCTTAATGTTGCAGCGTTTTTCTTAATGTCGTTGTGTTTTCCTTAATGTTGCAGCGTTTTCCTTAATGTTGTTGTGTTTTGCACTTCAGGGCCACCGTAGGGGGTTAGGGCTCTGTACTCCTGACCGGAGGGTCGTGGGTTCAATCCCAGGTGGGGGACACTGCTGCTGTACCCTTGAGCAAGGTACTTTACCTAGATTGCTCCAGTAAAAACCCAACTGCATAAATGGGTAATTGTATGTAAAAAATAATGTGATATCTGTATAATGCTGCTTGTAATGCAGTCTCTATTACTGTGTTTGTTTGATGTTCTAGCGTAGTCTTCTGTGCATTCTACTTGATCTAAAAGCAGACCCTATCCAGTTTGTTTCCATTCCCCAAGGTAGTTTCAGCTGTAGCTTCCCTCTACTCTATACCTGCTGTGGGCCTCATTTACGAAAGGGTGTTAAACTTTTTGGTGCTCGATAATTGAAGTTAGTGTGTATGTTCATAATTTTGGTATTTACTATTGCAATTGTGTTCACTAATGCACGAAATAGTGGGCATATTACGGCACACACTAATTTTGCTGTGCCACGCTATGGTAATCAGAATGAATATGTGAATTGTATGCTAATGCATGATAATATATTTAAATGAGGCACCAGCTCTGAATAATGAGAAGAGCTTCATTCACACTGTATTTACTAAAGAAAAATAATTGTAGTGTGCATCTTAAAGTGAGTGATAATTCGTTTGTTTGGAAACCAGGCTTTAACCACTGATAGGCGCACTATTTAAACCTATTTTTCTGGTCTGAAATCTCTCTGGCACCATGGAGGCATTGCTTGCATTAAAGTTTTCTATAGAGCAGTGAAAATGACATAAATAATTTCTTAGATTGTATTTTATAGTTCATTAGTACAAACAATAGTTAAATAAAACACTAGAATTTCTAACTCCTCTGTGTGCAGTTTGCGTTGCCTCTGCCTGTCCCCTGCAGAGGGCTGCGTCTGTTGATCGCTCATTTTCGGTCAATGTAAGCCACCTCCACCTTTCACAATAAGCCACTGACCAAAAGATACGCCTGGACTACTGGGGCTTTTTATATCACGGTGGTCAAGGGTAAGTCTTGGACATTATCGTGCACATTAAATTATCACTCACAATACATGTAGTGTGCATGCTGTGGTATGTAAATTAGCCAAATAGTGTGCATGCAAATTAATGTGTTCTCTGTTAGTAAATGGGACAGTAAATTTAGATTTATGGTGCACATTAGGCTCACTACTTAATGTGCATATTACAGCTACATTTAGTGCCATTTTTGTAAATGAAAGGAATAAAATTCCCAAAGAATAAAAGGTTGCACTCCTTATCTTGCTGGTTGTCATAGAGACTAGGCCTGCTGCCTTCAGACATATATGCTGAATCCTATTAACCTGTTATTTTCCTACAATAAGACTCTGTTCATACTACTGGGCCAGCCCAGGGCCGCCCCATATTTAGGTCTGCAACCCCGTTCACATTTGCGTTTTTAAGATGCCTTACGATGCCTTGCGTTCACATATGTGACTAAAATCAGGCCTAAAATGTGGCAAACTGCTTTTTTATTTTTTTATTTTTATGGAACGATAGCTTGCACTCAGAATGGAAGAGCTTTAGTACAGATGTTTCTTATTTTGAGATATTACCGTGAGTGTTTAGTGTTTGTTTGCTTTGTCGGTTCTAATTGTACTGTTTGTTATTATTAGATGGCTAACATGATCTGGAGCTGTCGCTACAGGCCAGCACAAACCCAGACAACACTGCACTATTGTTCATAGATAAACTGTGTTTGCACCACTGGCACTAATAGCACACACCCTGGACTTGGATTCGTGGTTGTGTGTTGCGTGTGTTTAAATACTGAGCTTATTATTTCAGGACTGAACCCCGTGTTTATTTAGCTGAGCGGTACATATCGTTGTGCACTGCCAGTCCTCCATTTATTATTTACTGATGTCATCAGACTATCAGATTACAAACTAAAACCACCATTTCACTAGTACTTTCTTCTCTGTTGTTATTATTATTTTTTTATTATTATTTATTTCTTAGCAGACACCCTTATCCAGGGCGACTTACAGTCATAAACAAATACATTTCAAGAATCACAGTTATCTTGAACACTGCATCAGCTCTACACCTGCCCACTGTAACACACCTTGCCACAATGTTATGTGTATTGATGTGGTTATTATCAAACAAACAAAAAACGCCTTGCATGTTTTTTTGCCCCTCCTCAAATGTAAAACAAAAAAATCTCTGACATCATAGAAAATCTGCAATTTTCCGTGTTATCATAGAAAATCTAATTGGTAATGTGATACTAAAAGGCAGCCTAAGTCTGCTTTGCATTCATTCATATGTAAAGGCCGGCCCTGGTCCCAGATTGCAGGCCACATCGAAACGGTGGCCTAAATCTAGGCTCTCCCTGGGCTGCCTTTTCTTTTTTGGAGCGTTCAGACATGTGAGAATAGGACCGCCTTAAATAGCAAGTGTGAATGGGGTCTAGCACCTTTACTGGGAGAGGTGTGAATATCACAGCCTGCTCTGAAATATACTGTGTTGGGTGTGACAGGATATCACTCAATGCCCCATCAGAAATGTCACTGTGTCACTGTGTTTCTACACAGAAGCAGCTGGGAGAGATACAGACAGAAATAGAACAGAGAATCCAGGAGAGACTGAAAGAAGTAGAGGAGCTGAAACACACTGTGGAGTCACTGAAAGTGGGTATTGACAAGAGGGTGTGTGGTGGGGTACACCCCGCCCCTATGTGCATTTTGTTTATTTTGTGTTTGTGTTGTTATTATTTAAAATGAATGTTTGTTGTGCACAGATGTTTAATGTCGGCAGGGAAGGCCTTCCCTGCCAAATTAGTTCATGTGCAGCTGTGCCGGGGCTCAATTGAATGATTAACAAGCAATCAAGCCCAGCAATCAAGCCCAGACATAACTGTATAAAAGAGCAGATCAGCCGCTCATCAGGGCGGAATGTAAGGTAAAGAAAACTAAAGAGAAATATAAACAATTGCTACTTGTGCTGGCTTTAAAACAGTACAATACTTGTTTGTTTATTGTTTGCTTTGTTTTGTATTTTGTCTGTTTTGTTTTGGCCATCGTGCCTTTTTGTTTGGAAAAGTGTTTTGTTTTATGTTTAAACGTTTTAGTTTACAGAACATCACTACGTGCTTTTGGTATCAGTTATAAAAATGACTCCCCTACTGTGTTCTTTCACTCAGAGATCTGCATGGATAGAAATAAAGGAAAGTAAGAAGATCTTTACTGATCTGATCCGATCCATTGAGAAGATCCACACTGAGGTTATTGAGCTGATTGGAGCTAACGTGAAAGCTGCAGTGAATCAGGCTGAAGGACTCAGGAAGAAACTGGAGCAGGAGATTGCTGAGCTAAGGAAGAGAAATGCTGAGCTGAAACATCTTTCAGAGACAGAGGATCACATCCATTTTCTACAGGTAACATCACTGCTTGTTAAAAAATCTCAAATACATAACTGGGACGGTTTCAGACACACCTCTCCAATTGAATGAATCCTTTCTTTTCCCCAGGAATGTTTTGGACCCCATTCTGTTTCACTGAAAACTAATTTTCTCCACTTTCCTGTTGTAGAATTTCCAGTCTCTCTGCACACCTCCTAAAGCTGGAGACTTACCCAGCGTTGCTGTCTATACAGACATCTCTTTTGGGGCTGTGAGGAAAGCTGTATCTGAACTTAAAGACCATATTGAGGACTTCTGCAAGGGGGAATTACTCAAAATAACCAAAACAGGTTGGTGTGAAATAGATTCCTTTGGTAGAGATTTCTCAAATAGACCATGGCTTGAGGAGGGACGGGACTTGCAAGAAATTATTATAGACCTCTTGCAGATTGTTGGCTATATTAATATTGCAGATGTTTAATTTAAAATGATTTTCCCAGCTTGAAACGCACCACCTAATTCAGTGTCATCCCCAGTGATGACAGCAGGAAGAAAGTTTCTGAAGACATTACATGATAAAACAACACAATAGCATTCAAACAGACAGAGGGATTCAAACATTAAACAACACATTCATTCCATAAAAAAAAGGCTAACTTATAATCCTGCATATACTTATCAAAGATTTGTAGGAATTGGAGGTCATGGTCATGTTTGTATTCCAAATCCTCTGCAGTAAAGTTTTAAAACAGTTTTCTGTATTTTACTTAATGAATGAAACAGCAGTTTATACCCTGGAGTCTATGAGCAGTGACAGACGTTTCAAAGGTAAGGCTTTTCTTCCAGTAAAACATTTTATCTTCAGAGACATTCTCCCTTTTTGGAAGGACCTAACGCCTCAGTAAAAGAGTGGCTGGAGATGTATTAGATTAGTTCTTGTGTGCGAGATTCCTGATGAGGGAGGAGTTAGCTGGGTCCTTTGCTACACTGATAAACTGAACAGATGCACTTTGTCTTTAAAAATTAAGAGCATGGCAGATTGCTGTTTGGAGTCTGTGTGTTGTGTGTTAATCCACATGCTTCAATTCTATTTTTCTCTTTTTCACCCAGTGAATGAAGTTATAGTTTACAGTCTGCAGGCTCCAGGACCAAGGAACAGAGCTGAGTTTTTAAAATGTAAGTCTGTTTTCACTGAAACATTTGATTGAAAGATGTGTCACTCCATTGTGAGAAGAGCTAACACTACAGAACAGGAAGGGGTGGAACTTTAGAGGAGCAATTATTATTATTTATTTGAAATTTTGAACCCATTAATATACACTCCTCTCCAGATGAATACATTTAGAATGACTGTGGGTGTTGCATATTATTGCCTGTTTTCCTCACTCACACTTTTCTCTCCATAAATATCTTGGTATCCATGAATATAAAATCATCCCATCATTTAATACTTGTACAATACATATAAAACCAGTTTTGGGGTAAAATAAACACTAGAAGCCCTGTGGCAGTCATTTTGGCGTTTTTTTGGTTTTAAAATGTAATTTTCTCCAGACATGTAACACATATGGCGCTGTGCGTTCGTGTACCTTTCTGTCAGTATGTATTAAATATTCTCACAAAGCATGAAACGCGGGAGCGCAGAAATAAAGGAGATATATTACATTATACCTAAAAGCCCCGGGAGCAGTCATATTGACGGCTACACAGAAAACAATTGTATTTTGATTATACAAAACGGTATTCTACGTTATTATTTTTATTTACCAGTCTGCAAAGTGTTTAGCTGTAATTAGATTAGTCTCTGCTCTCTGAGTGAATGACTGACAGTCTATTGTTTTTCAATCAGCCTTTTTAAAAGCTGGTGCCTGCTTGCCAGCTGTGCTGTTTTGGTCAGTCAATTAACATCTGGACTAGTGAAAATAAATACCAGAGACCGTGGAGTTTTACAACACAAGAAAATACTGAATTGATGTTTTGGATCAGATGGCACAGAAGTATTCTATGAAAGCTGGCTCCCGACGGTGGCCTTTTCAGGTGTTTAACAATGTATTGGACCTAGCAGCCATCAACTCCTGGGTACTTTACAAAGAATGCACGAAGAAGAATTTACCAAGGAGAGAATATATTTTACAGTTAGCACAGGAACTTCGCAAGAAGCATTTGGAACAGAAGGAGACTGCCAAGCATGTACCCACAGCTGAAGCTGGCAACCCTGCTGAGAGCCGCAAGAGTCGCCAATGCCAGGTTGGCAAGTGCAATAAAAATAAAACTTCCGACAGCTGTGCCATGTGCAGAAAGGCGGTGTGGAGAATGCATTATCTGTGCTGATTGTGAACAGCCTTAGACTCAAGGTAAAGGAATACCATTTTGTCGAAAAAAAGAAAAATAAATTAGACATTTTTTATAACTTCTTTTGTTGTGTGCTTCTGTAAAATGTTTTTTCTAAGTTTATTTATCTACATTGTTCAGTTGTTTTTGCTCATCTGATAATAAACCGATTGCTGTTGAAAAGTTACAGCCATTAGAAAGATTGCTGCCGGGCTACTTGGTATGAGTATATCTCCGGTCCTTCTAGTGTTAACAACTGTCCCTCAGAGTCATCCTGTGTTGGTAGTAAATGAATCACTGCACTTGGGATGGTGCGGCATGGATGGCTTTGTGGGGACGTCACCGACCAGGAAGAGACAGACCAGTACTGCAGGTTCAAGTACTAATGCACATATTTATTGTAAAATAAAAGGTTTACACAAAACAAATACACAGAATAAAACAAACAGACAAAACACAGTGATAAACACAATTGTAATTAATGTCTTTCAATTATGTTCAAAACAAACAAAACCCAACCTAGACTGAGAGGTTCCTGCCTATTTTATGCAGCTGTCCCTGAGCTCGATTTGCTTATCAGTCATTCAGTTGGGCTCAGGTACATTCTACACGTGAATTGATTTGACAGGGATGGCAATTAACCCTTCCCTTCTGACCTAAAACAACAGTGCAAAATAAAATAAAATACATTTAAATCATAATAATATAACACAAATACAAAAATAAACAAAATACGCACAGAGGCGGGGTGTCCCCTTTCACAGATATTATATTCTATTCAAGATATTTAGTAAGCAAGAGGTCTGGCTGGGGTAAAATACATGTGAAATCAGTTTTGGGGTAAAATTAACAACTATCCCTCACAGTCATGCTGTATTTCTGTTTTCAAGTTGTAGCCTTTTGTCAGAAACAGTCTGCTGTTGAATAACCTGCTATAATATTATTTATGTATATCTTGTTGTTGGTTCTGTACCACTCAAATCTAGTGGAGATTTTCTCAGTGATTTGACTTTTGTAACCATTTCTCCTCTACCCGTCCTCTTCTCTTCAATCAGATTCCTGTCAGCTCACACTGGACCCCAACACAGCACATAGAAACCTCTGTCTGTCTGAAGAGAACAGAAAGGTGACATGGAGGAGAGAGACCCAGGAATATCTTGATCACCCAGAGCGATTTGACATCAAGACCCAAGTGCTTTGCAGACAGAGTTTGTCTGGGACTCGCTGTTACTGGGAGATTGAGTTGAGTGGGGAATGGGCTTCTATAGGAGTCGCATATAAAGGAATCAGCAGGAAAGGTGGGGATGCTTCATGTGGCCTTGGATACAATGACAAATCCTGGAGATTGTCCTGCTCTGCTTCCAGTTACACTGCCCTGCACAATAACAATCACACTGTAATAACTGCCCCCCACTTCCCCAGAATAGGAGTTTATCTGGACTTTAATGCCGGCACTCTGTCATTTTATGGTGTCTCTAACACAATGACTCTCCTCCACAGATTCCAAACCACATTCACTGAGCCGCTCTATCCTGGGTTTTATATTTCGGATGATTTCCCAATAACAATCTGCCAGCTGAACTAGACTTTTGTGTTTTAAGAAAAACTTTGTCCTCTCCACTCCTCAGGTGAAGGGAATGTTTAATCTGACACAACTTTGTATGAAAGTTAGGGGGTGTTATGGCACCACCTCAAAGTGAAATAAGGAGAATTATTAGTTTTTACAAATGGGCCGAGGCAGCCTCAATTTTACTGTTTAATCTGTCAGGTTAGTGTTTTTGTAATTGTAAACACACACACAACTGGTCAGTTGCTTCAGCATTAAATGATATTGATTACAAATACGTAAATAGCACCAAGTGGCAGACTTACTTGGCATCTCTGCACAGTGCTTGAATTCTCACAGCAAGTACTGATAAGTATCTCTTAAATTAAACAATTCCAGAATGTGTTCCTATATTGCTCTTGCATTGGCTACATAGGTCTCAAATGTGCAGGTTTGAAAAGCGATCTGGTGCTACTTTAGGTTAAAGAAAGTTCTCAGTTTATATGCCTTATTCTCAGGGTGCATGTTTACTGTAGCATGTGTTTCTTTCAACAATGCACATTTGATACCTATATAACGAATGGAAGTGCACAACAGGTGAGATTCATGGGATTATTTTGCCAGTTCCAATCCCTATCAATGTAAGGTCGTGTAAATAGCAGCTCATAATACTTGCCATGTCAAAGGCATGTCGGTATAGTTTTTAGCAGATTCCTGTATAAAGTAGAATCTTGTTAGCTGCATAGCGTTTGAACTTGTTGCTGAAGTTTATGGTAACACTTTATATGAAGCAATCATTTTTAAATAGTTTATTACCCCGTTATAGATGCTTAACCCTTTGCAGTCCATTTATTAAGTGCGTGTCAGGCGCGTCAGGTCCAATTTATTTTCACACGCGCAGTTAATTTTAGACGCGCTGTTTAAAAATATTTTTTTCCACAGTCAAACGGGTTTAAATGGCCCTGCATATCAACAAAGCACTCACTAGGCATCTCCAGCCCCACCCCACCCTTTTGTTCGCTATCGCTTTCACATATGCTAAGAAATAAATAATAATAATTGTCGTACATACCGATCAATCATTTCCTGATCACTCGTTTTATCACCAAACTCCTCAATAATGCAATCCAAGTCATTATTTTATTGCTATAACATCTTGAAAAAGCTCTGCAAATGTCCGTGATAGTCTCTGTGCGCTGATACAGTAACAACCAGCTTGTTTCCTTATGACCGCCCCTATCTGATGCCAGGGGCAAGTATGACTATTCATGAGATACGCCTTTATTTATTTATTTATTTTATCGACTTGTCTCAGCTCCTGTCGCTCCCACTCAGCCATTAATTGGTTTTCTCTGCTTTTTCCGGAGAAAAAACGACTAGAAACCCGTTTTTGCGTTTTTGATGATGTCGGACAGGGTCCGACAATGGACCTGATAGGAATAATTGCAATGTCGGACCAGGTCCGACAATGGACAACAAAGCAAAGATGAGTTATAATGTTTTCATAATGCATTATAGAACAAGTAATACATGGCAGTAACATCATTGACTAATGTGTTATAAATACTTAATAAAATACTTAATAGATGATATAAGAAATCTGTAATACATGAAAATATAAAACTGTATATTCACTGTAAACAAATCAGGACAAATCACATTAAACACAAATGATTTACACTTCATTGTATGGGTCATTTATTTTGTATTTGAAATTAATCTGCTTATTGAAAAATGTTTTTCATTATTTGTACAAACAAATAGAAACATCTGCCATAGCAGTGTCAATATGGTGTAGGGCCTCCATGGGCAGCCAGCACAGCACTGATTGGACGTGGCAGGTAGCGATTCTGCAAGGTGCTTTTTAAATTGTGCTGGAGGGATATGGGACCATTCCTCAATGATTACCAGCCTCTAATTCCTTCAGGTTGTGTTGTATTGGGGGTGGAAATCTGCAGTCAAGTCAGAATGGCCCATACATAGAGAGAGTCGCATCACTTTTGAGACTGTTCCTTGTGAAAAAGCCTCAGTTGTAATCTGTGCCTTCTTGAAAACAGAAACACCTGCCAACCAATTATCTCTTATCTGCCCTCTATCAAATCTATAAACCCTGGGGCTTCTTACATCCTTTTATACAGGAAACCAGCGGGTAAGGGATGTCTTTTCCTTGTGTTGTCATTATTATTATTATTATTATTATTATTATTATTATTATTATTATTATTATTATTGTGTTTTAATTGTTTATGAATTATCTCATCGGATTTCTGAAATGGTTGGATAATTACCCTAACAAGCACTTAATTAGATGCATTTGGTCTACTCATTAGGCAGTTCAAAGTTTCAATATTTATTTATTTTGATATTTTAACAATGTGAGAGAAATATCATCACAAGAAAGAAGACATTTCCATGGATATTGTAAATCACAATAAAATTGCCTCTTCATAGTAAGTGCATTACTATGAAGAGGCAGACCTCCAGTCATTGGAATGTGAAACTGGCTAAACCTCACAATGCAAAAGCACCAGAAGATGTGTTACACCGTTAGCTGAGCTCCTGCACCTGAATAATCAGTGAACTGGTGAAGCTGCAGCAAAGCCATGTCTAGTGTTCACACTGAGTTCATTAGATGGTTGGTTCCACACTCAGCACGGCTGCATTGGAGTGGAGTGTGAGCAACAAAGCTCACTTGGCAAACAAACCCAACTGAGTCCAGCTGAAGAGGTTCACTTGATAAACTGCAGTGTGAACAACAGGGGAACTCAACTCGTTTGCACACAGGAAACAAACCGCACTTCAACCTTTGCAACTGGATGAGGAGAAAGTGAAGTTTCACGGTTGTTTTTGTGTAGTTGGTTGGTAGCGTTGCGTCTATACAGTTCACTAAAAATAAACATCAAAGGGAACAATACGGACAGTGAAACGATGACACTTAGAAATGTGGTCGGACACCAAAATCCAGGCAGAATTCTCCTCCAGTGCTCGTTTCCATAGCAATATAAAGAGATACAAATTATATACAATTGAAACACATGCTGACAAAAAACAGAAGAATCCCCCAATTGCTGCCATCTTAAATATCCCAAGATGCACTGCAGACAGTGTGACCATCCAGTCCACTCATCATAAAAAAACTAACTGAGTTCACTTGCAAACTGCAATGTGAACACACATGAACTCAGTCCTGAAATGAACAACAAAGTAAGCAACTCCATTTCACACCCAGTGATTGAAGAGCTATTGAAGACCTGCTATAAGTTTTGCTGCTCTGCTTACTTTGTTTCTATCACTACAGTGATTGAATTCAAGTGGCAGGACATTATTCATACATCACGACTCAAAAGCTTTGCATCACCCTCTATACAGAAGGAACTAATTCTGCTTCATAAACTTGAATGAAACCTGCTGAATAATGTTACCTTGTTAGTAGTGGTTAGGGCTCTGGACTCTTGACCTGAGGGTCGTGGGTTCAATCCCAGGTGGGGGACACTGCTGCTGTACCCTTGAGCAAGGTACTTTACCTAGATTGCTCCAGTAAAAATCCAACTGTATAAATGGGTAATTGTATGTTAAAATAATCTATAAAAAATAATGTAATTGTATGTAAAAATAATGTGATATCTTGTAACAATCAAGTCACCCTGGATAAGGGTGTCTGCTTATAAATAAATAATAAAAAAGGATAGTGCTGCTCTAGAAAGAGTGCAAAGAAGAGGTTTAAAAGGCATGTCATATGCAGACAGCCTCAAGAATTGAATTTGTTCAGTCTTGAACAAAAAAGTCTACGCGGTGATCTGATTCAAGCATTCAAAATTCTAAAAGGTATAGACAATGTCGACCCAGGGGACTTTTTCGACCTGAAAAAAGAAACAACGCCCAGGGGTCACAAAAGGAGATTAGATAAAGCGGCATTCAGAACAGAAAATAGGAGGCACTTTTTTACACAGAGAATTGTGAGGGTCTGGAACCAACTCCCCAGTAATGTTGTTGAAGCTGACACCCTGGGATCCTTCAAGAAGCTGCTTGATGAGATTCTGGGATCAAAAAGCTACTAACAATCAAACGAGCAAGATGGGCCTTATGGCCTCCTCTCGTTTGTAAACTTTCTTATGTTCTTTTGGGTGATGTTTATCATTGTGGGCATCTTTAAACAGCTTTTTTAGTGGTAACAATGTACTGGACACTGAAGTGAACTGCAGCTACATTTCAACATGAATGAGATACACAGCGCACCTCGTTCAATCTTGATTAAGTACATGTAAAGCTAAATTGCCTGTGTTGATGATTATATATTCGCCCTGGATAAGGGCGTCTGCTAAGAAATAAATGAATAATAATATATTATAAGTGTATTAATTTAGTGATCAAACAAACAAAAATGTCTTGTCTTTTGCCCGGCCCCAAGTGTAAAACTAAAAATTCTCAGGCAGCATAGAAAATGTGTGTTATTTCCGCAGCAATTGGATTCCTAGGATCCCTGGTTAAGATGCAACACACTGTGACAAATATTCAGGCTTTATGGAAAAGAGAAAGTATCTGAAAGTGGGAAGGGTAATATCTTCTCTTTGCAACCAACCTGAAGTGCATTTGTCTTTGTAAACAGCGTGTAAAATAGGAACTTCAAGTCCCATGAACACCCTGTGTTGTGGAAAAGGGAAGCGTAGCAATAACACGAGAGGGGAGAGATATGCAGTGACGGTGTTAACCCAGCCTGCATAAAGAGACATGTGTTGAGTGAAGGCGTTGGTCCAGCATGAACGTACTAGAGGAAGGGACGTGCTCTACAAGCAATTGGTGGTATTGCAGTTTTAACCAAGGACTTAAGCATTTGTAAGGACTATATGTACGCTGATTTCTAGTGTTACAACTTCTTGTTGTGTAAATGATTTAATTATAAATTTAACTGCTTGTTGGTTTGGAACAAAATATACCAGACCCCAATGGACTGTGTTTTAAAAAGGGAACAAAAGAACAGCAAATGATCGCCCGAGAAGGACTGTTGTAAGTTTTAGTAAGTTGGGATATTACAAGTCAGACAGGACGCTGCAAGCAGCGTTGGTTGAGTTTCCAGCTCTTCACCGGCAGGGGTCTCCAAAACACCTGCCAAGGACAAAAAGTGAATTACTCAAGGCTGTGTAACAGTAATTGAACCTCAAATTACCTGTTGTTCCTGTTCGGACCAGAGGGGCGCCAACTTCCCTTGTGGAAATAGATCCAAAACTTGGCTATACTTACCAGTACACCTGAAAGGAGCAAAACTAGTGTTACCAAACAAACACTTGTGGATTACAAAATTACTTGTGAATAGGATACTTGCCTTGAGTGGACCTGTGCCTGGAGATCTCAGAAGGGTGACTTCAGTTAACTGGTGGTGACCAGGAAAACCTGGACTGAAGTAAAATAGCTTGTTAAGTTTGTGTTTTTACTTGCATTGAGAGTAGCTCATGCAAGGCCAAGCATAGAGCCTGCAAGAAAGTATAGACAGGTCCCAAGTGGGCAGGTTTTCTTTTATAAGTGCCATATAGCTGTATGCTCAAGGCATAAAATAATAAGTGTCCACATTTTACTGCAACTTTCTGTCTGTGTGTTCTTTCATACTGACACACACACTAAAGTATTATTTAACCATTTTATTCCATTGATTGGCGTTTAGGTACCAAACGCAATTTGAATGCTGCATTAAGCACTATGGCATTATTAACACCAGCACACTGTTATATATTACAATGTAACACTGCCCTCTACTGGTTATTTACTACAGTGATGCAAACCTGTTATCAGTACAGACACCATGTAATATACCTGCGGGCAATGTCTAGCAGACTGTGCTAGATTCTGCAAGAATAACCGCACGCCCAGGGGCATAGTAGGGCACGAGGCAGTAGGCCAAATGCCTTTTTACCCCTGGAAGTGAGGTTATTCCAGCACAACCAACACCCTGGAGTGTCTTATTGTGCTTATAAAAATCGGTTGCTAGTTCTTAAAAATAAAGATAGACACATTTTTATTTAAAAATGAATATAGGTTTATTTTTTCCTAAATATATTACTAAGCTAGGAAAAATAGTTCCAATAAATGTAATAGTTCCAATGAATTTAATAAACACATTATTTTCAGTAGATAAAATTAATTACATTTTCTGAGAATTTTCAGTATTTTATTTTTTTTTTAAATATATTCCTATGCTAGGTAAAACAGTTCTAATGAATTTGATAGAGCAACAACATATTTAATAATTCAAATACATGAAATAAATGATCTGTATCATGAATGTATTTGAATTGAAGTCTTAGTCAGGGGTGGTTCTGCCATAATGTTTGCTCAGTGGAAGTCAGTGGGGAGAGGAAACAAAGTAATGTTTCATCAGGATAAAAACTCAGAGTGAAAATAGAGAAGACTGGTAAGTAAAAAAGAAATAACCAAAGTACTGGGCCTGCTGTGTCACAATAACATGGAAATTTGACTTCCGTTACATTATTCATAATCTCTAAGAGAAAACCCTTTTGTGCAGTGATACAGTGTAGGGCTATCAAATCCTAAGCACTTTGTCACAAGGCTATATGCAAAATAAGCACAGGCAGGATCCTTGTCTAATTTAGTGGTGCATAAAGTATGGGGAGAACACAGAGGAGGTTTTGGTGCATTACAGGAACAAGTCCTGCTCGCTGCTGTGGAGGAGAGATCATCTGAAGCAGCCCTGTCACCTTAACAGAACAAGAACTGAACCTGCTTGCTTTCAAAATAGTAGTGTTGTTAAAAGTTGCACATGCACTGAACTTTTTGCCCTGTATTTATCCACTGGCAGTCTTTGAAAATAACACTTTCAAAATAACACCTCAAGATTCTGGTACTTTCCAAACGAACCATCTTTTCTGAAAATAAGTTTGTGCCTAGTGATAGTCATCTAGACTATGCATTTTTCATCAGCCAAAAACCAAGGTGTTGCTTGGTCTTGCGACATCACTAGCTAAAGATGCGTTTCTGAAGGAATACCACAGAGTATATCTTTGCTGAAGGTGTTAGGAAGGGATACGGTCAGAATGTTTAACTAGGATGCAAGCTTGCTGAAATTAATGATTATTCTAGTTGAAATGTTGAATAAGCCTATCATTCATATATAACCAAGCTAATGCATGATCATTATTTTTATTTGGTGCAGTACAGTATGTGCATTTTTACTTAAACCTGTTAAGTATTTTCTAGCATGTTTTATTAAACACTTAGTGAGCTTGCTAGTTTTCAAGTGGGGTGAGCAGGCAGCTGAAAATGGGATTTGATTTACACTGCTGATAAAACTGTTTCTGCTTCACAGCTAAAGAGGAGAGGCTAATTGTTAACCAAGTGTGGTGGTTGTCAGTTGAACTGCATAATGGTACCTTTAGTACTTTGCACCACTTTAAGTTTAGTTACTACAATAATTTGCATACAGCAAACTATAGGTGAAGTACAGAAAGCACACGATACTCACACAGTCGCTTAAAGTGATCAAGTGCAGGCACCCTCCGCAGAAGTACCGATACCTAGAGACTAGATTAAATGGCTATGCACAAAGATTATTTAGATGGGATTTTACTGTAAATCAGTTTGAAAGACTAAATCAGGTAAAATTAAATGAACCACAAATGCTAGTGTCACTGAAAAAAAATCAAACACAACTATAGATAATATACTGAAAGTCTCAAGGCCTAGGGGAGTACAATAACCCAGGCAAAAAACTGTGACAATTATAAAAACTGTTGGATTGGACAAAATAAGACAGGCTTATATCAAGTGTGCCAGAACCCAGGAGTGCCAGGAGTGCCTGCCCTCAGCTGGGTCCTGTAATTCTACAACACATCTATACCATCTATACTTGTACCAACTATAGCCACCTATATGACTGCCTGTGGTAGAGTCCTGGTATACTTGCCTCAGGCTGCCGAGGAGAACACATAAGAGACTGAGGTAGAGATTGACGTTGATACGCTGACACAGGCGCACGGGATTTAATCAATAAACATAAACAAAAAGTAAACAATAATGTCATGTGACGCTACCAGCGATGGTAGCGCACAGAGGACGATACATGACTGTACAAACACTCAAAATAAAACACAATACAACAAACTATAAATCAAAGGTGCCGTGAAAATGGCAGACCTTGCAGCAGCCCCGATCATAGTGATCTCTATGTTTTTATACCAAAGCTCTGCCGAGACACGCCCACCTGCCTGCTGGAACAGCTCATTGCTTTCAGCTGCTGCTCCACGCAGACAGGTAATCGCCCACGGCAGAGCGCAACATCAGTTAAACAATTAATTTAATCAATTTACAACAAATAACACAAAAATATACAATAAAACTACATATTTCCCATGTGTAGGGCTTCCGCCCTGCCACACTGCTCTGACTGGATCAGCAGTGCCTCAGACAAACACATGCTTGAATATTATTATTTGTTTATTTAGCAGACGCCTTTATCCAAGGCGACTTACAGAGACTAGGGTGTGTGAACTATGCATCAGCTGCAGAGTCATTTACAGTTATGTCTCACCCGAAAGAGCACAAGACGAAGACGGAGCACAAGGAGGTTAAGTGACTTGCTCAGGTAACACAATGAGTCAGTGGCTGAGGTGGGATTTGAACCGGGGACCCCTAGGTTACAAGTCCTTTTCTTTAACCACTGGACCACACAGCCTCCTATAGAACCCCAAGAATTGGACCAAAGAAGGTTGCATAGATTTAACCTTTGGAATCCTGGCAGCAATAAAATAACCCATCACAAAGTGACACTCAAAGAGCCCCTATTGAAAACCCTTTGCAGAACCTTAGCCAAAATGACTCCAACATCACTAGTGCAGGAAGGACCTGACATTACTGAAACAGGATATCATAACACGGCTTTCAGTCCTGCAGAAACGGCTCCAACCACTCATGCTTCACCCTCTCCACACACAAATATAATAACTACAGAAGCGAAACAGCTAAATAATTTCACTAAAAACAGTGAACTAGTTACTTTTAGACATGAGGAGTCGTTAATCCCACCTGATAAAACTGACACGGGTCAGTGGGAGATATATAGAATGTTAATTCTGAAGCTAGGGGGGCCTTTTCCTCCTCCGTAACTAAGGGTGGCAGGGTGCCCCGCCCCTGTGCTTATTTTGTGTTTTATGTTGTATGTAGTGTGCTATTGTTAGTGTGTATATATTGGTGCATGGGGTAGAATGTGGGCTGTGTAGCACAAATGATTTAAAATGTATATTAGTACGCGGGCACAGGGATTGCAAAAATTAGTTCATGTGCCGGGATTCAAGTGAATGATTAATTAGCAATTGAATCTCGACACAGCTGTATATATAGATGCACAAGTCACTCACTCAGGGTTGGGTGTTCAGTGAGGAGAGAACGAGAGTTGGGGGGTAAAGAGAGCTAAAAATAATTACCATTGCTATTCATGCTATTCTGTTTTGGTCACCATGTCGTTTTGTAAAAGTGTTTTAGCTTGTTCAAATCTTTTATTTGTTCATTTATAATAAACCATGTATCAGCGCTTCACTCACTAAACTGTGTCCTGTCTCTTCTGGGTCTGACATCACCGCACAAGCTATCCATGACACTAAGTTACAAAATGTCACAATATCCGCTCAAATAAAGGTCAAGTAAAATACCCTGGACTGACACTTGGAACACAGGTAATTTAGAATCCCAGTATTAAGACACAGAATTAAATGAGAGAATGAGTGCATTTTATGAAGGGATATAAGAAATGGGACAAGGCAGATATCCACAAGGATATTTTCCTAACCTGTACAATGAAATACATTTCGCATTAACACCTCTGAAGAATCAAAAGGTGGCGATGGGGATCTCAAATGTAGTAATTACCCGAATTATACCCATGGCTGACGGTTATGAGCTTTCAATATGTGTCACTACCCCTGCTATATAGCATAAATGTGAGCATGCCTACTCCCTCTTAAACATATGAAGGTTAGAAAGAGAGGGTGAAAACTACTGGTTCATAAATAGAGAACTACATTTTGATTTGGTTGGTTTAGGCCCTGAAAGAGTGATATTTACCAAGAGCTGCAGGCAGGCTAGTAATATAATAATATGTAGTAAAACATCTACGAAACCCATAACAGGAGAATACCCAGAGTTAGTACGAAACTACTTGGCAATCCACCAGATTCCTACTGGTGAAATTATTATATTAGACTCCGGGACATGCAATACAACATTATGGCCTAAGGTATTAAAAGGAGGCTGTGTGGTCCAGTGGTTAAAGAAAAGGGCTTGTAACCAGGAGGTCCCCGGTTCAAATCCCACCTCAGCCACTGACTCATTGTGTGACCCTGAGCAAGTCACCTCACTTAACCTCCTTGTGCTCTGTCTTTTGGGTGAGATGTAATTGTAAGTGACTCTGCAGCTGATGCATAGTTCACACACCCTAGTCTCTGTAAGTCGCCTTGGATAAAGGCGTCTGCTAAATAAACAAATAATAAAAGGGAAAGGAACTAAATAACCTCTATTTAGGTACTACACAGAATTTAGTAGGGGAAAATGTTCGGCTAGAAAGCGGATCCGATTCACGAGTTTGGATCATGCGCAGTGAACCACAAGTAGAAAAAAAGGGAGAGATAATTAAGACAATAAAACGACCTGATGGGTCTAGGAGAATTGAGCCAGAAATAAGGAAAGGGCTGAAAATCCTTTGGATACAAGATTTAGGTCAGAGCATGAAAAAGTTTAGTCTGCCCGAAGAGGCAAACCCTTACTCTCCTCCCTCTCCCAAAATGGAAAACAGTGAATCAGAACCCGAAATGGAACAAATAGTACGAAAATGTAAATGGATCCCTGATGGGGAATTAAACTAACATTATAGGATCTCAGGAAGAAATTGACTTAGAGACACTTAGAAGATGGGGGGTAGAAAGAGATGATAAGCGTAAGTTGGAGGAGGAAATAAATAAATAGATAAATAAATGAAAAAATAAAACACTAGCAGTGTTTTATTTATTCATTTAACGTAAAGATCATTAAAAAGGGTTGGGCTTATATGAAAGCACAAGGGCGCGCCTGTATGGAAGAGAACCTAGAGATCCTACACTGACCACCAGAGGGGGGATTGTCATGGAGCTGGTTAAAATCCTTAAGCCTGGAAAGATGTGGAAAAGATACAAAGTAAATACTGGTGTTCAGGAGGGCTCCCTGTCTAATTTGTTGCTGTAAATACCTACTGACTGTAACTACAGTGCTTTGCAGTGTGGAAAGTTGAAGACATGGAAGTAAGTCAAATTATGTTAGAAGCATTAAAATGGCTAATGGTGTGTCCAGACTGGTATATTTGTGTGAACAAATTGAGATGGACAAGCACGGGATCTTTTATAACTGTCCTGCAGGAGATTCAGATTCAGATTCCAGGAAGATGCAAGCCCCTCCGAGACACACAGATTGTAATTGTGACGAGTGCAGAAAAGACAGGGCTCAGTTAAGAAGGGAACTTGCACAGCTTGTATCCCCAAGCGGTATCATGCTTATACCAAGACTAGCCCAGGAGAGCCGATACATAACTTCGATATAGTGAGGGTGACCTGTCTCAAGTGCAAACATCATGTAGAATGGGAAGCCGTTGGAACTATAGAATGCCTGCAGTGTAGGGAGCATACTGAAGGAGTTGCAGTACATTACAGGTGCCAATCAGGGAGAGCTCGCCATACCTGTGACGCGAGGTACTGGATGCCTGGGAGAAGTTCTGCTGTTTGCCGTGGAGAAGAAGGGATCTGAAGCAAGAGGAGACAGAAAAAGATGGAGTCCCACTTGACCCGATGAAAAGAGCTTGCTTGCCTGCAGCCAAACAGTTTTTCTTCAACTATAGCCACACACTAAACTTTCTAGAATTAAAAATAACTGGTACTTTCCAAACTAACCGTCTTTTCTGAAAATAAGTTTATGCCTAGTGATAGTCATCCAGACTATGCATTTTTCATCAGCCAAAAACCAAAGTGTTGTTTGGTCTTGCGACATCACCAGCTAAAAACTGGTCTAGAAGAAATATCCTGGAGTATATTTTTAGTAGAGGTGTTAAGACAGGATCTGGGCAGGATGTTTAACTAGGATGCTAGCTTGCTGAAATGTACTATTATTATTATGGCTGAAATGTTGAATAAGCATATAATTCATACATAACCAAGTTAATGCATTATAATTAAATTTACTAAGTGAAGTATGTGCATTTTAGCTTAAACCTATTATAAGTATTTTGTAGCATCATTTTAATTAAACATTTAGTGAGCTTGCTAGTTCTCGAAAAACACATTGTAACCACATAAGCAGGGGGGTTGTGGTGACGTCAAGCAGGATGGGTAGGCAGCTAAAAAATTGGGCATAAAAACCAGTGAAATTATACCAAATGGTCCTCAATCTTCAGTCTCGACCTGAGCTCTTGGGTTGTCAGACCCAACCTTGCAGCTTGAATCCAGAATCGAGAATCGAAAAACCCTCACCTACTTGACATCACCTACCTGCTCTGAATTAATTACACCTCCAAGAAGCGGGTAAGAAAATATTCATTGTCTGAAAAATAGATGTCTAAAAGATAAGTAGAAGTAGTATATGCATGTGTGGGGTGGTTTGGAGAGATTTGTATGCCTGAATAACACAGCATTGCTTCATGAAAGTTTCTCTTAGAAGGATTGAGTTCTTAAAAATCAGATTTTCTTTTTAAAATATAATCTCTGTAGGAACTACTTTTCTTTCAACTCTTCTTTTTTTGCAAAACTTAATTAAATAAAACAACACCGGTCAGATTATTAAATTATATTAATATCATACAAAGCGCTGTCTTTGTGTCTATTGTGCTGTACCTCTCTTTCAATAACCCTGCAGTATTGTTCTGTACCTCTCCTTCAATAACCCTGCAGTATTGTGCTGTACCGCTCCTTCAATAACCCTTCAGTATTGTGCTGTACCTCTCCTTCAATAACCCTGCAGTATTGTGCTGTACCTCTCCTTCAATAACCCTGCAGTATTGTGCTGTACCTCTCCTTCAATAACCCTGCAGTATTGTGCTGTACCTCTCCTTCAATAACCCTGCAGTATTGTGCTGTACCTCTCCTTCAATAACCCTGCAGTATTGTGCTGTACCTCTCCTTCAATAACCCTGCAGTATTGTGCTGTACCTCTCCTTCAATAACCCTGCAGTATTGTGCTGTACCTCTCCTTCAATAACCCTGCAGTATTGTGCTGTACCTCTCCTTCAATAACCCTGCAGTATTGTGCTGTACCTCTCCTTCAATAACCCTGCAGTATTGTGCTGTACCTCTCCTTCAATAACCCTGCAGTATTGTGCTGTACCTCTCCTTCAATAACCCTGCAGTATTGTGCTGTACCTCTCCTTAAATAACCCTGCAGTATTGTGCTGTACCTCTCCTTAAATAACCCTATAGTATTGTGCTGTACCTCTCCTTAAATAACCCTGCAGTATTGTGCTGTACCTCTCCTTCAATAACCCTGTAGTATTGTGCTGTACCTGTACCACTCCTTCAATAACCAATAATCAGAGAAAGATGTGTGTCTGTAGGTAAGTGCCAGTGTAGAAAGCTGTGTGTCTGTAGGTAAGTGCCAGTGTAGAAAGCTGTGTGTCTGTAGGTAAGTGCCAGTGTAGAAAGCTGTGTGTCTGTAGGTAAGTGCCAGTGTAGAAAGCTGTGTGTCTGTAGGTAAGTGCCAGTGTAGAAAGCTATGTGTCTGTAGGTAAGTGCCAGTGTAGAAAGCTGTCTGTCTGTAGGTAAGTGCCAGTGCAGAGGTTCCTGAAGGAAGGGGGGCATCTTTTTAAAAGGGGCAGTGAGGCACCATTGAAAACTTCAAACACCAGGTTTTTAATACACAATTTAGAACTGTACATAAAAGCCATATTGCCTAGCTTATCATAAGGAAACATATTGTGCACATGACTGCAAACAGCAAGGAAGCAGCCATGTTCATATCTTCAGGAAGCACAGGTTTGGCACTCACTCCCACAGCTCTTATTTACAATGCTGGACGTTAACCCCTTGTTTTATGGGAAGGCACATGATGGGAAACTGCTTTAGTGTGAAGTACTTTCATGCAAAATATTTTTCCATTATATCTTTTGAATGTGCTTAATGCATTAGCATTAATGTGTTAACATGTATAAAAAATACACCAGTCTCAAAATTATGCTCATTTGATTTCTCCAAACACCTGTATTATCTGCACATGTATGTAATCTGTACCTAACCATGTGGTTGTTATTAGCAGAATAAATGTGTATTCCAGTTAAGAATGTGGAAATACATTGTGAGGCTCCTCACTGGCCCTGGCTGCTTTCTGCTTCACACAGGCTTGCTTCAGTGTGCTGCCTTTCTGACTCATCCTGACTTTCTCCTTCATACTGCCTGTGGTACAAACATCATTGTTTTTAATTAATTTTAGTTTGGGGAACATGAATCTGGCTACAGACAATACACCGTGGCACAAATAATGCTCACAAAAAATGTATTTTTTAAAACAAAAATAGTCTGGACTCGTATTTTGTTTATCCACATCTAAAATGTAGAACAGACTTCAGCGCGTGCAGACAGATATACATGCTTTATGAATAAACAACTAAAAATAACAACATGACTGAAGCGCAGTTACATTGTTTAACAGATCAACATGCCTAATCAATATGGCCCATGATTTCTAGACAGTTGCATTTCACTTCACTTTACAACCTTGTGTTTTTTTTAATGTCCTAACAACTTAATCTTCACCGAAGACCAGTTCATCTTCACAAGGCAACTAACGTATTAAACGCATTTTAAATTGGAAAAAAACACAAATTGACCTCCCTTCTTTAATATAATCCCTCATAAGAATTAGCCTGAATTCTTGTCATGCAATACGATCAATCAAAACAGTTGTTTATATGAAATAAATTATATATGATTTCTACTTAAACAAGGATGCGCTTGTTTTAAAGCATGTATTTCTGTATTTATTTTAAATCTGGTCTCTGCTGCTGCAACATTTTGCCCAGGACTACAATTCCACAATTGACTGCAGCATGTCTAAGGAAACAAGCAAAGTGAGAATCAAAAGGATTGTTAGAAAAATGACATTCTAATGTTCATTCACACATATATTTAGCCTTCTTTCAGGCCTCAAGTTAACATTAGAAAATACAATCTGTCACATACAGTACTGTATTATTTATTCATGTATTAAACATATATATATATATATATATATATATATATATATATATATATATATATATATATATATACGTATATATATATATATATAATAAAGTATTTAAACAAATAGGTTTTACATCTAATTGTCATTTAATGTTTGATTATATACACAGTTCCATGAACACATATATTTCAATAATATAGCGTGGCGATCCTGCGTGAGACAAAGTATAGGATTTCTATCTCTGGAAGAAGTGACTCAGTTGTTTATTGTACAGCTCTGGTCTGTTGTGAATCTTCCACCAGCTTCATTACTCAGTCTCAACCCAGTTTCATATGTACTCTTTGTAATGCCTGCTTGCCTTCATCCAGTTATTGCAGAACTCAGACTGTGGTTCTCAGTTTTGCCATGCTTACCCCTGTCAGATTCGCACTCTTTTTATTTATATATATACTCTAAGCACACTCTTAAACTCAGGGGAGACATTTAAGAGGACATAGAGATGTTTCAGACTCCTGTAAGTGGATCATTCATGCACTGGGCTTGCAACGTATCCAGATGACTTTTAATAATCAAGAAATTCACACAGACTCATTTGATTTGAAGTTTTAACGAATCAGAGTAGTATTAGTACCCCTTTGGTTTATTAACTGCTTAAAATGGATTGAGTAGTTACAGACTAAGTCAAATTCCAGCTGACAGACAGTCTGGGCAATCCAGTGCCTTAAAAGGTGTTAGCATTAATACTTCAATACATTTATGTTATGGTTACAACATGTTTTGCCCCAAGGCTATGCATGCATAAAACTAAAGACGCCCATCGCTAAGTCCTAAAACATCCAATATATCATTCTCATAGACTAAAACATAAGTCGGATACCTTATAGCAATGCATCAATATAGGAGAGATCTAGATTCCAAATAGTTCTAACCTCCCAAATTATATATGGAAGTGTAGATTATAAGGTAAGGACAGGAACTGTCTTCAAAGGCAAAGACTTCTGAACGCGACCCAAACAGCAATCATCTTGATCGGAGATCTTCAGAGGATGGACCACACAACTGGCAAGTTGGTGATACTTGACTATGATTTTACCTTGGTTTTTATAGAGTTTTTGCCTCGCTTCTTGTGTCAGAAGTCTCAATTAAGTCTTAAACATTAATCAGCCTTAACAGCGCATGTCCTTCAAGTGAATAACATTTTTAAAACACCTGGTAACTCCCTTCATAAGATTAATTAGCCATCATCCCCTAGTCCACCTCTCCTACATCTCCAAAATATGTAAGGTGAACCTTTGAACTGATGTTATTCTTTCTTGGTACGAGAGAGTATATGAAGAATACATAGAAAGACGTGTTTAATATATAACACCTACTTTGGTGTAATTATTCCCAATCCTTGGGTCAAAAATGTCCCTTTAACATCAAAAGACATTTTCTTTTAGCTTCATTACATGTATAGATGTGTTTTACAATTAACTAAAACCTATTGGATATGGGCTGGTAGAAGGCTCATAGCAAACTTCTTAAGCAGGCAACTATATATCCAAGCATTCTCACTTAAATTCAGACTATCAGGAACATAGTCAAAATATAACAGTCTCATTTAAGCCATTCAGTGCTTTAAACTAAACGTGACCTCTCTCGTTTTTCTCTTACAAAAATCCTGTTCAGGCAAGTTCTGAACCACCTGCTTCTCTATCAAGGTCATCCATCATTGATAGAAGACTCTTTTGTAAGTGTTTTCTCAGACGTATGGCATACCATGGTCCTATGCTATGGCCCCCCTCATTTGTTCCAAGCTTCCATCTCTACATTCTCATCCCCATCATCAGTGGGCAAAAACATTTTAACAGCATAGAACCGCACACCCTTGCAACCTAGGCCTTCCATGCAAATTAATTTAATGACTGTAACAAATACACTCAACTGTAGCATATTTTTTACTTTGTTCCCACTCCTCTGTGAGATCCACACTAACCACAAGACTGTTTGATTTAACAGGGCGGTGCTTGTACTTTTTTTGGACAATACAGAGCCTTAGACAATAATCAATATAGGGTTCAAAACACAGTTCAGGTTCTCATACAATCCGGGTTAATCCGCCAGAAGGGTGGTCAAAACAGTCCAAATCATACACAGAATTTAAGTCTTCTTTTTTTCCTTTTAGTTTTAAATCAGTAACTCTTACCAGCACTCACTCTCTCTCTCTCTCTCTCTCTCTCTCTCTCTCTCTCTCTCTCTCTCTCTCTCTACACCTTGTACTCCTCTCCTTTTCATGCTGTGACCCAGCCCTTTTATAGGTGGCTACTACACCCTGGGCACATTGCATTGTGGGAATTGTAGTGTGCTTAGGGTGGCCGTTTTGTGAATTGTAGTCCTTTCCCTGCTGCCATTTTGTGATGGTAGAAAGTGCTGTCAAAAAGGACGTGCCAGAACAGTATGTGACACCCCTGACATGAGCGCTTGTTCTACTTTTATCAGATGTAAGTGTTTTCTGTTCTCACACTTCTGTGTATGTGTGAGAATGCCAGTTTATCTTTCTCAGAAAAACATAGTGCCATGCTCCTCACAACTTCTCACACGTCCCTTTGCTGTATTGTCAGCCACCTTCAGTTAATGTGAAAAGTTCAATACATTAGTCACTTTTATGAAATGTAGATGTTGTACCAGTAATCAGAACGTTCAACAAATTACACAACATTAAATTTGTAAAAATGTAAAGCCATTAAATTATATTACATAAGTTAATGCTTTCAATTGCCAATCAATAAACAGCCCTTTAAAAAAGAGACAAGTTTGCGTAACATTTCCAATTGCAAGTATGGATTATTACAGGACCATTCTGTATGAAGAGTTCGCTCTAGAAGATCAGTATCTCGACAATATCGCTGCCTTTGTGATCCCTTTATTGTATCCAATGAAAGGGAGTTTAAAAGACGATATCGTTTATTGAAGACCGCAGTCGCAAGACTGATAAATTTGCTACAACCACAACTGCAACAAACGGCAAGAGAAGGACATCCTATTCCCCCAGCTATTCAAGTTCTAACAGCGCTCAGATTCTACGCAACCAGTTCTTTCCTCTGTGTTTGTGGAGATGTACTTAATGTTCTTGAAAGTACAGTGAGGGTAAACCAATGTTATTTTGGTAGACTTATTTTTAAAGGAATATAGTAATATACTGAGAGGCATTAAAACGCAACAAATGATATTGGTTCCAAGGTCATTTTGTACCTCGGACCAGAACTTCATTTTGGCATGTTTTACGATATTGCTTACATTGCAACTGTTGGCAGCTGGAGCGTCCTGGCACGCAGTGTTCCTCTCTGTACCTGTGAATAGGCGTGGAAGGTTTTACATATATGTACTGTATATCTTGGACAACTTTTCTTTTCCTGAAGCAGTACAGTACATACCTGATGGTTCTGGGACAGTTTGCAAATCCCATCCAGCGTCACTGTCAATGACGTCATCAATGGGGGTCAGTATACCAGGAACGATGGGTGTAGAGTGGGGGCAAGGGCTGGTTTGACGCTCCACTCGCTTGTCGTTTATGCTTTAGAATAGCA
Source organism: Acipenser oxyrinchus oxyrinchus (assembly GCA_030684275.1). NCBI lineage: Eukaryota > Metazoa > Chordata > Actinopteri > Acipenseriformes > Acipenseridae > Acipenser > Acipenser oxyrinchus. The sequence goes on along the minus strand of CM060277.1, from coordinate 7,947,689 downwards.
TTTGTGGTCTCCAATTTCAGTCGTTTCCGTAATGTATTTAAAATTGTTACTGCTGCTGGTCGTCTCTCAGAAAAAGCAGCATTGAACTTTGTAGCAATTTCACTCCAAACATTTGAACGGTGTATCACGACTGTTTTAATTTGCTGTTTTACACCTTCGACAAAATAAAGCCTTTGTTCTGTTGTGCAGTGTTGAGCAGGTCCTCCAGACATGGTTTCTACCGTAGTTGATTGAACCCGAGTTTTTTGTTTTGTTTTGTACCTATATATAAATAGTAGCCTATTAATTTGCACTTTTAATTGCATCACAATGGTTTTGTAATGACATTTGTTGGTATAATTATTAGGAATGTTTGGTGTATTTCTCAATAAAATGCTTGAGTGAACATTACTAATAAAACATGAAACATGGCATGGCGGTTTTATTATTTAGTTTTATTCCATATAGTTAGGCTACTGAAATATGTTTTCCATTGAACATTAATGTAGCTGAACATAGCTGGCACCATCTATGCCAGAAAGAAACGATGGCCTTAATCCCCAGCTGCGGACTAAACTAGTACACTAACAGCGATCAGCTGATCTCCCTTTCTAAAGTTCGTTGCAATAGGAACAGGTTTAAACCACAGCTGGGGATGATCCTCAAGAAAGCACCGTAAGAGCTGTTCTCAAGTTAGTCTGCTAGGTGTGTACTAAATCAGAATGCTCCAAGCAATTGACCCACAGAGTTCAGAGGCAGTGCGTAAAGAGCATATGTTTTGTTGGATATTTACTTTTAAAGTTCAAAATGCCAGACACATTTGATCAATTTGTATTATACGAGGTAACCAGTGGTGTACCACAGGGATCAGTATTAGGTCCTCTGCTATTCCTAATCTACATTAATGATTTAGATTCTGGTATAGTAAGCAAACTTGTTAAATTTGCAGATGACACAAAAATAGGAGGAGTGGCAAACACTGTTGCAGCAGCAAAGGTCATTCAAAATGATCTAGACAGCATTCAGAACTGGGCAGACACATGGCAAATTAGATTTAATAGAGAAAAGTGTAAGGTACTGCATGCAGGCAATAAAAATGTGCATTATAAATACCATATGGGAGATACTGAAATTGAAGAAGGGAACTGAAAAAGACCTAGGAGTTTATGTTGACTATAAAAAGGCCAATGAAATGCTCAGATATATTGTGAGAACTGTTGAATTTAATTCAAGGGAAGTAATGTTAAAACTTTACAATGCATTAGTAAGACATCACCTAGAATATTGTGTTCAGTTCTGGTCACCTCGTTGCAAAAAGGATATTGCTGCTCTAGAAAGAGTGCAAAGAAGAGCAACCAGAATTATCCTGGGTTTAAAAGGTATGTCGTATGCAGACAGGCTAAAAGAATTCAATCTATTCAGTCTTGAACAAAGAAGACTACGCGGTGATCTGATTCAAGCATTCAAAATCCCAAAAGGTATAGACAATGTTGACCCAGGGAACTTTTCTGACCTAAAAAAAGTAACAAGGACCAGGGGTCACAAATGGAGATTAGAGAAAAGGGCATTCAGAACAGAAAATAGATGGCACTTTTTTACACAGAGAATTGTGAGGGTCTGGAACCAACTCCCCAATAATGTTGTTGAAGCTGACACTCTGGGATCCTTCAAGAAGCTGCTTGATGAGATTCTGGGATCAATAAGCTACTAACAACCAAACGAGCAAGATGGACTGAATGGCCTCCTCTCGTCTGTAAACTTTCTTATGTTCTTCTGTTCTTATGTCTAACTGTTATGTAAAAACGGTGTGCATTTATTTATTGGTTAACCATTGAACCTATTACATCCCTAATTATATATATATACAGTATATACAGTCACCTCCAAAATTATTGGCACCCTTGATAAAGATGAGCAAAAAAGACTGTATAAAATAAATAATACCAGTACTGAGCTATATTGTAATTTTTCAACATGTGGAATATATTTGACTTTATTAATGATTCAATGGAATCAACCAAAATTACACATTTCTCAAATTATAAATTTATTTCCAAAAAAAATGAAGTTTCACAATTATTGGCATCCTTGTTTTCTGTACTTTGTGCACCCTCCCCTTGCAAGGATAACGGCAACGGAGTCTTTTTCTATAATGTTTAATGAGATTGGAGAACACATTGGGAGGGATCTTAGACCATACCTCCATACAGAATCTTTCCAGATCCTTGATATCCTTCGGTCTGCGCTTATGGACTGCCCTCTTCAATTGAAACCATAGGTTTTCAATGGGGTTCAAGTCCGGAGACTGAGATGGCCATTGCAAAATGTTGATTTTGTGGTCAATTAACCATTTCTTTGTGGATTTTGATGTGTGCTTGGGGTCATTGTCTTGCTGGAAGATCCACTTGCGGCCAAGTTTCAGCCTCCTGGCAGTGGCAACCAGGTTTTTGGCTAAAATGTCCTGGTACTGGGTAGAGTTCATGATGCTGTTGACTTTAACAAGGGCCCCAGGACAAGTGGAAGCAAAACAGCCCCATAACATCAAAGATCCACCACCATATTTTACAGTAGGTATGAGGTTCTTTTCTGCACACGCATCCTGGTGTGTGTGGCCAAAGAGCTCTATTTTCATCTCATCTGACCATAGCACCCGGTTCCAATCGAAGTGTCAATGCCGTTAAGCAAACTCCAGGCGCTTACGTTTGTTGGTTGCTGTCAATAAAGGTTTTTTTTTTTTCTGGCAACCCTTCCAAATAGCCCATTGGCATGGAGGTGGCATCTAATTGTAGATTTGGAGACTTGGTGACCCCAAGATGCAACCAAGTTCTGTAATTTTCCAACTGTGCCCCTTGGATTTCCCTTTGCCTCCCGAACCATCTGCCTCACTGTGGGTGGGGGCAAGATACACTTGTGTCGTCTACCAGGCAAGTTTACCACTGTTCCAGTGGTTTTGAACATCTTAATTATTGCCCTAATAGTGGTAAGTGGTATATTTAGTTTTTTAGCTATTGTTTTGTACCCAATGCCTGATTTGTGAAGGTCAACAACCATTTGTCTCTTTTCATTTGTGAGTTCTTTGCCTTTCCCCATGGTGATGGATGACAAATGGATTTCATATGCGTGTTACCTCATTTTTATACCCCAGTGAAACAGGAATCCAAGGAAGGCCACAATACAGTTGCTTAAGACTGAGATGAACTTAAAGAAGTAGAATGTTAATGCAGATTTAATTTTGTTTGATTTTATTTATAAGAATCTTTAGGGGTGGCATTAATTCTGACACCTATCTTTTTGAGAAAATGTTTTATTACTTCTTAATAAAAAAAAAAACTTTTTCTGTGAGCAATTATATTAGAATAAAATAATATGGTTTTCCCATATATTTGAGCATAAAATATAACTCATTACCTGTGTTGTTTATTTTATACAGTCTTTTTTACTCATCTTTATCAAGGGTGCCAATAATTTTGGAGGTGACTGTATATATACAGTGCCTATAGAAAGTCTACTCCCCCTTTCAAAATTTTCACCTTTTGTTGCCTTATAGCCTGGAATTAAAATGCATTAAAATAGTTTTTTTCATTGATCTACACATCCTACCCCACAACTTCCAAGTGAAAAAATATTCTAGACATTTGTAGAAAATTAATTAAAAATAAAAAACTGAAATAGCTTGGTTAGATAAGTGTCCACTCCCCTTGTAATAGCAATTCTAAATTAGCTCAGGTGTAACCAATCGCCTTCAAAATCACACACCAAGTTAAGTGGCCTCCACCGCTGTTAAATTGTAGTGATTCACATGATTTCAGGATAAATTCAGCAGTTCCTGTAGGTTTCCTCTGCTCGGTAGTGCATTTCAAATCAAAGACTCAACCATGAGCACCAAGGAGCTTTCAAAAGAACTCCGGGACAAAGTTGTTGAAAGGCACAGATCAGGGGATGGGTATAAAAAAATATCTAAGCAAAAATATCAAAGGCCTTGAATATCACTTGGAGCATGGTCAAGACGATTATTAAGAAGTGGAAGGTGTATGGCACCACCAAGACCCTGCCTAGATCAGGCCGTCCCTCCAAACTGGATGACCGAGCAAGAAGGAGGCTGATCAGAGAGGCTACTAAGAGGTCAATGGCAACTTTGCAAGAGCTACTGACTTTCATGGCCAAGACTGGTCAAAGTGTGCATGTGACAACTATATCCCAAGCACTCCACAAATCTGGCCTGTATTTTACTCAAGAAAGACCACCTTGAATCCTGTTTGAAGTATGAAAAAACACTCAGGAGATTCTGTAGCCATGTGGCAAAAAGTTTTGTGTCTGATGAAACTAAAATGGAACATTTTGGACTAAATTCAAAGTGTTATGTTTGGCACAAACCCAACACAGCGCATCACCCAAAGAACACCATCCCTACTGTGAAGCATGGTCGTGGCAGTATCATGTTATGGGGATGTTTCTCATCGGCAGGGACTGGGGCACACAGCCAAAGTTACATATTACAGGATAGAAGGGAAAATGAATGGAGCAAAGTACAGAAAAGTCCTTGAGGAAAACCTGCTGCCCTCTGCAAGAAAGCTGAAACTGGGACGGAAGTTCGCCTTTCAGCATGACAATGACCCAAAGCACACAGCCAAATCTACACTGGAGTGGCTAAGGAATAAAAAGGTAAATGTCCTTGAGTGGCCTAGTTAGACCCCCGATCTAAATCCAATCGATAATTTGTGGCATCACTTGAAGATTGCTGCCCATCAACTCTCCCCAAGGAGCTTGACAGAGCTTGAACCATTTTGTAAAGAATGGTCAAATATTGCCAAATCTAGGTGTGCAAAGTTGGTAGAGACCTATCCCAACAGACTCACAGCTGTAATTTCTGCCAAAGGTGCTTCCACCAAGTATTAACTCAGGGGGGTGGAGACTTATCCAATTATGATCTTTCAGTTTTGTATTTTTAATATATAATCTTTTTCTCTCTTCATGTAATCCCAGACAGACTCGATGATGTTGAGATCAGGGCTCTGTGGGGGCCATACCATCACTTCCAGGACTCCTTGTTCTTCTTTACGCTGAAGATAGTTCTTAATGACTTTCGCTGTATGTTTGGGGTCGTTGTCATGCTGCAGAATAAATTTGGGGCCAATCAGATGCCTCCCTGATGGTATTGCATGATGGATAAGTATCTGCCTGTACTTCTCAGCATTGAGGAGACCATTAATTCTGACCAAATCCCCAACTCCATTTGCAGAAATGCAGCCCCAAACTTGCAAGGAACCTCCACCATGCTTCACTGTTGCCTGCAGACACTCATTCGTGTACGCTCTCCAGCCCTTCGCGAACAAACTGCCTTCTGCTACAGCCAAATATTTCAAATTTTGACTCATCAGTCCAGAGCACCTGCTGCCATTTTTCTGCACCCCAGTTCCTGTGTTTTCGTGCATAGTTGAGTCGCTTGGCCTTGTTTCCACGTCGGAGGTATGGCTTTTGGCCGCAAGTCTTCCATGAAGGCCACTTCTGACCAGACTTCTCCGGACAGTAGATGGGTGTACCAGGGTCCCACTGTTTTCTGCCAGTTCTGAGCTGATGGCACTGCTGGACATCTTCCGATTGCGAAGGGAAGTAAGCATGATGTGTCTTTCATCTGCTACAGTAAGTTTCCTTGGCCGACCACTGCGTCTACGTTCCTCAACGTTGCCCGTTTCTTTGTGCTTCTTCAAAAGAGCTTGGACAGCACATCTGGAAACCCCTGTCTGCCTTGAAATTTCTGCCTGGGAGAGACCTTGCTGATGCAGTATAACTACCTTGTGTCTTGTTGCTGTGCTCAGTCTTGCCATGGTCTTGCTCAGTCTTGCCATTCTTACTTTACAGCATTTTTTCACACCTGCCTAAAACTTTTGCACAGTACTATATATATATATATATATATATATATATATATATATATATATATATATATATATATATATATATATATTCTTTGTTAATGCATCAGTTAGGGTTGATATTAAAATGACAAAAGTAGGGAACTGAAATGCAATGTTAGAGTTTTCATTTCTAACTCTGCATTCCCTCCTCCCTCTTACAATCAGTGGAAGGTGCAAGGCAACACAAGCAACCACAGACAGCCATTATCAGTTAAGACAAACAACATACAACACTCTGCAGATAACACCTGAGACATCCATCATCATGGTGCATTAGGTGTAAGAGGTCCGCTGCCATGCCAGTGTATTGGGGAACCCAAAGTGCTCCATAGTGACCTACTGAGATGCTGCCATGGTGGTGGGGGAAGGCAAACTGCATATGGGTGGATATTTACAGAACACATGTGTGTGCAATCTGCCAACATTTTTCTAAGCTATGAGAAATGGTGAACACAGAATATACTGGGCTGAATCCTTTTGGGCTGAATCTGTTCTCTTTATCGGGTCACGTACACACACTCACTCAAACCGCACAGACCAGGGAGACAGAGCCTTGGAAGAAAGACCACAATGATAGCTGACTAGAATCTGGGTGTGACAGAGCACAGGCTCTGCACATGTTTTGCACAGCCAAATAGTTCATTGTCTGATTGATTCATTAATTGTGTGATTGAGAGTGATTAGAAAAGTGTGGCATGTGGCCAGGTGGTGATTGAATCAATCAAGCCCCTGGCTACATGATATAAAAGAAGAGAGAAATGTGTGTTTGGGAGAGTGTGTAGGAGTGTGAGAGAGAGAGAGAGAGAGAGAGAGAGAGAGAGAGAGAGAGAGAGAGAGAGAGAGAGAGAGAGAGGAAAGGAAAGGAAAGGAAAGGAAAGGAAAGGAAAGGAAAGGAAAGCAAACCAAACCAAACAGGATAGCCGTAGCTTGGGGGTTTTGGGGGTTTGTTTATTTTGAAGAGTTTTCTAGTGTGTTGTTTAAACCTTTATTTTGTTCCAGGGTGTATCTGTTATTTGTGATTAAAAGTGTTTAACTGCAGTTTTGGTAACTGAGTGTGGGTTTGCTATTCCTGCCATTGACCAGCCTTGACCGCCCGCCCGCCCTACTCCACACTGGGGTCCTATCTAATCTTGGTGTTTATACTTACTACTTATACATTTGAATTCATCTATATAGAGACTCCTAATAAAGTGTGGCTATTCATACTGACTTTTACATCTTCGGCACCTATTCTGAAATCATTAAATGGTACAGGCACCCTTGTGGTCCCATAATCTTACACAGCCCAACAGTAACGGTGAAGCCATCCCTCCCATTAAACATCCCTCCCTGTATTCTGTTGCTCATCCAGCATGATGCTGAGCAACTCCTGGTTGATCTGTGATAGTGGTGCGGCCCTCTGAAACCGACATAACACAGCGCATTCCACTCGCCCATGTAAAGAGTTTCATAACAGGGGATTTCATACACCTCTATTTTGCTGGTGGTGACATCACTTGTGTCATGCAACTGTTGTATGAGTTTCTTGTTTTTGAAGTGCTCCCCTCCCCCTCTCTATGTTACTATGAATGTGAGTGCAGTTATATAATAGAGACGTTTCAACCAAATGACCGCCACTACTGACAATTACTGAGTAGCTTTGAAATGTTCTTACTCTAATTGGCTGTAAAGGCAACAGGACAAAGCCGGATTGGATAATGTTTTTTGGGTGGATTTTCATGAATGGTTGCCAAGTAAATAAAAACATGGTATCCTGGGAGATGTAGTTTTTAGTGGAATTTCTAGGGGAGGAGGACAAATTTCAGGGGTGGTGGGCGCCATCATGGCAAATTTCTCCCCCTTCCAAATTTGCCCCTCCCCCACTATAAAAGTATATTAACACATTTAATTAATACAAGTTAAAATGACGACACTGTCTGTGCTGCATCTGCAAAAGACAAAATTAGTTAAAATGTATTCAAATGAAATTCTGGTTCTTCAGTACAATTTTACAACCAATAACTAAGCTAGATATGTAAAGCATAATATGCAAACACACATTCATATTATTATTATTATTATTATTATTATTTATTTCTTAGCAGACGCCCTTATCCAGGGCGACTTACAATTGTAAGCAAATACAATTCCAGTGTTACAGTACAGGTAATACAATAAGAGGCAGATAAATACAATGACAAGTTCAAGCAAGTACAAGTGTGACAAAATACAGCAGATAAGTGACAGTGATAGTTACATCAAGATATGATTAAATACCAAATACTACAGTTTAAACACATGGCAGATTACAGTACTCTGAAGTACAGGATTAAATGCAGTAAAATAGGGGGCAGGTAAGAGTAAGTAAAGCAAATTTAAGGAAGGGTGAAAGTGTCCCAGGGGAAACAGAGGAGTTCTACAGGTGCTGTCTGAAGAGGTGAGTCTTAAGGAGGCTGAATGTGGTCAGGGACTGGGCGGTCCTGACATCTGTAGGTAGGTCATTCCACCACTGCGGAGCGAGGGTGGAGAAGGAGCGGGCTCTGGAGGCAGGGGAGCGTAGAGGAGGTAGAGCCAGTCTTCTAGTGCAGGCGGAGCGGAGAGGTCGAGTGGGGGTGTAGGGAGAGATGAGGGTCTGGAGGTAGCTGGGTGCAGTCTGGTCAAGGCATCTGTAGGCTAGTACAAGAGTCTTGAACTGGATGCGGGCGGTGATCGGTAGCCAGTGGAGTGAGCGGAGTAGTGGAGTTGCGTGGGAGAAGCGAGGCAGAGAGAACACCAGGTGGGCAGCAGAGTTCTGGATGAGCTGGAGCGGACGGGTGGCGGCCGCAGGGAGGCCAGCCAGGAGGGAGTTGCAGTAGTCTAGGCGGGAGAGTACCAAGGCCTGGACCAGGAGCTGGGTGGCGTAATTGGTGAGGAAGGGTCGGATTCTTCGGATGTTGCTGAGGAAGAATCGGCAAGTGCGTGCCAGAGTGGAGATGTGCTGGGAATAAGAGAGGCAGGGGTCCAGGGTGACTCCGAGGTTCTTAGCGGAGGAAGAGGGAGAGAGTGTGGTAGATTCCAGAGGAACAGAGATAGAGAGATCAGAGGAGGGGAGGAGGAGGGAAAGAAAAGGAGGTCAGATTTAGAGAGGTTAAGTTTGAGGTGATGCGAGTGCATCCAGGAGGAAATAGCAGACAGACAGGTAGAGATACGGGAGGAGATGGTGGAGTCAGAGGAGGGGAAGGAGAGGAAAATCTGAGCATCATCAGCATAGAAATGGTATGAGAAACCATAGGATGCGATGAGGGGCCCAGGGAGCGGGTGTAGAGAGAGAACAGGAGAGGACCCAAGACTGACCCTTGGGGACTCCTGTTAAGAGAGGGTGAGGTGTGGAGGTTGCTCCACGCCAGGTTACCTGGTAAGTGCGGTTGGAGAGGTAGGAGGAGAACCAGGCCAGAGCAGTGCCAGAGATCCCCAGGTCAGCAAGAGATGATAGTAGAATAGAGTGATCAACAGTGTCAAAGGCAGCAGAGAGGTCAAGGAGAATTAGGACAGAGGAGAGAGAGGCAGCTCGGGCAGACTTAAGTGAGTTGGTGACAGACAGGAGGGCGGTTTCAGTGGAGTGAGCAGAGCGGAAGCCAGATTGGAGAGGGTCGAGCAGAGAGTGGTTGGACAGGATATATATGGTTTAATTACGTTAAACCCTATTTTATGTATTTGTGTATTATTGTAAAGGTTATGTATTTAATCACATGCAGATCAATGTATTGTAAAGCATTCAGAGATGATAAATAACAAAAGCAATATAAGTATCAACATTATGATTAAATACCAATAAAAACTGTAGAAATATTTTTTTTTTGTTCACTCTGAATCGTGAGGAAGTTCTTCACTGCGGTTCACCATGTGGTCAAACATCTAACTTGAAGAGCTGTACTGCCCTTCTGTACCGTGAAAACTTCAGAACAAAATTACAAGGCGTTGGAGAGTGACACAAAAACAAAAAAAACAGTAAAAGAAAACAGTTTTTTTTTACTATCTGGATCTCGGAATCCGCACATCCGAGTGGAACGAAATCGGCCATGTCAAGAGATGGAACCCACGAGACCACACATGCAATATTGTGAGCAAATCCACTGAACAGGGTCAAAGTTATAAAAGTACAAAAATTGGTGTTTAACATTAAAATGCCTACTTAACCCTAACTTTATATGATCATGTATTCATAATAAAATGCACGTTGATTTCCATTCTGTCCATTTACAATTTTGAAAGCTCCAGACTTGTAATGTAATTTCACTTTCTCAACACTGCACTACACTTGAAGATGGAAACTACTGATCAGATGTGTCACACTTGTTTTGTAGGACCTCTTCTTCAGCCTAAGCATGGCCAATGTAGGGAATGAGACGCTGGAGATGGCAGCTCTCGGACGACCCTTTCAGCTGGGAATGCTGTATGACTGCAGGAAGGATCGCCTCATTCCAGGTGACTGCTGACCCTTGCTTACACTTATTCAGCCCACACGAGTGAGACAGCACACCAGTGTGAGGCGCAGGAACAGGAGAGATTCAATAGGGAGCCCCCGCAGGGTAATCAGCCACTCTGCATCTGAAGAGTATGCATGTTATAGTAAAAGTTAAAATCTGGTAAATCTTGCGTTTTACAGGAAATTGTCAACATTTACCAAGTAAGGTGGTAAATATCTGGAATTATGAAGAAATAGATTGTTTTTCGGACATTTACCGGTTAATCTTATGATTTACCGAAGCTTTATTGGTAAAGACACTTGGTTATTCTAGAAACGTACAACAAATAATAATAAATAAGTTGTTTATCTTGATTCCAGGAATTACATTGTGGAACCTAGAAGAACTACAAGGCAGCATAAATAAAAAAAAACAGCCTATAACCGAGTTCAGCGTCACTGCCTCAGACTCCATTAAAGACAAGTCTTCTGCTTTGAAAGTGGAAGGTTCCCTGAAGGCAAGTCTCCTGGTAGGTTTGGTTAAAGTGGGTGGAGCTGCAAACTTCTACAATGACACAAGGAAATCAACAAGACAATCCCGAGTCACTCTGCAGTACTACACAACGACACGATTTGAGAATCTGACCATGAATCACCTGGCCAAAGGGAAAGTGTCTCACCCCAGCGTGTTTGATGACAACACTGCTACCCACGTGGTCACCGCTGTGCTGTACGGAGCTCAGGCATATTTCGTATTTGACCAGGAGGTATCCTTAGAGGGGAAGCAATGCAATATCCGAGGAGAGATGGAGCTTGCAATAAGTCAAATACCAACATTTCCAATCAAAGGTAAAGGCTCTGTTGACTTTAAAGAAATAGAATTAGCTGAAGTTGAAAAGTTCAAATGTACATTTTATGGAGATTTTCATCTCGAATCTAACCCGTCGAATTACCAAGATGCTGTGAAAGCCTACGCAACTCTTCCACAATTGCTCGGGGACAACGGAGAGAATGCAGTGCCTATCACCGTCTGGCTGTACCCGTTAATCAAACTGGACTCCAGGGCTGCCAGGCTTGAAAGGAACATAAGTGACTACTTGGTAACATCTGCCTGCGCCATTGTGGAGCAGTTAAATGCAGCTGAAATGCGAAGCAACGACATCTTAAAAGATATTGTTGCCCAAACGTTTCCTGAAGTCAGTGAGAAGATTGAACAACTGAAAAAAAGGTGCACAGAGTACAAGCTGAATTTCCAGAGCAAACTGTCCACTGTGCTGCCTTCCATCCGCGGAGGTGTGCAAGATGAAAAATCACTCATAGAGATTTTAAACAATCATGAAGAGTCCCCTTTTAAACCAAAAGCTCTAAATGTGTGGCTGGAAAGCAAAGAACGAGAAATCAGAGTAGTGAGGTCTTTCCTTGATCAGTTAAAAGACATACCAGTTGTTTCTTCCATAAACAAGCTTGAACAAGAGGTGTTAGACCACATGAATGAGAATATTGTTTGCTTCACCTTCACCTCGCTGTACCAACCTGAACCATACCTTCTAGATCTGAAGAACTACCTTCAAACCCCACTGAGCAAAAACCCTCCAAGCTTCACGTATGAAGACAGCAAGCTATGGGCGTGCACTGAAAATATCCAGAAGATAAGAATGACTTTGAAGTTATTCCAGGAGTTAGTGAACCTCAACAGGGAGAATAAGAAAACAAAGTTCTTCATAGCTTCTAAGGAAGACCAGGAGTTTCCTGGAGCCTGCATTCTCCTGTATGAAAATGGACAATTCGAAAGCACCTATTTGAAGACTCAATCAAAACCTGACGTCCCTGAGGTCTGTGATGTCACTCATGACAGTATAACTCTGAAAGTGGTGCCTCCCAGTAGTGATGCTGATCAGAAACTAAAATACCAGCTGGAGTATAAGTGCATTAATGAGATGGAATGGGCAATTCAATCCAGCACTGATAAATCAGAGACCTTCACTGTATCCGGCTTGCAGCCGGACACAGAGTATCAATTTAGATACACAGTGGAAGGGAAGCTGTGGTATACTGTGACCAGTGACACAACCAGCAAAGTCAAGACAAAAAGTCCACCTGCACAAGTCACAGGTTAGTGGTTAGTTACTTTTTTAATTTCACAAATATCTTCCTAGATTATCACCCTTCTCTATAGCAACCTTTCACTGGCAAGTTAGAGCCTTTTTTAAGACTAAACATACAAATGAAATGAATGCAATAAACATACTTTGTATGCGTTCAAAGCAAAGCTCCCAGAAAAAATACCTGGGCTGGTCCACATAAAAGAACATTTGCATGAAACCTCTTTCATGATTTGTACTGTGACACTGTCAAGTTCAAAAGGGCTCATAGTACCTGTCTAATGCATTATCCAGGGGTTCGTTTGGTTCACAAACAAACAGTCCGGTTTTATTCAAAATAACCTAATAAGCAAAAGGCTGACTCGAAGGCTGTCAAGAACAAACTATGATCGTCCACACAGGCTTTCACTTCTCACATAAACATATGCCACACAGGATTTCACTCATTACTACTCTCCTACACACTCTCCCATGAACAGTCATTGTTCTGCCTTTTATACCATATGGCCAGGGGTTGACTGACAATTGATCATTCAATCAATCACCACCTGGCCACATTCTACACTTCTCTCATTCACTTACACAATCAAATAATTAAATAATCAATCAATCGCTCCCACATTTACACAATCAAACAATCACCACGTGGCTGTGAAAACGTTCCCATCTTGTTTCCAGGATGTCCTTTCACCAAGATGGCTGCCAGTCACCAAACTCTTACACACACGTGCATCCCCATGTGTAGAGCCTATGCTCTGTCACAGTGGCTTTCATTTTGCAGCCTTAGAGAGCTGATTTCTCGGTTGATTTTTTTTTTACTAATTCACTTAGAATGAACTTGTCTCATATTTTATTGTTCCTCACATTTTTGTTTTATTTTGTGTGGGTTTAGTTTCAGTGGTGCTACTGTGAGAACAGAGGCTAGGGCAGGGTTGGGCTAGCAAGCAGTGTCCTGACTGGGGGTTAGGGGCTAGGGCATGCAGTGGGATGGGCTAGGGTGAAAAGATGTGTTTTAAGGGAGGAGTGAAAACTGCGTAGTGTAGGTGACTGTTTTATATGGAGTGGGAGTTTATTCCAATGAAGGGGATCCAGGAGGGAGAAGGAACGGAAACGGGATTGGGCACAGGGCGAGGGTGGGACCGAGAGGGACAACAGAGTTTGAGAGCGTAAGGGACGGGGGGGGAGCATAGTAAGTGATAAGTGCAGCCAGGTAGGGTGGGGCGAGACCATGGAGGAATTTATAGACTAGAGTAAGGAATTTAAATCAGCAGCGATAGTAAACAGGGAGACAGTGTAGCTGAAGGAGAAGAGGGGAGGTATGAGAAGAGCAGGGGAGGTTTAAAATGATACGGGCAGAGGCGTTTTGAATTTGCTGTAGTGGTGTGAAGGCGTAGGAGGGAAGGCCAAGGAGGAGAGAGTTGCAGTAATCGAGGCGGGTGAAAATGAGAGCATGAACCAGAAGTTTAGTGGCAGAGAAAGAGATGGAGGGGCTTATTTTGCGGATGTTAAATAGGTGGAATCGGCAGGTGCGTGTAGTGGCCGAGATATGATCAGCAAGGGAAAGGGTAGCGTCAAAGATGACGCTGAGGTTGCGAGCAGAGTTAACCGGAATGAGGGACAGGGGAGGAAATGAAATGGTGGGGGTGGGAGGGGGAGAAGAAGGGGAGGGGAAGAAAAGGATTTCAGTTTTTGATGGGTTAATGAGGAGGTAATGGTGTGCCATCCAAGATTGGATAGCAGTCAGGCAAGCAGTTATACGGGTGGAAAGGTCAGGGGTGAAGGAAGGGAAGGAAAAGAAAATCTGGGTGTTGTCAGCAAAGAAATGGTGGGGGAAGTTAAATGAAGAGATCAGAGCTTCAAGAGGTGAGGTGTACAGAGAGAATAACAAGGGTCCGAGGACAGAGCCCTGGGGAACACTAACAGTCAGAGGGGATGGGGGAGAGGTGAGGCTGTTGAAAGCAACAGCAGAGGTGCGGGAGGATAGGTACGAGTGCAGCCAGCTATGGGGTGTTCCAGAAATGCCGAGGTTGGAAAGGGTGGAGAGGAGGATGGGATAGTCGACTGTGTCAAAGGTGGAAGAAAGATCAAGGAGAATGAGAATTGAAGAAAAGCCAGCGTGGGAGGAGTTGGCCAGATGATTCTGGACAGTGAGGAGGGCAGTTTCCGTGGAATGGGAAGGACGAAAACCAGATTGGAATCGGGGGTAGAGGGAGTTGGCGGATATGTATTGTGATAGGCTTACGTGAACTAGACGCTCAAGGAGTTTTGAAAAATAAGGAAGGAGAGAGATTGGGCGGTAGTTGGCAGGGAAGGCAGGGTCGAGAGTTGTTTTTTTTTTTAACAGAGGAATGATGGTAGCTGATTTAAATGCGGCTGGGCAGATACTGGTGGACAGGGAGGAGTTAAAGAGGGAGACTAGATAGGGGAGGAGAAGAGGGAGTAAAGGGGGTATGAGGGAAGCAGGGACGGGATCCAGGGGGAAGAGGTTGGGTGGACCTTGGAAATGATGGAGGAGAGTTCAGAATAAGATGTGGGGGGAAGTCAGTAAAGGGGGCATTAGGAGCAGATGGAGGTAGAATGGGGAGCTGGGGATGGGGGCTAGTCTGGGGGAGAGTCCGATGTTGTAGACAAATAGTACTGATTTTGGTTGTGAAATAGTGAGAGAAATCACTAGCAGTGAGGGTTGGGAGGCCTGAAGATTGGGGTGAAGGAGGGGGACGGAATAGTTTATTGAGGGTTAAGAAAAGCTGACCGGATGGGGAGCCAAAACAGTGATGAGAGTTTGGAAATAGTCATGTTTTGCTAGTTCTAAAGCAGAGAGGAAATTAGAAAGGAGGGAATGGAGGTTCAAAAGTGAGGGAGAGGACTTCCAGAGTCGCTCAGCCCAGTGCAATGAACGTCAGTCTGATTTAAGGGAAAGAGCCATGGTTGAGGAGGCCTATGTGAAGGAGAATATGGACATAAGGGGGTTAGGGAGTTGAGGGAAGAGGATAGCGCACTAGATAGGGTGGCAGAGGCTAAGTCCGGGTTAAATGAAGAGAAGTCAGAGATAGAGGGAAGCAGCGAAGAGGAGAGGGAGATCAGGGAACTGGTGTTTATAGTACGGAGATTACGACGGAGGACAGGGAGCAAGGGTAGCAGAGTGGAGGGAGAGGGGGAGGGTAGGGAGAGGGTGAGTGAAAGGAGGAGATGATCAGAGGGGGGTCGGGGGTCAGTTATGGTGGATGATGTTGCCTTACAGCCGGTGAGGAAGATAAGGTTGAGGGTATTACCAGAGGTGTGGGTAGGGGGCGAAGGGAGAAGCGAGAGGTTAAATGAGTTGGGGAGGGGGAGAAGGGTAGAAGCATTGGGGGAGCAATGTAGGTGGAGGTTGAAATCTCATAGGAGAATGAATGGGTGAGGGAGGGGTAGGAGGGAGGAGAGGAGGCAGTCAAGATGATCGAAGAATGCGGAGGGAGGGCCAGGGGGATGATAGATGTAATGCGGTGGGGGGAGGTAAAGGAGGTAAGTTGTTACTCAAAAGAAGGGAAGGTGGTAATAATTGGGGGAGAAGGTTCATTTTGTTCTACCTTCTTTTCCAAAGGCTAGAATAACCATTTCGTCCCTTGAGTGACATGTATTTCCATACATATTGTAGCTTTGCATGGAAATGAAGGCACTCACACCAGTATTAATGCAGCGTTTTGTTAAGCCGGGACTCTACACTGACTGGACCAGCAAAGCGAGCTGCTTTACCAGCCAGTGCTAGAGCTACAGCTGAGCAGCATAGTGCTACTCAGACTGTGACAAATAATTAAAGAAAGGAAGTCTGAGTCCGACACACTGTTTTGGCCATGTGCTATGCCTAAACTAAGTCACTATGTCTCTATCTTCGTTCCTCCAATTGTAATATTATATTATAGTTTATTGTAAAAGCTATTATTGCTTTGAGGCGAATACCCCAGATATGCAACATGGTCGATTCGCACAGGAGTAAAAAGACAGAGGACGCCTGAATTTGAAATTTTACGTAAGGTCCCAATGTCCTGTAACAAAATCGGAGGACCTCTGAGAAAAATATCTGGGATAAAATGAAAAATACAGTTCGCACGGGACTACATTTCACCTATGTCGGTAAAAATTCTGAAACCACCTGTTTATGTGGTCATTTTTAGTCCCGAGTGAATCGGGCTTCAGAGGTGATTTGCTGGGGACTGCTGAATCACACTGATGGCCCCATTCGAGAAACGTTGGTCAACTTTTTAACAGTTCAGTAATGATATGAATCCCTTGCTTTTTTGTATTTAACATGGTTAAACTGGGCAGTTATGTGACAGCATGTAAAAAGTGAAACCGAATTCACAAATGCACGGTCTTTGCTTTTTTTCTGCAGCGTAATCCATTCTGTCTTGCTAAGAGCTGAGTTTACTGTTTTTGATCATCAGTACCGTTTCCATCAGTACTGTTAAGTTGGTAGCAGCCTGTGTAAATGACACATGCCAGAGGTCCATCGGTTAATAGAGGGGATCATATCTTACAGGATCAGATATGACAGGCTCTGTACTAATAGAGGGCATCGTATCTTACAGGATCAGATATGACAGGCTCTGTATTAATAGAGGGGATCGTATCTTACAGGATCAGATATGACAGGCTCTGTATTAATAGAGGGGATCGTATCTTACAGGATCAGATATGACAGGCTCTGTATTAATAGAGGGGATCGTATCTTACAGGATCAGATATGACAGGCTCTGTATTAATAGAGGGAATCGTATCTTACAGGATCAGATATGACAGGCTCTGTATTAATAGAAGGGATCGTATCTTACAGGATCAGATATGACAGGCTCTGTATTAATAGAGGGGATCGTATCTTACAGGATCAGATATGACAGGCTCTGTATTAATAGAGGGGATCGTATCTTACAGGATCAGATATGACAGGCTCTGTATTAATAGAGGGGATCGTATCTTACAGGATCAGATATGACAGGCTCTGTACTAATAGAGGGCATCGTATCTTACAGGATCAGATATGACGGGTTCTACTGTAGTTTTTTATTTTATTTTTTATTACTTTATTTTATTTTATCATTTATAAAGCCACCAGAAAGTTCCATTTTCAGTAGGGCAAGCATAAGAAAGATTCATACAAAAATGAGGGGAGAGTAAGGTTGCTGAGTTTATTGCTCAAGTGAGGGCAGCCTTACTCCCCACCACACTGGCGAATACATGGCAGCATTAACTTGGGATACTAATAATAATTATAATAACCTAGCCACGTAGTTCTTCACATCACACATTACTAAGTAGCTAGGTTATATTTCCAACCATGTCAGTAGATTTATAGTGTGTTTACTGTGTTAAGTAATGTAACGTCCCTCCCACTTTATCACTAAATACAGATGCCTGGATTCAGCTGAGTCAACTCCCTGGGTTCACAGTTCTTAAAGGGTTTTAATGCTATGATAATTGATGATGCGGGCAGCAGTGTGGAGTAGTGGTTGGGGCTCTGGACTCTTGACCGGAGGGTCGTGGGTTCAATCCCAGGTGGGGGACACTGCTGCTGTACCCTTGAGCAAGTTACCTTATCTAGATTGCTCCAGTAAAAACCCAACTGTATAAATATGGGTAATTGTATGTAAAAAATAATGTAATTGTATGTAAAAATAATGTGATATTGTGTAACAATTGTAAGTCACCCTGGATAAGGGTGTCTGCTAAGAAATAAATAATAATAAAATGCCTCCATCTAGTGAATGGGCAAACAGAATACAATACAACACCCCCACTAGGACTCCCACGCAGAATTAAACACATTCAGTAATTTTACTATGGGGGGGAGGGGATAATAAATCACATGGCCATACATGTAGTATCACTTTAAAAATGAAATAAGGAAGATCCTATAAAAATAAACAATCTTACACAATTGTAATAGGCAGATAAAACAATTCTCACTTCCCATAATAAACAAAAACATTCAAGGGAGGTGTACTGTAAATATTTAAAAAAATAAATAAATAAAACAAAGTGCTTTAGTGATGTGGGCTCACTACCGATCAACCGCAGCACTGCACTTAACAAAGAAAATACAAAAAACATTGCAGAAGATTGTGGTTGCAAAGAAAAACAAAATGCCCCTTCACTTATTTATTTTAAAATAAGCAAACTCCCAAAGTCAATATATGAAAAATAAAGAATAACTAAAGGTTGGTGAATTATACACCACAGAACTCCCAACCAACTCCTTCTCTCAATATCTTCATTCAAATAAATGAAATACTGTCCAATGACTATTCAAGGTGTTTTTGTGCATACCGGCACTTTAAGATACACTGCAAGTTCACAACAACTCTGGTTGAATCCTAAACAACATCCAATAAATATATATTTTGATAAACTCTTTACTTTTGTTTGACTTAACTTGCCATGTTTTTTTTCTCTCCAACACACACCACACTTTCCATGTGTTCTCTCTGTCTCCTCTCCCTCTTCTTCCCAATACTCAAACCCCACCTCCTAAATCTACTAGCTGTAGTCGGATTGGTTATTATTATTATTATTTGTTTATTTAGCAGACGCTAAGATAAGGGGAGGTCTATCCATTTATTATTAGTTTATTTAGCAGACACCTTTATCCAAGGCGACTTACAGAGACTAGGGTGTGTGAACTATGCATCAGCTGCAGAGTCACTTACAACTACGTCTCACCTGAAAGACGGAGCACAAGGAGGTGAAGTGACTTGCTCAGGGTCACACAATGAGCCTTCTGTGTCTATGAGTTTGTTTGTGGTGTAGCGTCTGGTGCATACAAACTATGCAAAAATAATAACTAGTAACTATATACAGTATATATATTGTATATATATATATATATATATATATATATATATATATATATATTTAAAAAAAATAAAAAAAACAGAACAAATTTCCAACCGGGCTACAGTAATGCTATTTAATTTAATTGAATGCTGTTTTATTTCAGAATGTAGGTAGAAATGGATGGACAGAAAAGAGCTGTACAATATCTATAGAATACTGCATGGGATGGTGTGTGATATGTAACGTAGAAACCACTTCAGGCTTTGTGGTTCCCATGGTATATACCACGCCTGGGGTAGTGATAAGGCCTTTAACCACCCCAGAAGTGGTATATATCATCGGACCCGCACGGCCCAAAGTGGTTTATACCTGTCATTTGTGGGAAGAAAAATAATTCAAATAATTAAAACACATTAAAACACAATTTAAGACAGAACCAGAAACTTTTATTGTGTATACATCCGCAGTGTAATATAGTCCCAAATTTAATTTAATTTATTTCATTGTCCGCTTATTAAAAATAAATTGCACATGTTAGTTTATTGTGATTTTCTGCATCGAAAGTGCCAACTCACTAGAACTAGAGGACTGAGCATTAGCTGTGATGATGGGCGGAGTTTCAAATAATACCGAGGAAGTAAGGGGAGCAGCTGTGATGAAGACTGAAGCCGGATCTTGAAGTAAGTTTGTGTCCTCGTAATATGTGAGGCACACATAGTCTAGTAAGTTTTCATCCTTTCAAATCTCAAAATATGTTTTTGTTAGTTGTCGGACATCCTCGCGTCCAAGTCGTGCCAGGTTAAGTTGACGATCGAACCAGACTTTACTCACCAATCTGACCGTAGTGTCAGGGGACAGTACCTCAGTTTCCTGCAGACATTTAAAATCCAGGCCGGTAATTCGGAGGGGTGGTGTCTGGCCTTGTCGTTACCTGCTTTTCTAAGAGTTTTCCTGACTGACAGGAATACATTATTGCTGGTTTTAAACTCGCTGTCAGCA
>CM060277.1:7750535-7926961 GCA_030684275.1 Acipenser oxyrinchus oxyrinchus | reverse complement strand
TCGTCAGGTGCAGTGGTGCAGTGAATAAACAGAATGTCCAAACAGTGTTTCTCCCAAAACAGTCCGTGTATTTAATAACAAAAACAACAAAAGTAATCCAAAACAAAAATAAACAAAACTCGACTTTGTCCGTTCCCCGTCCTCCGTGCACGGCAGTGTGCGCCGAGTCCTGGGAGACGTAGTGCCGGTGAGTGTGGTGCGGTGCGGTGCTGTGCTGTGCTGTGCTGTGCTGTGCAGAGACACGCCCTGTCTGCCGGTCCACGGCTCACTCCTCCCTACGATAAAACAAAACAAACAAACAAACAAACAAACCAAAAGATAAAAAGTACAGGCTCCGCTGTCTGTACACATCAGCGCAAGGTCCGGTTTTGACGTAGCTGCTTCCCCTTTGTACCCAGCAAACTCCTCCCTGCAGTCAACGCGTCGCCTGGTTTCTCCAATAGAGGGCTGCCCCGCAGCTGACTGCAATGGAATCGTCCTGAGTACTTGCAGCTACGCCCCTCCTAATATGGTTACCTTCCGGTTTCCAGCTACCACCGAGGTAGTAGATCTAGGAGGCAGCTTACCTTCCCCTTACACAGCCCTTTCTAATCGGGAGGGAGATTTACAGCATCGATCCTTTCTCTCGCTATCACATATCTCACCCTCAGAGTGATGCCGAAGGAACACTCGCCAACTCTACATTCCCCAATGGTCCCCCTCCCTTGAAAAAAATCTGCATTTTGATGCTCCTTACCCGCACGATGTTTCACAGTGTAGTGGAAGGGTTGCAGCGCCAGATACCACCGAAGTTATCCGAGCGCTATTGTCCTTCATCGTGTGTAACCACCTTAAAGGAGCATGATCAGTGACAAGAGAGAAAGAACGCCTAACAAATAATAGCGAAGGGCGTGAGTAGCCCATTTGATGGCTAAACACTCCTTCTCAATGACGGAGTAGTTAATTTCCCTAGGAGCCATTTTTTGCTCAAATAAATGATAGGGTGTTCCACTCCGTCAACTTGTTGGGACAGAACCGCCCCAGACCAATGTGGGAGGCATCAGTCTGAAGGATGAACTCTTTGTTGAAATCTGGTGAAATCAGAGCGGGGCTTGACAGAGTCGCTTCTTAATCATATCAAATGCTTCCTGACACTGCCCTGTCCATTTAACTAATTTTGGAGCAGCCTTCGGGTGAGATCGACCAGGGGTTGACTATGGTGGCATACTCGGGATAAACGGCGATAATAGCCGGCTAACCCCAATAGTGATCTCACCTGTGACTTGGTTCTCGGATCGCCGCCTCCACCAGCCTGGACTTTGGAGGCGATCGGCTTCACCCGCCATTACCCATAATGTAGCCAAGATATTGGGTCTCCTGTTTGCCAAATGCACACTTGCCCAGTTTGGCTGTTAGCCCCGCCTCCCTTAGAGACTGTAGGACGGCTGAAAGCCTAATAATATGCTCCTTCCAGGTGGAGCTAAAAATCACCACATCATCAATGCACGCAGCTGCATACTGATTATGGGGAGCTAAGACCTGGTCCATCAGTCTCTGAAAGGTGGCGGAGCTCCATGCAACCCAAAGGGCATGGTCTGGAAATGGAACAAGCCATCTGGGGTAGAGAAAGCAGTTTTCTCTTGAGCTCCGAGTGAGTGGAATCTGCCAGTATCCCTTCGTCAGATCCAAGGTCGAGATTAACCGAGCCTTACCCAGTCGGTCGAGGAGCTCATCCACCCGGGCATTGGATATGCATCGAACTTGGAGATGGCATTAACCTTTCTAAAATCCACACAGAACCGAGTGGAGCCGCCCTTCTTGCCCACCATCACGATAGGACTGCACCACTCGCCCGGAAGGTTCAATGACTCCAAGCTCGAGCATATCCTCCACCTCCTTGCTAACGGGACCCCTGCGACTCTCCGGGATCCGTATGGTCTCTCTCGATCCTGACACCTGGCGGAGTAATAATGGCATGAGAAATAACGTTAGTTCTGCCGGGCAAGTCAGAGAAAACATCATTAAACCTTTCCACTAACTGGTAGAGCTCACGCTTCTGATCCGAAGTAACTGTTCCCCATTGGAATGTTAGTTGTAGCCAATGGATTGACAGTGGGACCAAAATCCTCTTCTAAACTGTCACAAGCTATAAATAGGGCTTCCCTTTCATTCCAGGGTTTTAGCAGGTTAATGTGATAAATTTCGGTCTTATTTCGCGATCGGGTTGTCTAATTTCATAATTCACATTACCAATTCCCCAGATCACCTCATATGGCCCCTGCCACTTAGCATACAACTTAGACTCCGACGAGGGAAGGAGCAACAGTACTTTATCACCTGGCCGAAAAGTCCTAATTCTTGCTTTTTATTGTACTGCTGCTCCTGGCGATGCTGAGCTAGTTTTAGATTTTCTTGTGCCAAACGACCAACCAATGCTAGGCGGTCTCTTAACATGATTACATACTTGACTATGTTTTTGGAAGTTTTTGTTTGCTCCTCCCACCCTTCCTTCACAAGATCAAGGATACCTCGTGGTTGTCTCCCATACAGCAGCTCAAAGGGAGAGAACCCGTCGAACTCTGAGGCACCTCTCTCACTGCAAACATCAGGTAAGGGAGGAGTTTAGCCCAATGTTTCTGCTCTTGGTTGACAAACCGCTTCAGCATCTGTTTTAAAGTCTGATTAAAACGTTCCACCAAACCATCCGTCTGCGGGTGGTAAACGGAGGTTCGAATGGACTTAATTTGCAACAATTTATACAACTCTCTCAAACATTGTGACATGAAGTTCGTTCCGTGATCAGTGAGGATTTCTTTGGAATCCCTACTCGCTATAATCTGTACTAACTCTCGAGCAATTGCTGCGCACTAGTGGATCTCAATGGTACTGCCTCTGGATATCTGGTCGCAGTAGTCCACCACTACCAAAATGTGCGATATCCAG
The DNA here is from genome assembly GCA_030684275.1 of Acipenser oxyrinchus oxyrinchus. Classification (NCBI taxonomy): domain Eukaryota; kingdom Metazoa; phylum Chordata; class Actinopteri; order Acipenseriformes; family Acipenseridae; genus Acipenser; species Acipenser oxyrinchus. The sequence goes on along the minus strand of CM060277.1, from coordinate 7,924,039 downwards.
AGTCAGACTGGCTCAATGGACCCACTATGTCCATAGCAATGCGCTCAAAGGGAACTGAGATCAGGGGCAGTGGGACCAGCGGGCCGGGCGAACCCGCCCGGCGCTACTTGCTGGCACTCCGACACTCCGCTACATATCGCGCCACCTCACTATAGACTCCCATCCAATAAAATCGAGCCAATATTCGCTCCCGAGTCTTATCGCTACCTAAATGGCCCGAACATGGGACATCGTGAGCCAACCGCATGATCTCACGCCGAAAAGACTGAGGAACGAGTAATTGTGTTACAATCTGGCTTGTGCTCGTGGCTTGGGATACCCTATACAGCAAATGCCCGACAATAATATGGTGAGGATATGTAAGCGTCGGTTGTCCTCTACATCCTTCCCTCGATAGACCGAACCTGCCCCCAGATGTGTGCCAGCGAAGGATCGCTTTTTGTTCCAACGCTAGGTCCACATCTCGGTCCCAGAACTTTGGGATATCGAGCGGAGCTACAGTAGCTTCAGCACTGGGGTCTCAGTAACCTGCCCCCGCAGGTCACACTGGGTCCCGATCCCCTTTCCCTTGCATTTAACAGACCCTGAAGTTTCCCCAACAAACCCCAGCCTTGTCTCATTGACATTCCTTCCCATTTTTCAACCCTTCGCTTCTTTTTGTTTTTTCGGCTAAATCGAATGGAACAAATCGGCTTGCAGCGGGAAGATTTTCCCAATAGTTTCCCCGCTGCTCCCATGGTCTTACCGAGACTGGCTTTACCGCTTTATTAATCATAGTTTCAAAATATGGCCAGTCTCGACCTATAATAACTGGATAGGGCAACTTTGCAGCCACTGCCACGATTACGCGCGGGTATGACATCCAATAGTCAAATCTAATTTAGTGAGGGGTAGTCCTTGTTATCCCCATGAATACAGGAAATGACCACTACCCCGCGTGACCACCAAGGTACCCCGCCAACAGAGCCTCCTCAATTAAAGTTTGCCCACATCCCGAGTCCACTAATGCGTGGGTGCTCACATCACCAACCCGCACGCCAACAATGCAAGGCCCCTCCCAATCATTACCCCTGGACTTACCTGGTGCTGTTGGTAGATAATGGGAGGCCGCACCACATTCCATCGCCGCCGGACAATTCCGGGCGAGGTGGCCGACCTCATGGCACCGGTAGCAAGTGGGGTGAAAGGGCTCCACGGAGCTTGTATGTCCCGCTGCCGGTTTGGCAGTGGGGAGGGGTTCTCTGTTCTCACCCGCTGGGGTCGACCTTGCCCTCCATTGGTGTGGAGGAAGGCTGCCCGTGGGGTGCCGATGAGAAGTAGCCCCGGGGAAGGGGTGAAGTGCTGGGGGTCCTGTCCTTGGACCCGCCGTCCGGGTTGGTTGGAGGGAGGAGCGGGGTGACGACCACGGGAGCTGACGCCAATGCATCCTCATAGCCCTCAGCCAATCGGACTGCTGCCTCTAGCGTGGTGGGTCGATGCCTGGTGACCCAGTTCTGGGTGTCCGCCCCAGCACCTTCACGAACTGCTCTATGGCAATCAGTTCAGTGATCTTTTCTGCATCGTTGGTGCCGGGCAGAGCCACCGGGTCACATGATCCACTAGTTGCTGGGCCACCACGCTGGGTCGCAGTCCTGGGGACGCTGGTACTCCCGGAACCGGGCGGCGTGTGTCTCCTCTGTGATGTCAAGCCGCTGGAGAATGGCCTGCTTCACCTGGTCGTACACCAGGGCTTGCTCATGTGTCAGGGCTTGGTAGGCTGCCTGGGCCTCCCCGATCAAATTGGGCCCCAACTGGGTAGCCCACCACCCCGAGGCCATTGAGCTGCTGTTGCCTGCCTTTCAAAGGCAACCAAGTAAGCCTCAGGGTCATCCTCCAGCGCCATCTTCACTACCCTTACCCTAGGTAGGGGTACTGCTGGTTGAGCCACCGGTTCCCTCCCCGATTAGCCTCCAGGAACAGGCCATGCATCCTCTCCATCATGGCCGCCAAAGATTCCTGATGCCTCCGCCTCCTGCGCCTCCAACAGCGCTGCCAATGTAGTTGGGTCCATTGTAATCCCTCTTCTGAACACCAGATGTCGCCAGGTGCAGTGGTGCAGTGAATAAACAGAATGTCCAAACAGTGTTTCTCCCAAAACAGTCCGTGTATTTAATAACAAAAACAACAAAAGTAATCCAAAACAAAAATAAACAAAACTCGACTTTGTCCGCTCCCCGTCCTCCGTGCACGGCAGTGTGCGGCCGAGTCCTGGGAGACGAGTGCCGGTGAGTGTGGTGCGGTGCGGTGCTGTGCTGTGCTGTGCTGTGCTGTGCAGAGACACGCCCTGTCTGCCGGTCCACGGCTCACTCCTCCCCTACGATAAAACAAAACAAACAAACAAACAAACAAACCAAAAGATAAAAGTACAGGCTCCGCTGTCTGTACACATCAGCGCAAGGTCCGGTTTTGACGTAGCTGCTTCCCCTTTGTACCCAGCAAACTCCTCCCTGCAGTCAACGCTCGCCTGGTTTCTCCAATAGAGGGCTGCCCCGCAGCTGACTGCAATGGAATCGTCCTGAGTACTTGCAGCTACGCGCCCCTCCTAATATGGTTACCTTCCGGTTTCCAGCTACCACCGAGGTAGTAGATCTAGGAGGCAGCTTACCTTCCCCCTTACACAGCGCCCTTTCTAATCGGGAGGGAGATTTACAGCATCGATCCTTTCTCTCGCTATCACACACACATATTCTAGTAAGTTTTCATCCTTTCAAATCTCAAAATATGTTTTTGTTAGTTGTCGGACACCCTCGCGTCCAAGTTGTGCCAGATTAAGTTGACGATCGAACCAGACTTTACTCACCAATCTGACCGTAGTGTCAGGGGACAGTACCTCAGTTTCCTGCAGACATTTAAAATCCAGGCCGGTAATTCGGAGGGGTGGTGTCTGGCCTTGTCGTTACCTGCTTTTCTAAGAGTTTTCCTGACTGACAGGAATACATTATTGCTGGTTTTAAACTCGCTGTCAGAAGAGATGTTAAAATGTCTACTGTTAAAATATGCATTTAGTCCAGCTCAACGTTATAAAACTGGAGACTGAATACTGGTCCCCAGTTGAACTTCTTGCACTGGCATAAAATTCCCTCATGTTGTTGAGATTTTTTTTTACTTATTTCTATAAAATGAATGCCCATATTTTTTCCTTGAAGTACATTAATCAGCGCATGCTGTAGTTTGTTTTTTGTTTGTTTGTGTTTTTTCTATCTTTGTTTTCTTCTATTTCATTTAGCTGTTCCTCATCTACAGTGTCTACTCTTTCTGGTGCACTTATTTATTTATTTTTTTTTCAGGTGGACTGCTGTCTTCATTCAGAAATGTGATGTTACCCCAGTTACCTGGAGTTTCATCCCTAAATACATTAAAGAAATTAGGTGAGATGCCACACATTTTTGGCAGTGGTTTTGTAACTAATAATCATGGAATTGGAATTTAGAATGCAGTGGTGCGTAGTGATTTATTCAGTGTGAAGCGACTCATTAGTATGCAAGCCGTGCTATACACTATATATACGCACAGTCATGTGATGCTGTTTAACCAATCAGAGGTTGTTATTTTTCCAAACCGTGTTATAAGAAAATGTAATGCAGACGAGGGGTTATCCAGACATCCCACCCGAGGGGGCATTCAGTTCTCATGTATCACACACACTGCCCCATGCATTATTTTTTCCTTGCCAGAGTTCTAAAGTTCTGTGTTGCTTGTTGTGGGGGCTTACTCTGCTAAGTTTATGTCATTGAGTTTTTAGACAGAGAGTCTAACTCCATAAAGAATTGTATTTTAAATAGCAACAACTTTGATAACATGAACACAGTTTAAAATAAAGTTTGCATTATGTGAGACAGTACAGCGAAAACCACAATTGCTGTGGTCTGTACTAGGAGTGATAAAGCGACTGCAACCAAAGTGAATACTTTGAACTTGTAATTTAAACGCACATTCCCTTTCAAATGTGAAATGGGTATTAACCTCTTAAAAAAAAAAAAACCTCTTATGATAATAACCTAATATTTCCTGGGGTTTATCATGTGTTGTGGAGCTCAATTCTTCTTCTGTCTGTAGATAGGAGGCATCACAAAGGTCAAGACAGTGATAGGCCCGTACAAGAGTTTTGAATTGGATGTGAGCTATGATAGGGAGCCAATGCAGAGAGCAGAGCAGCGGTGTAGCGTGGGAGAAACGGGGAAGAGAAAAGACAAGGCAAGCAGCAGAGTTTTGGATGAGCTGGAGTGGACAGGTTGCAGAGGCAGGAAGGCCAGCCAGGAGGGCGTTGCAGTAGTCAAGGCCTGAAATTATTATTATTATTATTATTATTATTATTATTATTACTAGTAGTCCTATTTAAGTCCCAGTGGGCGGACTACACCAACTGCCCAGCGGCAGCCAGTGCACCGGCCGCCCAAAGGCGGCCGGAGAAAAGATTCAATTTAGCACCCCTAAACAAATAGGGGTGCCAACAAGGACTAAGCCTTAACTAATTTAACAAAAAACAGGTTGAAAAAGGACTGTAAATTAAATATTAAGTACAAAAGGGGAGGTGATACAGAGCACGCCCCCTAGAGCCCACTGGTCGACAAAAGTGGCCATGTCGCCAGTGGACTCCGCGTGAGCGTGCTCTAAATGAATCCGGGACCGGACGAGGGCCCTGAACATGGCCCCACAGTCAAAGAGACCCTCCCCGATCATCTTACGCTTCCTGGTCTTGTAAATGGCCAGTTTAGCAAGAGCCAGGAGCAGATTCACGAGGAGGTCCCTCTTCCTGGTGGAGCCACGAACAGGGTGCCCGAAAATGAGGAGGATGGGAGAAAAGTGCAGCCAGAACTGCAGCAACAGATTCCTGAGCAGCAGGAAAAACGGCTGCAGCCTGGCACACAAAAAATAAATATGAGCTACCGACTCGGACAGACCGCAGAAAGGGCATGTGGCGTCCGAGTCGGTAAAGTGACGCAGGATCTCTCCTGATGCGAGCGCTCCATGCAGGACCCTCCACCCCAAGGCCCCGGCTCCTCTGGAGACCAGCGGGGAGTACAGGGCCTCCCACTGGGGACTCTCGCCCTCCTGGGGTCGGAGGGGCTCCCGCCAAGCGGTGTCTCGGCGGGAGACGAGGGCGGGGATAGTGGAGGTGTGGAGCGTCATCGCGTACAGGGTCCTCCTCGATGCCAATCGGAGGGGGGTCGAGAAGAACTGCGAGATCCTGCTCAGGTTGTTCTCGAGGGAGGCCGAGGGGGTCTCGCACCTTGGGTTCGATCAGCAGCACCGGAGAGCGGGGGTAGGGGGAAGGTGGCTCCCCGGTACTGAGAACTCCCTCGAGATACCTGACAGAGTCTGGGTGCAACGCTGCTTTGGACTCCCGGATCGCTCGGCCGGCCGTCCTGGCGACCAGCAACTCGGGAGTCAGCCACTCCGAGCGCTCGCGATCCAGGAGATCCCAGACTCTGGTCACCTTGGCCAAGATCAGCGCGCGCCACACCGAGGGGGACTCCAACGCCTGCGCACCTAGGTGGGGGTTGTGCAGCAGGGGCTCCAGAAGGAGTCCTTCGCCCTCGGTCGGAACGGCGTCTCGGCCGATGGAAAACATGCCCTGGGTCTTGAGCAGGTCCTGGTAAAAGACCGGCAGCTCGGGGAGACGGATTCCTCGGAGGTCAATCCAGAAAAGCTGGCGCAAAAGGAGGGACGCCAGTGTGCACCACTGCGGGGCCGGGTCTGCGTACAGTTATCGCTGCAGGGTCTGGAGGCGGAAGGTGTGCACCTGGCTCCTGATGCACACAAACCCTTGCCCTCCCTCTGCAAGAGGGAGGCACAGAACCCCCGCAGAGATCCAATGCTTTTCTGGCCCAGAAGAAGTCCGTCAACTTCCTCCGGACCCTGGCCACAAACTCAGGGGGCGGGCTCAGGACGGTGAGTCGATGCCACCAAATGGTTGATCACCAGAGCCCTGCCCTGAAGGAAAGTAGTTTCAACAGACCCGACCACGACCTCAACCTAGCAGCAACTTTATCCTCCAACTCCATCCAGTTGGCTGCGACCGAGGCCTCCACGGGGCTCAGGTGGACTCCCAGGTATTTGAAACTGTCCGCGCTCCACCGAAACTGCTGGAGTGCGACAAGGAGGGAGTCCACCCGCCATGGACCTACCAACAACCCGGAGCACTTGTTCCAGTTGATCCTGGCAGAGGAAGTGGCAGAGTAGATGCTCTGGCAGGTCCGCATCCTCTCCAGGTCAACCGGATCGGAGGCCACCCGGAGCACGTCGTCAGCGTAAGCCGACAGGACCACCCTCGTGTCCGATGCGCCGAGCGCCAACCCCGTGAGCCTCCTGCGAAGGAAGCAGAGGAAGTGCTCGATGCACAGCGCGTACAGTTGTCCAGACAGAGGGCAGCCCTGACGCACTCCTCTCCTGAACGCGAGGGGCACGGTCAGGGACCAGTTAACCTTCAACAGGCACTCGGCAGAGGCATACTGCATCCAGAACAAGCCGACGAAGCGCGTCCTGAATCCGAATGCTCGCAGGGTTCCGAAGAGATACTCGTGATCCACTCGGTTGAATGCCTTCTCCTGATCCAGCGACAGGAAGGCGACCAACCGACCGGTCATCCTGCAGTAGTGCAGGAGGTCCAGAACCAGGAAGATGTTGTCGAAGATCCTCCAGTTCCGGACTGTGTAGGACTGGTCGGGGTGGATCACGTCTGCCAGCACGGACTTGAGCCTCAAGGAGGCAGCCTTGGCCACGATTTTATAGTCCGTGCACAGCAGCGAGACCGGGAAGCCAGTTCTTCAGGCAGCGGAGATCCCCCTTCTTGGGCAGCAGCATTATCACCGCCCGCCTCATCGAAAGGGGCATCTCCCCGGTCTCGTAGGCTTCCGCCAGGACCCGCGCAAAGGAGGGCCCCAGCAAGTCCCAAAACTTTTTGTAGAACTCCACGGTCAGCCCATCGATGCCCTGCGATTTGTTGTAAGGCATCTGACTGAGGGCGTCGGAGAGATCGGCCAGTGTCAGATGGTCCCCAAACTCGTCCCGAACTCCCTCTCCGACCGTGGGAAGCCCGTCCCACAGAACCCTGTACGCATCAGAGTCGACGGGATCCAGAGAGAAGAGGGCAGAGTAGAAGGCCCTGGCTGTCAGAAGGGAGCCGTCATCCGCCAGGAGGCAGGTGATGTTTTTGAAATTTCCCTTCTTTTTCTCCAGTGTGTAGAAGAAGTGTGTGCTGTGGTCCATCTCCCGAAGGAAATGGACCAACAAACGCCCCACAGGACCGCTGGAGCTGCAGGTCCCGCAAGGTGCTTTTCTTCTCTTCATACCCGCTCTGCTCGAGTTGGTCCCCGCTAGCCAGGCGGCTCTCCAGATCGAGCAACTCCCTTTCCAGCCACTCGATCCATGAGTCCCTCCGCCTGCTCGCGCCCCTCATGTAATCCTGACACAAGATCTTTGCCTTCCCCATGTCCCACCACTGACTCCATGTGTGGAAGCGAGATCACCTGCCGTTCCAGACCATCCAAAAGTCCCGGAAAGACAGCTCAAAGCACTTGTCCTCCAACAAGGTGTTCTTAAAGTGCCAGTAGGCAGAGATGTACCAAACTGGCACCAGGGCCATCATCACGGCCACCAGGTTGTGGTCCGTGAACGGCACCGGCATTATGTCAGAGAACAAATGCAATGAGCGTGGTTCCGTGAGACATAGAACCTGTCGATCCGGGACTGAGACACCCGCCCCTCCCTCACCCTGATGTAGGTGAAGGGTCTGGATGTTTCCAATGCCAGATGTTGACCAGAGAGAGTCGAGCGATCAGCTCCCTCAGAGCTGCCGACGATAGTGGGTAGGGTTCTTTCCCCACCCTGTCCGCGGTCTCGAGGGTGCAGTTGAAATCCCTCCCACGGACCACAAGCTTGTCTGCGCTGATGTTGGCCATGTAGAACTGGACCCTCGCCGGACCCGAGGACAGAGCATACACGTTCAAGAAACGTTTTAAGAACTGTTTTTTTTTACTTTTTGTTTGTTAAATGTGTGAACTCTTAGTAGTAGTAGTATTAGAAGAAGTAGTACTAGCATTATTATTATTATTATTATTATTATTATTATTATTATTATTATTATTATTATTATTATGAGGGAAGAGGGAGGAGGGAGCATAGAAGAAGGAGCATGGATGAGGGAGCAGGGAGGAAGGAGCAGGAAGGAGGGAGCATGGAGGAGGGAGCATAGAGAAGGCCGCATGGAGGAGGGAGTAGGGAGCAGGGAGGAAGGACTGATGAAACAGGGTGGAGGGAGTGATTTGAGGATGGAGCAGACAATGACTGTTGTATGTTTGATGCACAAGTGTCCTAATATGGACACCATACTGTTGGGCAAAGATATCTGATAGAGAGGAACAAACACAAGACTCCAGTGCAGTGGCAGACGTGTTCACATTGACTTTGGCTGCTGCACCAATACGGAAGGAACACATATTCATTGTAATCGTGAACATCATGAAGTACAGATTTTTACACCCTGAAATTCCATGAATAAGCCTTCTTTCTCCTCAGATTGCTGTTTGGAGTCTTGTGTGTGTTGTGTATTAATCCACAAGTTTCAATTCTATTTCTCCCTCTTTTTTCTACCCAGTGAATAAAAATGAAGTTGACAGTCCACAGGCTCCAAAGCCAAAGAACAGAGCTAATTTTTTAAAATGTAAGTCTGTTTACACTGAAACATTTGATTGAAAGCTGTGTTACTCAATTTTGAGAAGAGCTAACACTATTCAGGGATACCAAGATATTTAGGGAGAGAAAGGTCTGAGTGGGTAAAATGCCCCACCTCCAGTCATTCTGCACGTATTCATCTGTCTTAATACTTGTTGGAATGGAGTGTATAATATTTACAATCAACAGCATCATTACTTTGTACATTGATTGCCGGCTGCAAAACGAATTCACACAAACTCACCCAAAATAACCCTATATGATCCTATTACTCCCTCATGTACCTTTGTATCTCAATGCCTCTTCTGTTGTCAAGTTGTAGCCTTATGTCAGAAACAGCCATTATAAAAAGGACCTGCTGTAATATGTATTTACAGTATCAGTCTTTTTGTTGGTTATGTACCATTCAAACCTAGTGGAGATTTTCTCAGTGATTTGACTTTTCTAACCATCTGTCCTCTTCTATCAGATTCCTGTCAACTCACACTGGACCCCAACACTGTGCATAGAAACCTCTGTCTGTCTGAAGGGAACAGAAAGGTGAACAGGAGGAGTGAGACCAAGCCATATCCTGATCACCCAGATAGATTTGACAGCTATCTCCAAGTGCTTTGCAGAGAGGGTTTGTCTAAGACTCGCTGTTACTGGGAGATTGAGTTGATTGGGGAGGGGCTCTTATAGGAGTCACATATAAAGGAATCAGCAGGAAAGGAGAGCATCATTCTTGTATCCTTGGATACAATGACAAGTCCTGAGTTTGCACTGCTGTGGTTCCAGTTACACTGCCTGGCACAATAACAATCAAACTGCAATAACTGCCCCCTGCTCCTCCAGAATAGGAGTGTATCTGGACTTTAATGCCGGTACTCTGTCATTTTATGGAGTCTCTGACAAAAGCTCCCTCCTGTACAAATTCAAAACCACATTCACTGAGCCACTCTATCCTGGGTTTTGTATTAGACATGATTCCACTGTAACAATCTGCCAGCTGAACTAGACTGTTTTATGTTGTAAGAAAACCTTTGTATTGAACTCCCTGTCTGTCCTCTCCACTCCTCGGGTGAAGGGAATGTTCAATCTGACACAACTTTGTATGATAGTTAGGGGGTAAAATGGCACCACCTGCAGAGTGAAACAAATTGAATTATTTGTTTTTACACTTGGGGCCGAGGCAGCCTCATTTTTACTGTTTAATCTGTCAGGTTAGTGTTTTTGTCATTGTAAACACTCACAACTAGACAGGTGTTTCAGCATAAAATGTTCAATATGTACTGATTATTTACTGATTAAAAATACATAAGTATCTCTTAACCCTTTGTGGTCCTACGTCGGTCCTGGTCCGACATTGCAATTTTCCCTTTCCGGTCCAATGTCGGACCCTGTCCGACATCATCAAAAAGACGTAAAAAACAGGTCTCTAATCATTTTTTCTCTGGAAAAAGCCGAGAAAACCATTCAATGGCTGAATGAGACTCAAAAGGGATGAATCTCATGAATACAGATAGCCCCGACACCACATAGATAACATGGACATAAACAAACAAGATAACTGCTTCTGCATCCAGCGCTCAAAGAACATCATTCGATTTGCAGAGCTTTTTTTAGATGTTATAGTAATAAAATAATGACTTGGATTGCATTATTGAGGAGTTTGGTGATAAAACGAGTGATCAGGAGATGATTTATCAGTATGTACTATTATTAAGAGGTATGTGAAAAATGTAGCGAACAAGAGGTGGGGCGGGGCTGGAGATGCAGTACTGAGTGTCCTGTTGATATGCAGTGCTTTTTAAACCTGTTTTACTGTGAAAAAATACTTATATACAGTGGATCTATAATAAACTGCACGTGTGAAAATAAATTGGACTTGACGCGCCTGAGACATGCTGAATAAATGGACCACAAAGGGTTAAGGTGATTGTAGCTAACTAAATAATTCCAGAATGTGTTCCTATATTGAACTTGGCTACATAGGTCTCAAATGTGCAGGCTTGAAAAACATGATCGGCAAGATTCTCAGAAAACCATGTTCTTGTTTCAAATGAGATTTTGTCCATCAAATGGATATTTATAGATATTTATAGTATCTAGCTGAACTATTTGGGATTTAGATACATCTGGCAAATCTATAAATCCTGGGGCTTCATACATACCTTTATACAGGCAATCAATAGGTACAAGATGCCTTTTCCTCGTGTTATTATAATTTTGTTTGTAAATTATGTTTTCGGATTTCTGAAATGGTTAGAAAATTACCCTAACGAGCATTTCATTAGATGCATCAGGTCTACTCATTAGGCAGTTTAAAGTTTCAATATTATAATGTTTTGCTTATTTTAACAATAATGTAAGTGAAATATCATCACAAGAAAAAAAAAAACATTTCCATTGATAACGTAAATCACAATCAAATTGCATTACATGTGCAATCTGCCCACAGTGGAAAAGCAGAAATGTTTCAAGCCTGGTCTTTGTCGCCCTCTTCAGGACAAACTCTGCATCTGCACAGAGCTGATTTAAAAGCAATTTTTTTTCGCTTGGCATGGTTCAGTTGGAAATGTAGGGCCCTATTCACACAACCTTAAGGACTGTTCTAAGCACTGTTTTATTAAGACTCTTTATTAAAAAATGGTGATTTAAATCAAGTTAAATCAAGTTGTTTAGAGAGAGTGAGAAGTTTATTGTTTATTAATTTTTTGTTTATTATTATTATTATTCAATGCACCGTTTAAGGTCAGCAATCTTTATAATCAAGTTTTAAATTTCAACCAAAAATGAATGTAAAGAAACACCATTTTAATAACCTTTTTACGTTTCTGTGCTTCAATTAATTCAAACCTTTTTTCATGTACTTTTTCTTTAAATGTTTTGTAAAGTTTTAATTTTCAATAAATGTTTTTGCCTACTTCTGAAATGAACATAAACTAAGTGGACTGTCAACAGCAGTTGCTCTCTGGAAACATGAAGTGCACAAAAAAGCTTTGGAGAAAATGTTAAACACACATAAAAGATATTATGTTATAAACAATGACCACACAGTGTTGCTTTAACTAAACAACACCAGCAGACCAGCCTATTTCATACAGGTCTTTGTAACTAAACAATACCAGCAGACCAGCCAATTTCATACAGGTCTTTGTAACTAAACAATACCAGCAGACCAGCCTATTTCATATAGGTCTTTGTAACTAAACAATACCAGCAGACCAGCCTATTTCATACAGGTCTTTGTCCAGTGACTGCTGGGTTTGATGTAAGTAAAAAAAGCAGAAGTGATTCAGCCTATTGTATCTTTCAAAGGTTTGCCTGCCAGTGAAGGAGCCAATGATAGCCGGGTAATGCTATTGTGAAGCTGCTCAAAGAACACTACAGGTACAGTCCTGAATCCTACCAGAAGCTGAGGGTGTGAAGTATAGAAGAACTGAAATGTCCGCCCTGGATAGACAAACACCAAAAAGATAACAAAGTTACAAACTGAATGAAAGGAGACAGTACAATATTGTGGGATCAAATAAAAGCAGTTTTTTCACATCTTCACTGAGCCCAGCTGGCACCAGCCCATGAGGCTCTGTTGGGTTCAAATGATTTCAGTCGCTTCTCGACTCTGGGATCAGATACTTCTAGATGGTTAGTCAAGCTAACAGCCCCTAAAAGACGAAAACACCCCATTTAAAACACATGAAAGTCCTGTGCAGCCAGTCTACCCAGGCTAAGTGCTTGAGAAAGAGAGAGGGAGAGAGGTCTAATGGGAAGGGGTGTATATCTCACTGCTCATCAACACACTGCTCCCAGGTAGGAAACCCAATGATCCTCAACTACTGCTCCTAGTGATCTCACACAGCTCCAATCCTCCAAGTCCACAGCTTGAGTTGCAATCTGGTTTCTCAGCTTCTCACACGGCACAGCACACAGCTCCCAACTTACAGCTCCCAGCTCCAGCACAGTTCATCTCCAGCACCCCCTCTTCAACACTCCCCACCCCACTCTGTATACTCTCAATCTATCACTTCTCATTAACAGCACCCCCTCCTCAACACTCCCCACCCCACACTGTATGCTCTCAATCCATCACTTCTCATTAGCTAGACCAGCTGCATTTTAAAATGTGCCAGGGGGTCAGTTTGTTTGTTAAGTATATGGAAAACTACAGGGCGGTATGTAATTCAATATATTAATGTAACATTATTCAGCAGGTTTCATTCGACTTTATTAAGCCAAATTAGTTAATGCTATTGGGTGATACAAAACCTTTGGCCATAGCTGTACTGCTGATTCTCGGTATTCTAATAATAGATAAATCACAGCTGTACTACAATGCAATAAACGCAGCCTATATTTATGATGGTCCATACTGTATAACAAGATTTATTTTTATATATTTGACCCATAATAATATTGTTAACACTATAGTTTATTACATATTATATATATACTGTATATATTGCTTAGAACTTTACTGACTGAAAAACAAATCATCACAAAGCACAAACAGCATCCTTAAATCACAGTCAGCCATGATGCTAGAACAGAAAAAAGAACAAACTGATCTGAAACTGATTGAAGAGTCTAAAACCTGCTCCTATTCCACATCGATCAAGCTGAACATGTCCGGGTCTGTTCGCCTCAGGATTGTCTTTATCTTCAAAGTTAAATATGATCAAAATAAAAAGCAGAAGATTCAGCTCAGGCCAATCTGGCAATAATTAAGAACAGAAAACAGAGAGACCAAGTTTAAATGGGGATGTTTTGGTTATTTTAAATTACTAGCTGCACCTAAAGTTAAGACTGAATTCAGCATCTATGAACTAGTTGATAAGCTGGACTTGTTTGGGATGAACTGGGGTACAGAGGTGTGGTTTGTGAGGCTGAGGATGAAGAAATATGTTTGCATGTGTGATCCTTTTCTATGTACAGATTTGAATTATTTGAATATTCATTCATTTACCCCACTGAATTAAATACAAAGCAACACAAGAGTATGTAACACAGGAGCCCCACGCCCCGGCAGTGCTATTGTAGTGAACACCTGAGATCCGGGGTGAGCGATCCTGCCTTCCTCACAGCCAGCCCCGAGAGCCCCACGCCCCGGCAGTGCTATTGTAGTATAAACACCTGAGGTCAGGGGTGAGCGATCCTGCCTTCCTCACAGCCAGCCCCGAGAGCCCCGTGCCCCGGCAGTGCTATTGTAGTATAAACACCTGAGGTCAGGGGTGAGCGATCCTGCCTTCCTCACAGCCAGCCCCGATAAAACTGGGAATTGATTTTCAAAAGGAATTTGAAATTATTACTAATCGCAAAAAAATAAAGGAATTTGAAATAGAATTGGAATTGAAAAAAAGGAATTGACCCCAATGTTGAGCACAACCTTAAACATAACTACAGATGGGATTACTAATATTGTAGAGGATTTAGAAACATTTTGAAAGAATAAGCTGTGCTGAATCAATCTTTCATTCTTAGATGAGGGGTGTAATGGAAAAAAGAGAGATAGGTGTGGAAGGGTTACTGCAACAGTACCCACTCACACCTCTCTCCTCCCCGCCCCTCTCACACTGATTCAGCAGTTTCTGCTCAGCCTGCTTGTCTAAACTGGTCTCAGTGCAAAACCCTGCCTCTTAGAGCTTTACACAACACCAGGAAATCAGCACAGTTAAGTTTGTTTGTTGTGAAATCTCTCTGTCTCACTGCTGCAGAAATGGCAGAAGCAACTATTCTGGTAGCGCATGACCAGTTTAGCTGTCCAGTGTGTCTGGAGCTATTGAAGGACCCCGTCGCTATTCCATGTGGACACAGTTACTGTATGGGGTGTATTAAGAACTGCTGGGATCAGACTGATCATACAGGTGTCTACAGCTGCCCCCAGTGCAGAGAGACCTTTACCCCAAGGCCTGTTCTGCGCAGAAACAACGTTCTGGCTGAAGTTGTGGAGAAATTAAAGAAGACAGGACTCAATCCTCCTGCTGCTCAAAGTTATGCTGGACCTGGAGATGTGTCGTGTGATTTCTGCACTGGGAGAAAGTTCAAAGCTGTGAAATCCTGTTTGACGTGCCTGGCCTCTTTCTGTGAAACACATGTCAATCCACACTATGAGGGGGCTGCTTTCAAGAGGCACAAGCTGATGAATGCAATTGGAAATTTGGAGCAGAAGCTTTGTGCTGAACACCAAAAGGTTTTGGAGGTCTTCTGTAGAACGGATCAGATGTGTATTTGCTGGTTGTGTACAGACGAGGATCACAAGAGCCATGATACAGTCTCAGCTAAGAAAGAAAGGACAGGAAAACAGGTAAGGATTTGAACCATTTCCTTGTAGCTGTCCTTGAAAATAAGAATTCCCAGGGATATTTAACATGTTTACTAGGTTATACAGCTTCACATTAGATCAGATTACAATTTTATATTAAAAAGCTATTTAAAGAGCTACATTTTAATTGCTCTACCTAAACTATTATTTACTAAAATGCATTTCAGGGTGTCACTCCAGGAGCAGTCTCCCTGACACCTCCTCTCTAGACTTGGGTGGGATTAAAATTCCCTAAACTTGTTCCCTATTCCTTCCAGTGCTAGAGAATCTGGTTAACACACACAGTGATTCGAGATACATTTTTCCTCTTGTATTTATCTCACCCTGGTTAACACACACAGTCGTGAGGATCCTACAGCAACACACTCCTCCCCGGAGAGTTTGTATCCCTGCTTGTAGAACCAAGTGAGAGGTGTGTTTTTGGGAGGCTTGCTTGTACACTTAAAACGTTTGATCTTTCAATTTATAACCACCATCTAGCTGAGAAGAATTGTTTTCATTGGTAAAGTGTATAATCTTTTATATATATATAAAAAGACATATATATCTTTTTTTTTAATTATGAAGGCTCAATGTAAGTAAAGGGAGTAACTCAAATCCAAGTAGCTGAATTTGGTGTGTTAAAACACATTTTTACATGATTATAAAATATATGTTTAAGTTAGTTAAAAACTAAATATAATAATCTATTTGACCACTCTAATAGTAACTTCTTTTGTTTGCTCTCTTCCACAGAGAAATCCTTCTTGTCATGGGTGCATTGTTCTAGCGTTTCTGTGTGTTTAGGAATTTTTTTTTTGCATTTCACCACAATTTGCAATTCTGTTTTAAATTCCACGAGTGTGTGAATCCTCCCTATTGAACTGTAATATAGCTTTAAATCCCACGAGCAAGAACAATCCTCCATTTCTAATTGTAATCTCATTTAAAATCTCACAAGCCTCTACAATCCTCCAATAGAAATGTAGGAATTTGCTGCCACTCAGTATCAATGCAAGATGCAAGTCAGGAAGGAGGGGCATTGCCCGACTGTGCTGGGAAAGGGTTTTATTTTTTTTTATTTTTTTGTAGGTTTAGGTTTTTTATTGTATTTTTTATTGGGAAAGGGGTGAAAGTGTGTATTGAGTAACCCTTTCCAGTGTTTTTCCGGTGTTTATTGGGTATGCACTGATTTCATTGTTTTGTATCAGGTCTGTTTTATCTGTATTTATCAGTTAAAACCAAAAATCAGACACCCTAAATATACATTAAAGAGAAAGTTGCTTCAGTTACCAAGGTGCTTGACAAAACAAATGTGTAATACATGCTAGATAAGCCATCATTCACTGTTACTAGCATGAAACAGTACCACCTAGTGGACAGCTACTGTGGATCAAGTGTCCTTTTGTATTGCTGACACACATTTTCTCTGATCTAGTCTGTGCTATAGATGTCTATGGCTTGCAACTGGAACTGAAGAGCAAATTCTATTTGAGAACCGCTCCGAATTATTGCTAACATTGTAATGCGGTAAGGGGACAAGAAAAATATATATTTGCCCTCAAATTATTCTGTCAGTTTAATAGCAAACTTAAACAGGCCTGTGTTGGGTGTTACAGGATATCACTCAATGCCCCATCAGAAATGTCACTATGTTACTGTGTTTCTACACAGAAGCAGCTGGGAGAGACACAGACAGAAATACAACAGAGAATCCAGGAGAGAGTGAAAGAAGTGGAGGAAATGAAACAGGCTGTGGAGTCACTGAAAGTGGGTATTGACAATTATTATTATTATTATTATTATTATTATTATTATTATTATTATTATTATTAATAATAATAATAATAATAATAATAATAATAATAATAGCAAATGGACTGGAACACATCTACAGAGTGATGTGTTTTTGATATCAATTCTAACCATGTCTCCTCTGCTGTGTTCTTTCACTCAGAGATCTGCATGGATAGAAATAAAGGAAAGTGAGAAGATTTTTACTGAGCTGATCCGATCCATTGAGAAGATCCACACTGAGGTTATTGAGCTGATTGGAGCTAACGAGAAAACTGTAGTGAATCAGGCTGAAGGACTCATGAAGAAACTGGAGCAGGAGATTGCTGAGCTAAGGAGGAGAAAAGCTGAGCTGAAAGAGCTTTCAGAGACAGAGGATCACATCCATTTTCTACAGGTAACATCACTGCTTGTTAGAAAATCTCAAGTCCATAACTGGGACGGTTTCAGGCAGACCTCTCCAATTGAATGAATCCTTGCTTTTCCCAAGGAATGTTTTGGACCCCATTCTGTTTCACTGAAAACTCATTTTCTCCACTTTTCTGTTGTAGAATTTCAAGTCTCTCTGTGCCCCTCCTGAACCTGGAGACTTACCCACCGTTACTGTCAATACAGACATCTCTTTTGGGGCTGTGAGAAAAGCTGTATCTGAACTTAAAGACCATATTGAGGACTTCTGCAAGAGGGAATTAGTCAAAATAACTAAAACAGGTTGGTGTGAAAAAGATTCCTTTGGTAGAGATTTTTCAAATAGGCCATGGCTTGAGGAGGGACAGGACTTGTAAGACATTGATAAACACCTCTTGCAGATTGTTGGTTATATGAATATTGCAGATGTTTTATTTAAAATGATTTCCCCAGGTTGAAACACCCCACCTCAGTGACATCCCGAGTGATGATAGCATGAAGGAAGAGAGTTTCTAAAGACATTACATGAGAAAACAACACAATAGTATTCAGAGACAGAGGGATTCACACATTAAAGAACACATTCTATGTTTCTCTCTTTTTTCTACCCAGTGAATGAAGTTGCAGTTGACAGTCTGCAGGCTCCAGGACCAAGGAACAGAGCTGAGTTTATAAACTGTAAGTTTGTTTTCACTGAAACATTTGATTGAAAGATGTGTCACTCCATTGTGAGAAGAGCTAAAACTACAGAACATGGAGGGGTGGAGCTTGAGGGCAGCAATTATTATTATTTATTAGTAATTGTTAACCTATTAATCTACACTCCTCTCCAACAAGTATTGGTTCAGATGAATACATGCAGAATGACTGGGGGAGGGGCATTTGTCGCCTGTTTTTCCACTCAGACGTTTTTCTCCCTAAATATCTTGGTATCCCTGAATAGATAATCATCCCATTGTTTAATACATGTACAATGCATGTAAAATCAGTTGTGGGGTAAAATGAACCACTATCCCTCACAGTCATCCTGTGGTGGTAGTAAATATATATTTCAGTATCACTGCATTTTCTGGGATGGATTGCTCATTAAAATATTAGACATATATTTGACATATATTATACCCTGTAGAAACATTAAGTTAACTATATTTGCAAAGTTGCAGAAGATTAGTACAAATTGAAGAAGTAAGAATTATACATCAAATCTATTGATTATCAACCCTAAACATCACAGTCTAAATATACTTGTCTATAAAATAACAGGAAGCAGGCAGAAGGCAGCATGGAGTAGGGAGCATAGAGGAGCAGGGAGGAGGGAACAGAGAGGAGTGAGGAGGGAGCATTGATGAGGGAGCAGGGAGGAGGGAGCATATAAGAGGGAGCATGGAGGATGGAGCATGTAGGAGGAAGGAAGGAGCATATAGGAGGGAGCTGGGAAAAGGGAGGAGGGATTTTATTGGATGATATTCTATTCAATATATTTAGTAAGCAAGGGGTCAGTCATTCTGCATGTATTCTGCATGTTTGAGGGGTGTATATAATATTTTACAATGCATATCATCATTACGTTGTGCATTGATTGCCACAAAATGAATTCAAACAAACTCACTCAAAATAATACAAATAATCCTATTACTGCCTTCTGTACCTTTGTACTTCAATGCATCTTCTGTTTTTAAGTTATAGCCTTATGTCAGAAACAGCCTTTATAAAAAGACTTTGCTATAAATATGTATTTATCAGTGTGTATTTTTGTTGGTTCAGTACCATTCAAATCTAGTGGAGATTTTCAGTGATTTGACTTTTCTAACCGTATCTCCTCTACCTGTCCTGTCAGATTCATGTCAGCTCACACTGGACCCCAACACAGCATATAGAGAGATTTGTCTGTCTGAAGGGAACAGAAAGGTGACATGGGGAGACACCCAGCGATATCCTGATCACCCAGAGAGATTTGACAGCTGGGAACAAGTGCTTTGCAGAGAGGGTTTGTCTGGGACTCGCTGTTACTGGGAGATTGAGTGGAGTGGGGGAGGGGCTTTTATAGGAGTCACATATAAAGGAATCAACAGGAAAGGCGGGGATGCTTCCTGTGGCATTGGATTCAATGACAAGTCCTGGAGTTTGTACTGCTCTGGTTCCAGTTACACTGCCTGGCACAATAACAATCAAACTGCAATAACTGCCCCCCGCTACCCCAGAATAGGAGTGTATCTGGACTTTAATGTTGGCACTCTGTCATTTTATGGAGTCTCTGACACAATGGCCCTCCTGCACAGATTCAAAACCACATTCACTGAGCCGCTCTATCCTGGGTTTTGGATTGGTTCTGATTCCCCTGTAATAATCTGCCAGCTGAACTAGACTGTTTTGTGTTTTAAGAAAACCTTTGTATTGAACTCCCTATCTGTCCTCTCCACTCCTCGGTTGAAGGGAATGTTCAATCTGACACAACTTTGTATGATAGTTAGGGGGTAAAATGGAGCCACATGCAGAGCAAAACAAGGTGGATTATTTGTTTTTACACTTGGGGCCGAGGTAGCCTCATTTTTCTTGTTTAATCTGTCAGGTTAGTGTTTTTGTAATTGTAAACACTCACAACTGGACAGCTGTTTAAGCAAAAAATGTTCAATATGTCCTGAGTATTTATTGATTACAAATACATAAATAGCACCAAGTGACAGACTAAGTTGGCATCTCTGTACAGTGCTGAAATTCCCACAGCAAGTACTGATAAGTATTGCTTAAGGTGATTGTAGCTAACTAAATAATTCCAGAAATTGTATCTATATTGCACTGCTACATAGGTCTCAAATGTGCAGTTTTGAAAAACAGGACAGGCAAGATTCTCAGAAAAACATGTTCTTGTTTTGAATGGGATTTTGGCTATCAAATGGATATTTATAGATATTTATAGTATCTAGCTGAACGATTTGGGATTTAGGTAAATCTGGCAAATCTATAAATCCTGTGGCTTCATACATACCTTTATACAGGCAATCAATAGGTACAAGATGCCTTTTCCTCATGCTATTTTTTCACTATTATTATTTTATTGGATTTCAGGGGGTGTTTCGTTAATTACTCTAACAAGCACATAATTAGGTGCATTTGGTCTACTCGTTAGGCAGTTTAACTTTTTATTGTATTTTTAGTACTTATTTTAACAATAATGTGAGTGAAATATCATCACAAGAAAGAAGACATTTCCATGGATCTCACATGACTAAGATTAGTTGCTGTATTTTTACACAGGATGTGAAACATTATTTCATTCAGTATCATGTATTTTATTGAACTTGTTTACTACATATTTCTACACTGTTACAATCCACTCTCCCCATTATATTCTTACATTACATTGAATCTACCTGGCTTCATCTACCGCTTGAGGAGTAATAAATACTTACGACTGCAACTTTATTTCCTTGAAGAAACCCACTTTCCAATGAATTCAAACCAGCAAGGCAGTCTTATTAAACCCTGATTGAGATTGGTGACCGCAATCCTGTTATTGTATCTGTGATCTGACAGGAGACTGATACTAACAGATGTGTTGTTTCTAATCACACAGTACATATATCCAATAGGTTTAATAAACAATACTGTACTTTCTTTTTATTAGCTTGTTTGTCTCAGATGAAATCTAGATTCCAAGGGTCTGTGTATGAGTGTATGTATGTGTGCATTTGTGTATGTGATTGTGAATGTATGTATGTGTATGTATGTATAAATGTGTGTATATATGCGTATAAGTGACGTCAGGTCTGTATTGTGACAGATAGGGGGGAGGAAGAGAAATAAAATGTAGTGCAGGAGGAGTTACAAAAGACTACATCCCCCAGATTGCCACAGGAGGGAGCCAGGATGAGTCACCTGGCTCCAATCTGTAATAATGATCAATTATGCAATTAGCAGGCAGGTATATATCTTGTAACAATTGTAAGTTGCCCTGGATGAGGGCGTCTGCTAATAAACAAATAATGATAATAAAATATAAGCCAGGACTAATGTTTGTTCAGGGCAGTCTCCAGTCTGTGTGAAGCAAGGCTGTCTCGAAGAAGAAACCTGTGTTAAAAAGGTAGAGTGAAGACCTTTTTGTTGTGTGTTTAGTTCAGAAAATTGTGTGTTAAAGTGTTGTTTTGACTGGTAATTGGCTTAGCCGTCCAATGGTGAGTAAGGGAATTGATGGAAAGTGTTTAGTAAGTGCTCCAAAATGGAGTAAGATTTTGTTTTCTGTTTGTTTTATTTTCCAATATTTCTGTACAATTTAATAAATCCTGCACAAAAGTGCTGAAAACTTTTAAATCCTGTGTCTGGGTGTGAACGTGTGGGTTGCCGTGGGTAGTGATAGGGTGGTGCAGGTGCTCCAAACAAGGACAAACACAGAGTTCACAGTTCAATTTCTTTCTTTTAATATCCTTGACTGGGTTTAAATGATAAAGCTGGCTCTACACAACAATGGGTATTGCCAGCGCCAAAACAAGGGGTTGCAGTCCCCAAATAATAATCACAAAACACAGACACAACACAAACACAGACACGTCTCCGTACAATGAGTGCTCTCAGTGCAGGTGCGGTGCTGGAAACAGTGGTGCTGGTTAAGTGCAGGTGCGTTGAAGTCCAGGTGAATCACTGGCCCCAGGCTGCAGCTGACACATCCGTGGTTAATTAGTCTGGCAATGACAAAACACACACGGTTGCAAAACAAACCAAAACTCAACTCTCGCTCCAAACAGTCCTCGTTTCCTCCCATCAACCACAACAAAGGAACCGATTATGGCATCACGTCCCCCTAAACTACCCTCAGCCCCTCCCCCTCCGATAGCTAGTTCAATCACGTCTCCTCCAATTCATGAATGAAACTTTGCTTACCGTACTAGGGCGGGGACTCCTGGTACCGTGACGCCATCCCTTTCCTGAATGGCTGGCTTCCAACTGCCCCCGGAATGAACTGCCCAACTATTCAGTACAGGGCACGCAATTCCTGTTGCACAGTGCTCTCACAGGTCGAGAGGGATATTGTTGATTCAGATTCATTCGCTCTCTGTCACATTGGGTCTGCATTAAAATGGCCAAATGCACCCGAGTGAAGTAACATCTTTCACAGTATGTGTGTGTGTGTGTGTATATCTGTATGTATTGTGATATAGCACCTTTCCTCTTGGCTACTATGATGCTGTATGGGGATGTAGTCTGGGGGCACCAGATACATGAAACCAATCAAAGGATATATTTGAATGCTGTTGTGTGTTTATCTTGAATATATGTCAGAAGTGACCATATGCCTGTGTTTAATTTGTTTTTTTCCCTGCACGTATTAATTAGTAGTGTGTGAATATTTTATTTAGATCATTTTTTCCTTTTTTTCATATTTTTCTGTTTGTTTTGCACTGTGTTTTGCTGTGTTGATTATTAATTGTCTATTTTGTTTGGTGCACGGGTGAAAGGAGTTGGGAATCACAGATTTATTTTTTGTTGTTGCTGTTTATCATAAGCACTGTGCACACGGACCTCAAGTCACGCCCCAAACAATTGGCAGGTACCTATACACACCTGGAATTAGAAGGGCTATGGAGTATAAAAAAAACTAAGAGACAGGAGCTTTGGAACTAGGAAGAATTGGAATAAGAAAGAGATAGAAGCTGGGGGAAATAAACAAAAACAAAAAGGACGAGAATAGGTACAGCGAGCAGCTGGGATTTCTTTGGGCACGGACAGTGTCAGTTTCGTTTTTTATTTTTTTGTGGACTCAATCGGGGAGGACTGCGGGACTTGGTGATTGAAAACAATTGAAACAAGGTACTGACAATATTTTTGTTTGTTTGTTTGTTTACGTCTGGGGTTAATCGGGCAGCTTCCCTGTGAACTTTGTTATAAGAACATAAGAAAGTTTACAAACGAAAGGAGGCCATTCAGCCCATCTTGCTCATTTGGTTGTTAGCAGCTTATTGATCCCAGAATCTCATCAAGCAGCTTCTTGAAGGATCCCAGGGTGTCAGCTTCAACAACATTAATGGGGAGTTGGTTCCAGACCCTCACAATTCTCTGTGTAAAAAAGTGCCTCCTATTTTCTGTTCTGAGTGCCCCTTTATCTAATCTCCATTTGTGACCCCTGGTCCTTGTTTCTTTTTTCAGGTTAAAAAAGTCCCCTGGGTCGACATTGTCTATACCTTTTAGGATTTTGAATGTTTGAATCAGATCGCTGCGTAGTCTTCTTTGTTCAAGACTGAATAGATTCAATTCTTTTAGCATGTCTGCATACGACATGCCTTTTAAACCCAGAATAATTCTGGTTGCTCTTCTTTGCACTCTTTCTAGAGCAGCAATATCCTTTATGTAACGAGGTGACCAGAACTGAACACAATATTCTAGGTGAGGTCTTACCAATGCATTGTAAAGTTTTAACATTACTTCCCTTGATTTAAATTCAACACTTCTCACAATATATCCGAGCATCTTGTTGGCCTTTTTTATAACTTCCCCACATTGTCTAGATGAAGACATTTCTGAGTCAACATAAACTCCTAGGTCTTTTTCATAGTTACCTTCTTCAATTTCAGTATCTCCCATATGATATTTATAATGCACATTTTTATTGCCTGCATGCAATACTCGGCCTTTTTTACGGGAATAGTGTACTTATCCAGTCTACTAGAAGACAAAGATTTAGAGACCTTGTCATATGGAATTTTTGGTTTTGTCTGTGTACCTTCCTCTTTTTAAACTCCGGTGGTTTTTGTATGGGATTACCGTCTCATAAAATGATCTGTAACGCAAGTTACAAAACCTAGACCAATGTACTAATCACTTAAAAGAACAAAAGCAAAATATCCTCTTTGGAACACTGAAATGTGAGGACTACTTCAGAATACAGAGACACACAAAGACAGGCATGTGTACAATGTCATGCAACATCGCATTTGACTGAAAATATCGTTGTACCTGTAAGTGAACTTTTAAAAAGTATACACTGCAAATTAACTGCACTTGAAATCTGCATGCCCCATTCTGATCACAGGCATTTTAAAACCACAAAAGCAAGTCGTCCTCAACATCAGGGTATTGCGCAAATTGGAAAGTATAATTTTATTTTTTTTTTCCTCAAACTTGTGTTTTATCGTTTTATTTTCTTTTATTGTTATTAAATTGAATTTACCTGAGACTCGCTGGGTCTGCGCAGCAGAGCGGGGGCTGGACGGACAGCGCGTGGGAGCAGTAACTATGACCTGTAAGACGGCAGCATATCGCTGCGGGGCTCGGGCGGAATAAGGAGAGACGTAGGTCAAGCAAGTGCCGGCAGGGAAGTAAACCAGCTTGCGCTGGACTACACTAGTAACTATAGTGGGACTTACCTTTTGGCATTTACCTTATTAATTTTAATTCCAGGTTGTAACACTACAAAATGTGAAAAACTCCAAGGGGGGTGAATACTTATGCAAGGCACTGTACATAATGAAATAATTGATCTATGTACAATTATTGCATTTTGTTTTGCACATTTGAAGTTGCTTTTTCCTACTAGGTTTGGATCTTTAAGAGTATTAATAACTGCAAGCGATTGCCCTTCTGCACTTTACTTATAGCTGAGGTGTCGTAAAGTAATGACTAATTATTTGATTTTGGATATTTCACATGTTACACCAACCTAGTTGTCTCTCTGAGTGGATAGCACTGCCTGTGTTTTAACTATTGTCTCTAGTTGCCTTAATAAATTAATCTAATTGATATTACTGTACTTGTTGTTTTTTGTTTGAATTGTATGATACCTGTTTTCCCTTTGTATTTTATTAAACAGCCTTGGCATTTTTGAACTGCAGATGTATGCCTTTCATTTAATTGGAGGGAAAAGGAGGAAGATTTTATTTGTCCCTTGTATAATTAACATCTAGTAAGGGTGACGTAATCAACTATATTATCACTTATGATCCACAGGCAGGGTGCTACATAATGTTATTTGCATTTTAAATAGTGAGCATTTTAAACAGTGAGTTTTGAGTAGTATTGTTCCTTGGGTATAGCAAAATACTGAGTTCAAGTCGAGTGATTTCATAAAAATGCCAGGTGCTCAGTGTTTGTTATTTGAGTTAAAATTGCCAAAATGAGTTGATTTAAGGGTCTGTATAAACAGCCATTCAAAAAGACATGATTTTAATTCATGCAAAAACAGTGAAAGATATGACCATGCCCCACTTGTGTAATGAAGATCACCTAGTTGCTATCTGCATGATTTCAAGGTGGCCTGTCAGAGAGAAGTTACCTGGAAAATGAGATTCTGCTTCAACAATCAGCAGACTAGTCCAGAGAAACCAGGAAGCCGGCTCTGTGAGGGACAGGCCACGTCCTGGAAGGCAGAGGGTCACCACACCGGCGCAGGACCGTTGTGTTGACTGTTGTGTTGTTCAAGCCAGCTGACTGCAGCTGCACAGGAAGAGCGGCGGAACATCCCACAGCAGTCTATCCAGAGGCTGATCAGGTCTATGCGTCAACGCTGCTAGGATTGTGTTAATGCTTAGGGAGGTCATACCCGATACTAACTTTGTAATGTTTTCATTTTGACAGTGTGTCACGTTTCATAATGAAAACTTAATTTGATCTCCTATTTTGTTCAAATTTTCTGTGATTTTGTTTCTCTGTTTAAAATATTTGATTAGACCCAGATTAATGTTGTATTTTGTGTGTGTGTGCGTGTGCGCGTGCGTGTGCTCGTGCGCGTGTGTTGCCACCGCCAAAGATTAAAGACACCAACTCTCGCTAAATAAGTCTATAGGAAAAACGTCTCTCAATTATTCAGTTTGGTAAAAGCAGGTGTGCTGATGTGTTTTGACATGTCGTCTTCATCAGAGTGTATTGAAAGCAGGACTTGCACCCGGTACTCATTGTCATTTAACACCTTATCTGATTACTAAAAATCGTAATCTAGCAATCAATGCATTCAAATCACATTCCAGATACTTAACAATCTGCTATATATTATAGCAACAGTGTATCTGGTCAGCAGCAGGGAGAAATGAAGATTGCACAGGATGCAGTTTAAAGCAGTGAAA
This sequence comes from Acipenser oxyrinchus oxyrinchus, assembly GCA_030684275.1. NCBI lineage: Eukaryota > Metazoa > Chordata > Actinopteri > Acipenseriformes > Acipenseridae > Acipenser > Acipenser oxyrinchus. The sequence continues at coordinate 7,897,798 of CM060277.1, read as the reverse complement.
ACTGATGTTTTTATTGGAACAGAAGGCAAATAGACACTCTCTTATTAAATGGTGTAGCTCAGCTAGACAGCTCCAGGACACACAGCTACATGAAAACCACAACACGACCCCTAGCTGCATGCAGGCAGTTCCTAAACAGTGATTTCCCCACCCAAGCCCTATTGGCTCACAAACAGGGGTACATTTACATCCACATGGTCCAATCACTCAGACCCTCGGTCCCGTGCAAACAGCTGGTAGGCGAACCCGAGCACAAATCACAGTGCACAAATCACAGACCCCATCTACGTACAGCTGCACTGTGCACGTGACATCCCAGGCAGTGTGTCAGCACTGCTTACACACAAAGCGCGCTTCTGCTCACAGATTCACGTAAGGTGACACACAAACAGTGGGGAAGGCTGCTGTTTGGCGATGGCTGGGTGCTGCAGCCAAAGTGTATGGCACTCTCTCTAGGGTGGCGATGATGGGCTCTCTCTCTGGGGCTCTAGCCGTGCGGGGCTCTATCTCTGGGACTCTGATGCTGGGTCACCTGTCTGGACCTCTGGTGGTGCGGGGCTCTCTTTGGGGCTCTGGTGGCTTACTTACGAGTTACTTTGACTCTGGTAGCACAGGACAGTCTCTTCCGGGTGGCAGGAGGTACTCTATCGCTGATGTCACTGTACAGTCTCTCACTGGCGCCGCCACGGCGTGCTCTCACTGGCAGTGTGGGGGGCACTTTCTCTTGGGTGGCGTGAGACACTCTCTCCCAGGTGCCGCAGGACACTCTCTCAGATGGTAGTTGTGGAGCGGAGCTCTCTGGCGGCAGCTGTGGCGTGGGGTTCTCTTTCTCAGGTTGTAGTGCTTGACACTCTGGTGATGCTGGGCTCTCTCTCTGGGGCACTTACAGTATAGGACGCTCCCTCCTTGGCGGCATGGGGTACTCTCCCTCCAGTGGTGCAGAATTCTCTGGAAGCAACTTGACGACCACCTGGATGACCTCATCCCACTCCCTCTCTGTGCTTTACAATGCTTTGCCGTAATTCGCTGTGTTTTACAATGCTTTACTGTACCTCTGTGCTTTATGATGCTTTACCATACCTCTGTGATTTACAATGCTTCCCTATGCTGTCCCATACCTCTCTGTGCTTTGCAATGTTTCCCTATGCTTTACTTTACTTCTCTGTGTTTACAATGCTTCCCTATGCTTTAACATATTTCTCTGTGCTTTACAATGTATCCCTATGCTTTAGGTTTCACTGTGCTGTATTACACTTTGGTGTGCTTGTACTGTGGGACACTTTTATAAGGCTCTCTCTCAAACGCTCACAAGAGATCTTCTCTGTCCTTCTAATTAGGTAGGCTACAGAACCTCTCCCGCGTTCATCCAGAAACCTCCTTTCTTTTACTTCCAGCTCCCTGAGAGTGCTTCTGCCAGGGTTACTGCTCTGTGGTTGGTACAGACTGGGAAGAATGAAGTGTATCTCAAATTGGTTCCCTCCACTGTAACACTGCTTACAGTGTCCGTCTCTCTGGGCTTCCTGTTTCATTTGTCTGTAGTTGGTGCTACCTGATTCTCCCACCAGCAAAACAAACTGGCTAGAAAAAAAGGCTTGTTTGAGTCTTGTTTTCCATGGTGAATGTGTTATTTATTAACACAGTTCAGATCAGATTATTGACAGTGTCACAAGCTGCCGGAGCAGGATTGTGATAGAGACGGCTTGATCTGAGTCTCTTGTTTTCCATGGTAAATGTGTTATTTATTAACACAGTTGAGATCAGATTATTGACAGTGTCACAAGCTGCAGGAGCAGGATTGTGATAGAGACGGCTTGGTGCCTCGTCTTGTGGGTTACCTCTTTGTTTTATTAAGAATGTTCTTTTTGAAATCTTGGATTTCTGTTGATTTATAGCAGAAGATTGACAAGCAGTGAAATAGACCCCATCTCTGTCCATGGTGTTTAATTAAAATGATTTCATTAAGTGTGTAAAATATTTGAAAACCATGTGTTGCGTTACAGTTTGGATTTCCAGGAGTTGTTGGAGCTGTTGACCCCACACAACCCATGTATGTGGTCTGCAAAACCCACCGTGTACCCCCTATACCATTGTTGGTAGAGGGGTGGCTCTTTTGTTTATTTTACAAATAAAGCACAGATTTTTGGGAGATATCATTCATTACCACCTACCACTTGCACCTGACCACAACTGCACACACATCTGCATTCACTTTCACAGGTAACATAAGGATCTGGCTTACATTAACAGTCGTGGGTATAATTCTATCAATTGTCAGATGGTTGTGACCATGACCTAAGAATACGCAACGTGGTAGCAAGATGGGCGGGCAGTACACATGATGCTCGGATTTTCGACAACAGTCGCATAAAATCTAATTTTGAGGAAAGCTTGTATTGTGGAGTCCTCTTGGGTGACAATGGTTATCCTTTGTGGGGGTATCTTCTGACATCTGCAAGAACCCATATAGAAAGAGCTTTGGAAATTTTAAAACAATGTTTTGCTTGTTTCTGCTTTGGTTTGCGTACCAGTCCAGTAAGAGCCAGCAACATCATTGTTGCATGTGCGGTTCTTCATAACCTTGCTCTCGACTGGGATGAACCATCTGTTCCATATCCAGGAAGACACTCACCACACCCTGGACATTTTGACACTGTTATGATCTGACCAGGACTGGTATTCCGAAAAGGTATTATAAATAATCACTTCTAAAGAGACCTAGGGAAGACATTTATTGTACCACGTTAAACATGTCACACTTGCTTGTGCCCTTTATAAAAATGTCAATGTAAAAAACAAACTACAGGATTTGGTAGCCCATATCTTCTCTATGATAAATACTATGGTTCACACTGTGAGGTAACATAAACCCTGCAACCCCACCCCCGGGTCTCCAGGAGGAAGGCAAGCAATTTGCCAATCCTAATTTCAATTTTGTGGCCAATATATGTTTTAAAGTCCTTACTGCACCTGAAAAGCAAAGTCCAAACAAACAATACCAGGTGTGTAGATCTCCAAATGCATGAAGTAATTAAAAGTCCAAAATGAAGAGTGCTATTTGAAGAGTGACGATAAAAAAACTACAAAATCGAAATTATGCGAAAAAATTTATAGAACAAGCAAAAAAGTTGATAGAGTGTAAAAAGTGCTGAGTGCAAACGTTTCTTCCGGGTGACCATCCTCAGTGCTAGCGAATGAAGAACACCTGAGTATTTGAGATCTTAATTCAATTAAAGATAAATATCAGATGTCAGGTGTTCAATTAAAGACAAAACAACGTGTACACAGACCAATTAATATGTTAATATATTGGTAGACATTAGTGGGAATATATTACTATTACAAAATTTTATTATAGGACAAGTTATAGAAAAATAGCAAAGATAACAATGGCAGAAATCATCAGTTAAATACATCATATTGTTAATTAGACTATTTCAAGTCATATAGATCTACCAAATCCAAAATAATAAAAATGAACACTGATATTAATATGCAAAAATATGTAAATACCATGTAGACATAAACGGCATGGAGCCAAATGTTAACAAGTCATAAGTATAATGTAATTAATTATCAAATAAACATTAATGATATATAGAATACAAAAGCAATTAAAAAAAAAATCTATATTTATAGGTAACATGATAATCCAAGTTCTTCATTAATACCTTCTGGCTGTACTGTCTTGAGATAGAAAATCAATTTTGCTTCACATTGAAGTATTTTTTTTGTATTATTATTTATTATAGTCACCCCCTCTACGAGACTGAAATAATCTTTGTATACCACAAAATTTTAAGTCAGAAATGGAATGATTTACCTCTGCAAAATGTCTCTGCAGTGGTGAGTGTAGGTCTTTCCTACGGATGGCACTTTTATGTTCATTAATGCACACCCGTAGTTGTCATTTGGTTTTACCAACATATTGTAAGTTGCAAGGGCAGGAAATTAAATAAACTACAAAATAAGATAACTTGGTAATAACTTGTGAAATCTGGTATTCTTGTTTTTGTTACATGACTTGTGAAGATTTTAGTTTTAATATAATTGTGACAAACTGCACGTTTCTGACCTGGAAAGAAACCATTTATCACTGTACCCCGGTTTACATGTTTAGCTGTATCTTTAAAAGAAAATCAGAGATATTTTGCTACCAATAGTATCAGTTGATAAAATATGTCAGTGTTGTTTAATAATGTTTTTAAACTCATGACTGTGTGTAGTAAAAGTCGTGCAACAAATGGAAGAGAATTCTTTGTTATTCTTATTCACATGAGGATTTACATCTGCGTTTTCAACTCTAAAGAGAGCTTTTCTAACCCATCCTTTGGGTAATTCCTAGATAGAAACTGGTCATACATTTTGCCAGCTTCAGTGTCAAAATATTCAGATTTAAAACAAATTTAAGTGGCAAAAATTGACCATAAGGAAGTCCCCTTTTGAGTGGTACAAAGTACGATGTACAAAGTAGTTCTTGTAGCGAAAATTAACACTCTTAAAAAAGATTTAACTTGCTGGAACAAATCCCTCAGATTTTGAGCCCCCTCTTCAGTTCCTGTTTGGTAGTACACCAACAAAGCTTCATCCTTAGTACAGTACTAAAGCTGGGATCAGCTAGTCCCCAAATTTGTTCTGCAACTTTTTTTCATTGCAATTGGTACTAAGTTAGTATTCATCTGGGGATGATCCCGAGATAGTACCGTACTAGCTAGTCTACAACTTATACGCAGCTCTGTACTAACTCTGCCAGTTTGTTGCAATTGACACAAAGGGACTTGGGAGAATGATGTTCTGCTGATGAGAGGAAAGACATTGTTTGAAAATAATGAAACAAATAGTACAGAGATTTGAAAAGTAGGCCCCTTGATTATAAGCTTTGTTTGAGCGTCTGTTCTGTATTAAATGGTTTTAACTCATGAAATCTGCCCTGTAATAAATTAGTAAGTAACATACACACCCTGTCTGATAACACTAGAACATGTCTAGTTCTCATAACATACAGCCTCCCCTGGACTGGAGGGACCACCCTTCACGTTCTCTTAGGGTGGTGAGCAGTTCAGACTCTGTGCATCAAGCTTGCCCTGAACTGGAGGGAAGAAAGCAGTTGGTGCTCAGAGACAAGTTTGTGATTGAGGACAAATGGACTTTGAGATATGAATTAATGCCCACTAAAATCAAACTGCAACAAACTCACTTCCCTTGTGAACTTCTGAGGATTCAAACCCACACAAAAGTGAAGGTCTAGTGCAGTCAAATAAATACTGTAGCTATAGAAGGGTTACTGTGACAATGCCATTCTCAAATTCCATTCCAATTCCCAACTATCTCCTCCCCTGTCACTCTCACACTGTTTCAGCAGTTTCTGCTCAGTCTGCTTGTCGAAACCTGGCCTCAGTCCAAAACCCCGCCTCTTAGAGCTTTAAATAATTCCAGGAAATCAGCACAATTAAGTTTCATTTGTTGTGAAATCGTCAGTCTCTCTGTCTAACTGCAGCAAGAATGGCTTCAAACTTGTGGTTAGTGGAGCACTTGAACTGTCCAATGTGTCTGGAGATATTGAAGGGCCCAGTCACTATTCCATGTGGACATAGTTACTGTATGGAGTGTATTAAGAACTGCTGGGATCAGACTGATCATACAGGTGTCTACAGCTGCCCCCAGTGCAGAGAGACCTTTACTCCAAAGCCTGTTCTTCGCAGAAACAACGTTCTGGCTGAAGTTGTGGAGAAATTAAAGCAGACAGGACTCAATCCTCCTCCTGCTCAAAGTTATGCTGGACCTGGAGATGTGACGTGTGATTTCTGCACTGGGAGAAAGTTCAAAGCTGTGAAATCCTGTTTGACGTGCCTGGCCTCTTTCTGTGAAACACACGTCAAGCCACACTATGAGGTTACTCCATTAAAGAGGCACAAGCTGGTCAATGCAATTGGAAATCTGGAGCAGAAGCTTTGTGCTGAACACCAGAAGGTTTTAGACATCTTCTGTAGAACCGATCAGACTTGTGTTTGTGTGTTGTGTATTGACAAGGAGCACAAGAGCCATGATACAGTCTCAGCTGAGGCAGAAATGACTAGGAAACAGGTAAGGGTTTGAACAATTTCCTTGTAGCGATCCTATAATATTAAGAATTCCCAGGGATATTTAACATGTCTGTTTACTAGAATTGTATATTAAGAGCTATTTAAAGAGCATTCGTTTTTTTTATTGCTCTGTCTAAACTATGATGTACTAAAATGTATTTCAGAGTGTAACAGGAGCGTTGTTATAGGTGTGGGTAATGCTGATTGACAGGAGAAACACAGGAGGTTTTCTTTAATACAAAAATAAAAAACATTCAAAACAAAACACAGCTCTAAAACTAGAAAATAAAAGTTGACCAAACAGGAAAGGAGGTCCTGCTCCAGGAACAGTCTCCCTGACACCTCCTCTCTAGACTTGGGTGTGATTAAAATCCCCTAAACTTGTTCCCTATTCCTTCCAGTGCTATCGATCCTGGTTAACTCACACTGTGATCCGAGATACATTTTTAACTATCGTGTTATTCTCACCCTGGTTAACACACACAGTCGTGAGGATCCTACAGCAACACTCTCCTTCCCAGACAATCTGTATCCCTGCTTGTAGAACCAAGAAACTGGCTTTTCAGCCCCTTTTTTGAAAGCCAGTCTGCCCACAGTGAGAGATGTGATTTTGGGAGGCTTGCTTGTACGCTTAAAACGTTTATCTTTTAATTTATAACCACCATCCAGCTGAGAAGACTTGTTTTTATTGGTAAAGTGTTAATCTTTTTGTAGACATATTTTCTTTTTTAATTATGAAGGCTGAAAGTCAGTAGAGGGTGTAACTCAAATCCAAGTGGCCAAGGGCAGAAAAAGTAGCTGAATTTGGTGTGTTAAAACACATTTTTGCATGATTAAAAGATATGTTTAAGTTAGTGTGACAGGGTGCCCACCCCTTATGTATATTTATTTATTCATGTCTGATTATTTAAATTTATATTCTTATTGTTATATTGTGTTTATGTGTGGGTGGACAAAGACCGTCCGTCATTATTATTTATTATTTGAGACCGGTGAAAAAGCCGGTCTTGTAATGTGTAGTTGGCGTGACCCTTTGCGGTCCATTGTCGGACTGGGTCCGACATTGCAATTATTCCCATCAGGTCCTTTGTCGGACCCTGTCCGACATCATCCAAAAAACGCAAAAAAGTCGGTTTTTCAACGGAAAAAGCCGAGAAAACCATTCAATGGCCGAGTGGGAACGAAAGGAGCCGAGACAAGCCGATAAAAAAAAAAAAAAAAAGGCATATCTCATGAATAGTCATACTAGCCCCTGGCATCAGATGGGGCGGTCATATGGAAACAAGCTGGGTGTTACAGTATCAGCGCACAGAGACTATCACGGACATTTGCAGAGCTTTTTTGAGATGTTATAGCAATAAAATAATGACTTGGATTGCATTATTGAGGAGTTTGGTGATAAAACGAGTCATCAGGAGATGATTGATCGGTATGTACGACTATTATTATTATTATTATTTATTTGGTAGCATATGTGAAAGCAATAGCAAACGAAAGGGTGGAGCGGGGCTGGAGATCCCTAGTGAGTGCTTTGTTTATATGCGGGGCCATTTAAACCTGTTTGACTGTGGAAAAAAAATACTTTTAAACAGCTGCCTAAAATTAACTGCGCGTGTGAAAATAAATTAGACCTGGCGAGCCTGACGCAGAATTAATAAATGGACCGCAAAGGGTTAAATCCCCACCCTTATAAATCTCATGGGAATGTGGCTGGAGTCTTAATAAGCTAATTATTTGATTAATAGGTAATTAAGGCTCCAGCCACAAAATATAAAAGCACCCACTCCAGGCTCATTAAGTGGAGAGCTTAGGAGAAAGATGTAAATATAGAGAGAGAGAGAGCGAAAGATTCTTGTACAGTAATGGTTATTATTGTTTGTGTTCGCCCAATGTGCCCTTTCTTTTGTGTTTTTGTAAACGTGTTTTTTTTATTATTTAATAAATATATGGCTGTGGCTCGTAGCTCTGTCTGCCGTGTGCTGCTTCCAGGACGCCGACGTCACCACCCACGCCACTCAAGCCAGTCTTGAGACAGTCAGTTAAAAACTAAATATAGTCTTCCACAACAAAGTCCTTCTGGTCACGGGTATATTCTTCTGAACGTTTGTGTCTAGGCATTTTTTTTATATATTTCGCCACAATTTTCAATTCTAGGAAAGGTTGTTTTCTGTTATTCTTTTTAGTTTTTAAGTAATTTTATTGTATTTTTTCACTGGGAAAGGAGTGAAGTCAATGTGAATTGAGTAACCATTTCCAGTCTTTTATCAGTGTTTATTGGGTATACACTGATTTTCAGTTTTTTGTATCAGAGGTGTTTTATCTGTGTTTATCACTGGAAATCAGAAGCCCTAAATATACATTAAAGAGAAAGCTGCTTCAGTTACCTAGGTCCTTGACAAACACAAATATGTAACTGTGGCAAAGTGGCTGCTGAGATGAACAGGTGCAGAGGTGATGCAGTGCAGAAATAATCACAAACAAAAACTGCAATCCGATTTGGAAATGTTATTTTTATTTTTAACACAAATCCTGGTCTGGCAACCAAACCATAATCCTCCGGCAATACACCCCTGGTTTAAAGCTCAGCAGGAAAATGATAATAATGATTTGTACAACAAAACAAATAACGCGTTATCTGCTCCCACAATACTACTAATACAAATCACCAGTCCATGTGCATGCAGTAGTGCTCAAGGTGGGTGATTACAAATAACAGTGACTGTGGTGTTGTTGTTCCGGGTAGTGCAGGCCCAAGGCGACAGCTCTGGAGATGTGTTAGCCATCTATTGAATTTACAAACAAAAGACAATTACTAACAGTGCAACAAACAAACAAAACACTCATGAATACTTTTAATTGTTTTTGGGAACTCTCCTGGTCCTTTCAATTCAGTGCTTCTCTGAACCAAGCGAAGGACATTCCGCATGACCCCTTGGTAAAACGATTGCAGCTGCCTTTACTGTCTGCAGCTGCTACCTCGTTTCCCTTCCAGGTCAATACGTTCCTGCAACAGAGTCTCGCCTTCTTCTAGGCTGACTGACTTCCTGTACCAAGGAAAGAACTGTCCAGCCAGCCCGCCCAAAGCCTTTGCCTTTCACTGATTAGTGCCCTCCCAGGTCAGGAGGGAGATTTACAACCCAACTCATTGTATTTCTGTCACAGTAACACAAGCTAGATCAGCCATCACTCACTGTTAGTACTGTGAAACAGTACCATCTAGTGGACAGCTACTGTGGATCAAGTGTCTTTTTGTATTGCTGGCAGCTGTGCACTAGATGGTGTTGTGTCTTACTACTTGTGACGGAAATATAATGAGTTCTGGTTGTAAATCTCTGTAGCAGGGCGGAAGCCCTACACATGGGAAATATGTAGTTTAGTTGTATATTTTTGCGTTAATTGTTGTAAATTGATTTAATTAATTGTTTAAATTCTGTGGTGCTCCGCCGGGAAAGATTGCCTATCTGCGTGGAGCAGCAGCTGAAAGCAATCAGCTGTTCCAGCAGGCAGGTGGGCGTGTCTCAGCAGAGCGTCAGTATAAAAACATAGAGATCACCGTGATCGGGGCTGCTGCAAGGCCTGCCGTTTTCACGGCACCTTTGTTTTATAGTTTGTTGTATTGTGTTTTATTTTTAGTGTCTTACAGTCTTGTACCATCCTCTGTGCGCTAACATCGCTGGTAGCACCATATGACATTATTGTTTGGTTTTTCTTTGTTTTATGTGTTAATAAATACTGAGCGCCATGCTGGCGTGTTTCACTGCACCTGTCTCTCCGTGCCTCCATTCCGGCTCTCACCTGCCTGTCTGTCTGCTTCAGTGTGGGAACAACACGCAAGAACGACACAACCTCCCCCTCGACCTGTGAGGGTACTAAGTAGCGAAAGGGAAAGGCTTTGGACAGGTTGGCCTGACAGTTCATTCCCTGGGTCGGGAAGTCAGTCAACCTGGAAAAAGGCGAGACTCCGGTGCGGGAATGTATTGACCTGGAAGGTAAACGAGGTAGCAGCTGCAGGAAATAGAGTCTGCTGCAATCAGTTACCAAGGGGTCATGCATAATCGCATAAGAGGCCGGAGAATTGCAAATCTTTTCCTTCGCTTGGGTTTCAGAGACAAGGAGACTGGAAGGACCGGGAGATATCCCCAAAATAAAATAAAGAGTTTGTGAAATTGAAGAAGGCAACTATGAAAAAGACCAAGGAGTTTATGTTAACTCAGAAATGTCTTCATCTAGACAATGTGGGGAAGCTATAAAAAAAAAGGCCAACAAGATGCTTGGATATATTGTGAGAAGTGTTGAATTTAAATCAAGGGAAGTAATGTTAAAACTTTACAATGCATTAGTAAGACCTCACCTAGCATATTGTGTTCAGTTCTGGTCACCTCGTTACAAAAAGGATATTGCTGCTCTAGAAAGAGTGCATCCAGAATTATCCCAGGTTTAAAAGGCATGTCGTATGCAGACAGGCTAAAAGAATTGAATCTATTCAGTCTTGAACAAAGAAGACTTTGTGGCGATCTTTTTCAAACATTCAAAATCATAAAAGGTATAGACAATGTCGACCCAGGGGACTTTTTTGATCTGAAAAAAGAAACAAGGACCAGGTGTCACAAATGGAGATTAGATAAAGGGGCATTCAGAATAGAAACTAGGAGGCAATTTTTTACACAGAGAATTGTGAGGGTCTGGAACCTACTCCCCAGTAATATTGTTAAAGCTGACACCCTGGGATCCTTCAAGAAGCTGCTTGATGAGATTCTGGGATCAGTAAGCTACTAACAACGAAATGAGCAAGATGGGCTGAATGGCCTCCTCTCATTTGTAAACTTTCTTATGTTTCTTATGTTTCTTATGCTCGTTTTGTTAAATAGCACTAGATGGCTAAACACAAATCCGGAGCTGTCGCCAGGGGCCAGCACAAAGCCAGATCACCACAACACTTGTTTTTCACCAATAGCACATAACAGATTGTACTTCACCACAAGTACTGAGAGCACTCACTTGGGACCTGTGTTCATGTGTGTCTAATTGTGTGTGTTTTGTGCTGTGTTTATTGTTTGCGGGACTGCAACCCTTTTTCATTACTGTGCAATACACTTTGCTGTGCATTGCCAGCTCATTATTGTTTTCTGGCTGGCCATCAGACAATTGGATTTCTAATCATTAAAACCCTCATTTCATCCATACTTTGTTGTCTGTTTGTTATTGGAATTACTGCATCTGCACTGCACCTGATATACACCTGCTATGAATTACCACTTTGCCACACTACTATACACACAATTTGTCTGATCTAGCCTGTGCTAAAGATGTCTATGGCATGTAATTAAGACTGAAGAACAAAATATATCCGAGAACCACTCAGAATTATTGCAAACATTGTAAAGATGTAAGGGGACAATAAAAAACAAAATATATCTGAACTAAAGTTATTCTAACATGGTCAATAGCATACTTAAACAGGCCTGTATTGCGTGTGACAGGATATCACTCAATGCCCCGTCAGAAATGTCACTATGTCATTGTGTTTGTACACAGAAGCAGCTGGGAGAGACACAGACAGAAATACAACAGAGAATCCAGGAGAGACTGAAAGAAGTGGAGGAGCTGAAACAGGCTGTGGAGTCACTGAAAGTGGGTATTGACAAGAGGGTGTCATTACTATTATTAACAGATGGACTGGAACACATCTACAGACCTTTACGGTATATGCCTGATGTGTTTTTTATATAAATTCTAACCATGTCTCCCCCACTGTGTTCTTTCTCTCAGAGAGCTGCGTGCATAGAAATAAAAGAAAGTGAGAAGATGTTTACTGAGCTAATCCGATCCATTGAGAAGATGCACTCTGAGGTTATTGAGCTGATTGGAGCTAACAAGAAGGCTGCAGTGAATCAGACTGAAGGACTCATGAGGAAACTGGAGCAGGAGATTGCTGAGCTAAGCAGGAGAAACGCTGAGCTAAAACAGCTTTCAGATACAGAGGATCACATCCATTTTCTACAGGTAACATCACTGCTTGTTAGAAAAAAGTACATAACTGGGACGGTTTCGGACAGACCTCTCCAATTGAATGAATCCTTGCTTTTCCCCAAGAATGTTTTGGACCCCATTCTGTTTCACTGAAAAATCCTTTTCTCCACTTTTCTGTTGTAGAATTTCCAGTCTCTCTGTGTCCCTCCTGAAGCTGGAGACTTACTCAGCGTTACTGTCAATACAGACATCTCTTTTGGGGCTGTGAGGAAAGCTGTATCTGAACTTAAAGACCATATTGAGGACTTCTGCAAGGGGGAATTAGTAAAGATAACCACAACAGGTTGGTGTGAAATATTCCTGTGGTAGAGATTTATCAAATAGACAATAGCTTAAGGAGGGACAGGACTTGCAAGACATTAATAAAGACCTCTTGCAGATTGTTGGCTATATGAATATTGCAGGTGTTTTATTTCAACTGATTTCCCCAGGTTGAAACGCCCCACCTCATTTACAGTGACATCCCGAGTGATAATAGCAAGAAGGAAGAGAGTTTCTAAAGAGATTACATGAGAAAACAACACAATAGCATTCAAACAGAGACAGAGGGATTCAAACATTAAACAACACATTCATTCCATATAGGATGCTAATGTGGCATCAGCCGTGATTTGGGCAGGGGAAATTAAGAGTTAAATAACCTAGTTTAAATTGTAATCAAATCCACCCCAAGATACTACGCCACCCCTTGTTTATATAGAGGTTGGGACCCTCTAAGTCGTGACCAAGATATGGGTTCCCTCACACAAGTCCTTTCAATTAAATGAAAGTCAATAGTGTGTTTAAAATTTCCTTTACAAAGCAGTATAACAAAATGTATTAAAAAAATTAAATTAGGAATAAGTAAATATCTGATCCCTATAGTTTAACAAGTAAGACTGAAGTTCAAAAGAAACACCAGGGTCAGTAGAAGCCAAGACTATACAGAGACAACCGTACCACGGAAAGCATAGAGGACTGTGGAAGGGTTGTAGGGGATTCACTGACACACACACACACGTGAGACAGAAGGTTTTATTTGCAACACAACTCAGGTGCCCAGTTTTATTAAGGTAATTTTATTATTTGTCACTAGATGGCCTGGTGCTGCAAACCCCCTCCCCACCTATATCAACGATGGTAAACAGGGGTTGCACTTGTATCTGTCAGCACGCACAGGTGCTCTGAAATAATAATGAAAACCAAAGGCGAAATAAAAAGAGAAAATAAAACACAGTAATAAAACTACAAAATAAAGGTGCTGCTTACACAGTGCCCCCACTGCCGCTGAGCCGGTCAGCTCGGGTCTCCGTCCTACACTCGGCTATTCTCTATACACTGGGGTGGCCAGAGTTCCCCGTATATCTACACATGTACCCCTCTGGTACGTAATACTTTATTTTAATTCTTGTTTTATTTGTTTAAGGCGGGCTGTCTTCCTCAGCCGTGCTTGTCTGTTTCGTTCTATCTTCAATCGCTGGCATTCCTGCCTGGTCTTTGTTTACACTGGCATCTTCGTCCAGTGTCACAGGGTATCACCTGTTAGGCCACCTGAATGCATAACCAAGCACAGTTCTTATGGGCCGAGCAACCCCGCCCGCCCCCAAGACCCACCTCTCATCCACTCAGAGAGAGGAAAAGCCAACACACCTTCTTCCCAACCTCTCTGTGTCATTGCCATGATCGACAGGCGGATCTTCCGAGGCTACTGCCCCCTTCTTGCAGAACCACGCATTACCGTCTATATCCAAACAGTGGTAGGTTTGCACTTTCTTATAAAGATATATAGTGCAGAAGGCACATTCAATAATTTACACTAACTGAAAACGCAAGGTGTATAATAGAAAGAAGAGTTATATTTAAGATTTAAAAAACTGGTTTAAGGGGACAATCAGTAGGCCAACAAACAACAAAGCTGAGAGAGAGAGAGGATCGGTAGACACAAAATTAATTAACAAATAAATAAAGAGTAGTCAAGAACAAACTAATAATAATAATAATAATAATAATAATAATAATAATAATAATAATAATAATAATAATAATACAATAATCAGTGATCACATCCTAAGAGACAAGAAGCACTATGCAAAATAAAATAAAAAATACCTTAGGCAGACTGCTGTGTTCTTTAAAACGAGACAGCTCCTTGCAGTTTGCCCTGCAAAATACTTATAAGAACAATAATAATTTAAACCAGCAGAAAACAAAATAACTAAAGCAAATTTTACTAAAAACAAACACATACCTCGGGTAGCTGTGAATATGCATACAACTATTTGAAAATGTCTTGCACAGCTCACCCTACAAATTACCGAACACGGGTTTAGAAACAAACGGAGATTTAAAAAACATAGATTCAAAAAATAAAAGGGCAGCAGTGCAACCGGCTTACCTGATCAGACTGGATTTAAGAATAAGCTTGGATGACAGAAACAGACCGAGCATTCACCATTCCCAACCTAGCCACCAAGTCCATTTTTATAGGGGTTCATAACAAATGCATTCTGCATGATCCTAATGTCCAACAGGCTATACTAACTTACAGTCCTGCACTTTTTTATCAAAGATTTATAGGAATTGGAGGTCATGGTCATGTTTGTATTCCAAATCCTCTACAGTAAAGTTTTTGGTTTAAAACAGTTTTCTATATTTTATTTAACAAATGAAACAGCCGTTTATATCCTGGGGTCTAGGAGCACTGACTGACATTTCAAAGGTAAGGCTTTTCTTCCAGTAAAACATTTTATCTACAGAAACATTCTCTCTTTTTCGAAGGACCTAACGCCTCAGTAAAACAGTGGCTGGAGATGTATTAGATTAGTTATTTGTGAAAGATTCCTCAGTTAGCTGGGTCATTTGCTAAACTGATAAACTGAACAGCTACACTTTGTCATAAAAAATAAGAGCATTTCACCTTGCTGTTTGGAGTCTTGTGTATATTATGCATTAATTTACATATTTCAATTATATTTCTCTCTCTTTTTTCTGCCCAGTGAATGAAGTTGCAGTTTACAGTCTGCAGGCTCCAGAGCCAAAGAACAGAGCTGAGTTTTTAAAATGTAAGTCTGTTTTCACTGAAACATTTGATTCAAAGATGTGTCTCTCCATTGTGAGAAGAGCTAACACTACAGAACAGGGAGGGGTGGAGCTTGAGGGCAGCAATTATTATTATTTATTAGTAATTGTGAAGCCATTAATCTACACTCCTCTCCAACAAGTATTGGTTCAAATGAATACATGCAGAATAACTGGGGGAGGGGCATTTGTTGTCTGTTTTTCCACTCAGACCTTTCTCTCCCTAAATATCTTGGTATCCCTTAATAGATAATCATCCCATCTTTTACTACATGTACAGTACAATACATGAACAGCTATCCCTCCCAGTCATCCTATGCTGGTAGTAAATGTATATTGCACGTGTGGGATGGATTGCTCATTAAAATATTTGACATATATTTGAAGAATGGACAATATTCTATTGAAGATATTTAGTAAGGAAGGGGTCTGAGTGGGTAAAATGTTAACACATACCCTGAGTTGCATTTTATTAGTTCAAATTAAAGAATTTCGATAAGAGTGAGGAATTATAATGAACAAAACAATCAAACAGCAAGAGTGCTTTATTAATAGCAGCAGTTTATTGAAGACAGAAAAAGATATAACTTGGGAAAAATACATCTCAAGTAAGAATTATAGATCAAATCTATTGATTATCAACTTTAAATATCACAGTTTAAATAGCAGGGAGCAGGCAGGAGGCAGCAATGAGGAGGGATCAGAGGAGGGAGCCAGGAGGAGAAAGCAGGGAGGAGGGAGCAGGGAGGAGGTAGCAGGGAAAAGGGAGGAGGGAGCAGTAAGGTGCATAGGGGAGGGAGGAGGGATCATTGATGAGGGAGGAGGGATCATAGAGGAGGGAAGAGGGAGCATGGAGAATGATAATGGAGCAGGGAGGAGGGAGAAGATAAGGGAGCAAGGAAAAGGGAGAATGTAGGAGGCAGCAGGGAGGAGGGAGCAGTAAGGAGCATAGCGGAGAGGAGGGAGCATGGATGAGGGAGGAGGGAGCATAGAGGAGGGAAGAGGGAGCATGGAGGATGATGGAGGAGGGAGAAGATAAGGGAGCAGGGAAAAGGGACAATGTAGGAGGCAGCAGGGAGGAGGGAATGGGAGGAGGGAAGAGGCATGGAGGAGGGAGGATGGAGCAGGGAGGAGGGAGGAGAGAGCAGGGAGGAGAGAGCATGGAGGAGGGAACAGGGACTAATGGAGGAGGGAGTGTGGAGGATTGAGCAAGGGGGAGGGAGCAGGGAGGAGTGAGTGAGGATGAAGCATGGATGAGGGAGAAGGGAGCATAGAGGAGGGAGCAGTAAGGGGCATAGAGGAGGGCGCAGGGAAAAGGGAGGAGAGAACAGTGAGGTGCATAGTGGAGGGATGAGGGAGCATGGAGGAGGGAACATAGAGGTGGGAAGAGGGCACATGGAGGAGGGAGCATGGAGGATGATGAGGGAGCAGGGGGAGGGAGCAGATAAGGGAGAAAGGAAAAGGGAGGAAGCAGCAGGGAGGAAGGAGTGGGAGGAAATAGGGAGCATGGAGGAGGGAGCATAGAGGAGTGGAGCAGGGAGCATGGAGGAGGGAGTGGGGAGGATTGAGCAAGGGGAGGGAGTATGGAGGAGGGAGGAGGAAGCAGGGAGGATGGAGCATTGAGGAGGGAGCAGGGAGGAGGGAGCATGGAGGAGGGATCATAGACGAGGGAGGACGAAGCAGGGAGGAGGGAATGATTTAAGGATGGAACAGACAATGACTTGATTTTCTCAGAGATTTTACTTTTCTAACTCTCTCCTCTACCCATCCTCTTCTCTTCAATCAGATTCCTGTCAGCTCACACTGGACTCCAACACGGCGTATGAATACCTCTGTCTGTCTGAAGGGAACAGAAAGGTGACACAGGGAGAGACCCAGCGATATCCTGATCACCTAGATAGATTTGATTACTGGCCCCAAGTGCTTTGCAGAGAAGGTTTGTCTGGGACTCGCTGTTACTGGGAGATTGAGTGGAGTGGGGGAGGAGCTGCTATAGGAGTCACATATAAAGGAATCAGTAGGAAAGGAAGGGCTCATCCCTGTGTCCTTGGATTCAATGACAAGTCCTGGAGTTTGTTCTGCTCTGATTCGAGTTACACTGCCTGGCACAATAGCAATGAAAGTGCAATAACTGTCCCTCACTCCCCCAGAATAGGAGTGTATCTGGACTGTAATGCCGGCACTCTGTCATTTTATGGCATCTCTGACACAATGACCCTCCTGCACAGATTCCAAACCACATTCACTGAGCCGCTCTATCCTGGGTTATCTGTTGATTATGATTCCTCTATAACAATCTGCCAGCTGAACTAGACTGTTTTGTGTTGTAAGAAAACTTTTGTATTGAACTCCCTGTCTGTCCTCTCCACTCCTCGGGTGAAGGGAATGTTCAATCTGACACAACTTTGTTTATTACATTTATTTTGGTAGTTTAAATCAAGTTATATATAATTATATACAGTACTGTGCAAAAGTTTTAGGCAGGTGTGACAAAATGCTGTAAAGTAAGAATGCTTTCAAAAATAGACATGTTAATAGATTATATTTATCAATTAACTAAATGCAAAGTGAGTGACAAGAAGAAAAATCTAAATCAAATCCATATTTGGTGTGACCACCCTTTGCCTTCAAAACAGCATCAATTCTTCTAGGTACACTTGCACAAAGTCAGGGATTTTGTAGGCATATAGTCAGGTGTATGATTAAACAATTATACCAAACAGGTGCTAATGATCATCAATTCAATATGTAGGTTGAAACACAATCATTAACTGAAACAGAAACAGCTGTTTAGGAGCAATAAAACTGGGTGAGGAACAGCCAAACTCAGCTAACAAGGTGAGGTTGCTGGAGACAGTTTACTGTCAAAAGTCATACACCATGGCAAGACTGAGCACAGCAACAAGACACAAGGTAGTTATACTGCATCAGCAAGGTAATTTCAAGGCAGACAGGGGTTTCCAGATGTGCTGTCCAAGCTCTTTTGAAGAAGCACAAAGAAACGGGCAACGTTGAGGACCGTAGACGCAGTGGTCGGCCAAGGAAACTTACTGCAGCAGATGAAAGACACATCATGCTTACTACCCTTCGCAATCGGAAGATGTCCAGCAGTGCCATTAGCTCAGAACTGGCAGAAAACAGTGGGACCCTGGTACACCCATCTACTGTCCAGAGAAGTCTGGTCAGAAGTGGCCTTCATGGAAGACTTGCGGCCAAAAAGCCATACCTCCGACGTGGAAACAAGTCCAAGCGACTCAACTATGCACGAAAACACAGGAACTGGGGTGCAGAAAAATGGCAGCAGGTGCTCTGGACTGATGAGTCAAAATTTGAAATATTTGGCTATAGCAGAAGGCAGTTTGTTCGCCGAAGGGCTGGACAGCGTACACGAATGAGTGTCTGCAGGCAACAGTGAAGCATGGTGGAGGTTCCTTGCAAGTTTGGGGCTGCATTTCTGCAAATGGAGTTGGGGATTTGGTCAGAATTAATGGTCTCCTCAATGCTGAGAAGTACAGGCAGATACTTATCCATCATGCAATACCATCAGGGAGGCATCTGATTGGCCCCAAATTTATTCTGCAGCATGACAACGACCCCAAACATACAGTGAAAGTCATTAAGAACTATCTTCAGCGTAAAGAAGAACAAGGAGTCCTGGAAGTGATGGTATGGCCCCCAAAGAGCCCTGATCTCAACATCATCGAGTCTGTCTGGGATTACATGAAGAGAGAGAAGCAACTGAGGCTGCCTAAATCCACAGAAGAACTGTGGTTAGTTCTCCAAGATGTTTGGGCCAACCTACCTGCCGAGTTCCTTCAAAAACTGTGTGCAAGTGTACCTAGAAGAATTGATGCTTGATGCTGTTTTGAAGGCAAAGGGTGGTCACACCAAATATGGATTTGATTTACATTTTTCTTCTGTTCACTCACTTTGCATTTAGTTAATTCATAAATATAATCTATTAACATGTCTATTTTTGAAAGCATTCTTACTTTACAGCATTTTTTCACACCTGCCTAAAACTTTTGCACAGTACTGTATATATATATATATATATAATTATAATTTTTGGAGAGGGTGTGAAGTTTATTATTCAAAGTGCCGTTTAAGGTCAATCATGTTTTATGTTTCTGTTTATCAATTAATGCTAAATGTTTTTCCCCATGTAATGTTTTGTAAAGTTTTAATTTTCAATAAATGTTTTGTTCTGCACCTACTTCTGAAATGAACATAAACTAAGTGGACTGTCAACAGCAGCTGCTCTCTGGAAATGTAGTGTACAAAAAAGCTTTAGAGAAAATGTTAAACACACATAAAAGGATATTATTGGCAGCAGTGTGGAGTAGTGGTTAGGGCTCTGGACTCTTGACCGGAGGGTCACGGGTTCAATCCCAGGTGGGGGACACTGCTGCTGTATCCTTGCGCAAGGTACTTTACCTAATTGCCCCAGTAAAAACCCAACTGTATAAATGGGTAATTGTATGTAAAAAATGTGATATCTGTATAATGTGAAATAATGTGATATCTTGTAACAATTGATAAGGGTGTCTGCTAAGAAATAAATAATAATATTATACAATCAATCAAATCAAATTTATTTTGTATAGCACCTTTATGCATAGGCTTCCCAAAGCGCTTCACATGACAAATAAATATACTATGCAATAATATAATATACAATAAAATATCAAAAAACATCCAAAAATAAATGGGGGAAAAAATAAATAAAATAAATAAATAAAATACATATTAACAAAATTCTAAAATAGGCCACCCCAATCTACAAAAAGGCCTCTGCATAAAGATGTGTTTTAAGCTTTTAAGTAGGCTTTTGAATGGCCTTTGAATGGTCACACAGTGTTGCTTTAACTAAACAATACCAGCAGACCAACCTATTTCATGCAGGTCTTTGTAACTAAACAATACCAGCAGACCAGCCTATTTCATAATGGTCTTTGTCCAGTGACTGCTGGGTCTGATGTAAGAAGAAAAAAAACAGAGCGATTCAGCCTATTGTATTTTGCCTGACAGTTTGATTGCAGGTTAATACTATTCTGAAATTGCTAAAAGAATTACAGTCCTGAATCCTCCCAGAAGCTGAGGGTGTGAAGTATAGAAGAACTGAAATGTCTGCTCCGGATAGACAAACACCAAAAAGATAACAAAGTTACAAACTGAATGAAAGGAGACAGAAATATTGTGGGATAAAACAAAAGCAGGTTTTTCACATCTTCACCGTACCCAGCTGGCACAAGCTCTGTTGTCTTCAGCCTCTCGTAGCTCATGAACTGCATGGCGGGGTTCAGCACCAGCAGCAGGGAGGGGTGGGTCCCGTTCCAGAGATCAGGGAGCCTCTCGGAGAGCAGGATCTACGGGAACGCATCTGGGACATAGAGCAGTGTGGGAACGACATTCCCAATTAGAAATCAGCAGGCA
Source organism: Acipenser oxyrinchus oxyrinchus (assembly GCA_030684275.1). Taxonomy (NCBI): domain Eukaryota; kingdom Metazoa; phylum Chordata; class Actinopteri; order Acipenseriformes; family Acipenseridae; genus Acipenser; species Acipenser oxyrinchus. The sequence continues at coordinate 7,877,195 of CM060277.1, read as the reverse complement.
GAACACTGATTAGTAATACAATACACATTCATTTTTATATAGCACCATTCATGCCATGGCATCCCAGAGCATTGTACAAAATTAAAAACAAGACAAGAGAGCTCAAATGTATAATACAACAGTTACAACCAATGATATAAGAACATTCAGAAATTTGAATTTAGACTTAGACTAAATAATCCAATGTTCCAACCTGCAAAGTTTAGCCTGAGTTTGACCCTTGTCTGACTTCCAAGTTCCAGTGGAAATACTACAAGGTAAGAGAATGGATTTATAGCCTTGCACCTCGTTTCCATAGTCAAGCCAACTCAAGTGCACTCAAGTGCTCCTGGGTTAGCCTGAATTTTCCAAAATTCGAGTTGAGGTGCAATGCTAGTTGGCTAAAAAAAATAGCGTTTCCAGGGTTTCCTGAGTTATTTTTTTATTTAGTTATTTTTTAAATTTAGTTGTCACCAATTTTTTACCCCAGTTTTCTCCCCAATTAAGTATGCCCAATTATTATCTGTATCCTTGGCTCACAGCTTGCAACCCCCCTGCTGACTCATGAAACAGAGGCTGGAACACACGTCCTCCGAAACGTGCTCCTGCCAAGCCATCATTTTTCGCACTGCAGATCCACAGCAATGCCACCAGACCTATAGTCCCAGAGGACAACACAGATCTGGCGGCTCCACTGCAGAACCACAGGCGCCCTATCGGCCACAGGTGTCGCTGATGCGCGGTGAGCCATGGATTCCCCTGCTGACCTAAGCCCTCCCTACCCGAGCAGCACTCAGACAATTGTGCGCCGCCCCCGAGGAACTCCCGGTCACGGTCGGCTGTGACATAGCTTGGATTTGAACCTGCGATCTCCAGACTATAGTGCACATCCTGCACTCCGCGCGGAGCGCCTTTACTAGATGTGCCACTTGGGAGCCCCCTTTTCTCGAGTTATTAAGTGAGCTGGACAAGTCTCTCTCATGTTATCGCGAGAGGTGGCCAGATAGTAACCAGATAACCAGATTACTGTATCATAGTTTTTGACATTGTAACATTGTTATCACCAAACACGGCAATGGGTACTTTTCCAGAAAAGTCACTGCAGACTGTCTTGTGATATTGGACGGTGTCCTAAAATCGCATCTAATAATAGCGGAACGTTTTGAGATCATTTCCGCTTTTTTATTGTAGTCCTTGATTTTTTCCCTACATTGGACCGCATTCCTACTCACACCCATAGAAAGTAGAACTTGACTTATATTTTGAAACACTTTTTGATTTCGAAAAGATCCTTGTAGCTGCCTTTGAATGACCCGATCTCCCCAAACAGTAATCAGTGATAATAGCTTACAGGTAAGCTATTATTTTGTTTTCTCTAACCTTAATTTGCAACTGACACTGGCTTTCATAGAGATTGTTGGTAAGACCCGGGATTCCATGATTAGTGACATATTTTCTGCTCGGCCTGAATTAATTCAGGCCAGCCTGCAGAGTGAAATGGTAACAAAGAACTCGGGTACATGCCTGAATTGGAGGCCAACTCGTGTTTTACCAAAACATTGAAATGCAGTATTGAGGAGGGGGCAATTAGGGTGTGTACTTGAGTTGGCGTGACCATGGAAACAAGGTTTTAGTTAGCGCTCCTATAATTAAAGACACATTTGGAATAAAGACCAAGCAATCCTGAAGATAACTCTTCTTACTGCTGTAGCGGTTGGGTGTGATGTCACTGTTTCTGAACTTCACCCCCTGCAGATTGAGGTGGGTATTGACCACCCAGAGGGGTGTGGTCAGAAGCATATTGACCACTCCTGAGAAAACAGCAAGAACATCAGAGATAGGCTATCCAGGGAACCACTGTCTCTCAACACATAAGAACATAAGAACAAAAGAAGTAATGTTGTTGAAGCTGACACCCTGGGATCCTTCAAGAAGCTGCTTGATGAGATTCTGGGATCAATAAGCTACTAACAACCAAACGAGCAAGATGGGCTGAATGGCCTCCTCTCGTTTGTAAACTTTATGTAAACTTATGTTCTTATGTTCTTATAGAGACTAGGTGGTGAACTATGCATCCCAACTGCTGTTGCAGAGTCATTTACAATAGGACCTCAGTTTTACATCTGATCCGAAGGGCGGAGCACAAGGAGGTTAACTGACTTGCTCAGTGTCACAGTGAGTCGGTGGCTGAGCCGGGATTTGAACCTCCTGGTATCAAGCCCCTTTCTCTAACCACTGGACCACCAATTCTCCTACTTACCAGCTTGACAACCTGTCACATGCCTGTTCTACAGCAGTGTGCTAATGTATTAGAAGAATCCATTGCTTCTGTACAGCTGTGGCTAAAAGTTTGGCATCATCATCCTATAGAATTAACTCATTTTGCTTCATATAGTGACACAAATTGAAAAATGTGACATTTTGAAATCTAACATGAAACACTACTATACTATTATTATGGCTTCAGGTAGACTTTTTTGCAATATCATTGTGGCAGAGCAGGGCTCTGCCCTTATAAATATTTGGTAGGGATGGGGTTAAATTCTCCTCCCTGCCCAGGTTTATTGCATGAGGTGGGTGCATTTATCAATCAATTAACACCCAGCCAGTTGTTGATGATGCATAGTTCACCCCTTGGTCTCTGTAAGTCACTTTGGATAAAAGGATCTGTTAAATGACCAATTAATAACAATAATAATAATTCACATTTACAACTTGATTTCAGTTTTAAACAGACCTGATACAGCTGTAATTAATTGCAATGTAATCCTTGGCACACCTGCGTAATTGTAATTACACCATATAATTGAACGATTACAGTTCAATTACACATTTATTTGTCAGACGATCGTTATTCTTGTATTTTCAACCACTTTCGGGGACTCCAATTATTTGAAAACAATAAAAGTAATATATTTATCTACTTTAACTAATCACACTTCTCATCACAACTTGAATAAGTCTGACCTGTGAGTCTGCAGGTTTACTAATAGGAAATATTCATGCAGCTATAGGGTCTGCTAAATGACTAAATACGACTACGACGACTAGCAATAATAATAATAATAATAATAATAATAATAATAATAATAATAATAATAATAATAATAATAATAAATGCTACTGCTTGTTCTGCTGTGAAACCAAATTATTTACTTTGTATGGTGATTTGGGAAATGTCAAATATACACAAGAAACTGTTTTTTCGTTCTTTTTTTAATATCAAAAGGATAATTGAGTTTAATTATGCTTGAATTCACATGTTTATCTGTTTAGAAATTCACACTGCCTAGTACTGCCGCCTTTCTGGTCCTTCACATTGTGGACCTCATTCCAGATTTCCAGTGAAAATCCCTGGACGAAAGTGCTTTTGATGCCATGGCAACACTCACGTATTTATATTTAAATCTATTAACGTGTTTGTGATGTCATTTACTACATAGTTAATGATGTCATGATCTACAGAACTATTGCTTTCTATTGCATCACTTGAATTGTGTTATTATTATTATTATTATTATTATTATTATTATTTCAATCTCATTTGACTTGATGGTAATGTGGTGATTATTAATTTAGTACGCTGCTTGTTGTAATGTCAGCAGTCGTCTCCTTTTTCTGGGTCTCAACTCTTGCCTCTCTAACAGTTGTTTGAGAGTCGTGTTATCTTCTCCTAAAACCACTGGAATTAGACTCATTTCAAGCGAGACGTATTTCAGAAGTGTAATGCTTGCAGTTATGAGCGCTTCCACGGGCGGCGCCTAGGCTGTTTCAGATTCTGTCTGTGACGCAAGTTATGACAGATAATTCTTTCTTTTTTTTTTTTTAAGACTGAACTAAAGTCCAAGTTCCACTTTGAAGAAAATACTTCTTTTTTTTTGGTTTGTTTGTTTGTTTTTGTGTCTAGAAAGCCAGTGTACATTTTTTATACATATTTTAGCTAATCTTATTTAAAAGTTATCGCCAAATAAATAAATAAATAAATAAATAAATAAATAAATTAATAACTTGTTGATGCATAAAAAAAAATCGACTAAGAGAGAAAGAAACGTTTTCAAAAGCAAAAGAAGATAGAAGAAGATAGATAGCGATGGATATGTGTAAGTGTTTATTTGTATATGTTCTTTGCAGAGCTACTGCTGTAAGAACTGAACTAAAGTGTGTTTGGTTGTCTTAATTAAATAGAGTAAATGCGCAGGATATATGGACGGTTTACTTTCGATTTGTGAACGGCCATTTTATGCAGAGCGAGGTTGTTTTTATTTATATTTATTTGTTTTATTGAAACTGCGTAACTCATATATTTTTTTCGCCGTTTGTTTTCAAATTAAAGTTTAAGTTTGTTATTTCAAGGGATCATGAACATTGCACTGTTATTACCAGCTATTAAAGGACCGTGGAAAATCGGTTTGAAGTTCGATGTTCATTTGTTATTCGCTACCATTTCACCTGCACACTTTTCAAACCAACTTTAATGTGAAGCTGATCAGATGGGAATATTTGCACAATTGACTAGGATACATGGGCCAGCTTGATATTATATTTACCAGCTAGGATAAATGTCAGGGTCGCAATTTCAGACTTCAGTGGGGGGAAGGGGACAACTTTAAGCAGAATAACACAGGACAAATAGACAACTTTTAAAGCTAAGCAATCTGCACCTGTCTTGTGCATGACCAGTACCAAATAAAGGCTGTATTTTGAAGCTTATATATATATATATATATATATATATATATATATATATATATATATATATATATATATATATATATAAAGTTCAGAACACACAGGAGATAATATAGTAAGATATTACTGATCCCACAGCCTTGATGTATCAATCTTGGAGTCTTCACACAGATATCAGTGACACAGTTTGATACATTGTGTACTATTCTTAGTAGTGTAGTGTTGCATGATACCTCATCGATATGATACTATCACGATACTTTGGATCTTGTGTCCATTACATGTTAAATGGCTGACAAATTCCTTTTTCTTTTTTTTTTTGCAAGTGCAAAGTGCATGAGGCAAATACACAGTTAGTAATACTACAGTATGGTAGAATTCTTGCTGTTTAAATATATATATATATATATATATATATATATATATATATATATATATATATATATATATATATATTAACGACTGCTTGTTTACTAACAGCTTTTTCCATCCAGCTGAAAGACTTGTAGTCCGAAACATCCTGATATAATGGACTTTTGTACCTACATTATATATATATATATATATATATATATATATATATATATATATATATATATATATATATATATATACAGTATATATATATATACATACAATATATATATATATATATATATATATATATACAGTGCCTTGCAAAAGTATTCAGACCCCTGACCAATTCTCTCATATTACTGAATTACAAATGGTAATTTCGTTCTGTTTGATATTTTATTTTAAAACACTGAAATTCAAAATCAATTTTTGTAAGGTGACATTGGTTTTATGTTGGGAAATATTTTTAAGAAAAATGAAAAACTGAAATATCTTGCTTGCATAAGTATTCAACCCCCACATTAATATTTGGTAGAGCCACCTTTCGCTGCAATAACAGCTTTAAGTCTTTTGGGTTATGATTTCCGTTACATGAGAGTAGATGTTAAAACTTCATGCTGATTTGAACTTGGCTCTCGCCAAGATAAGCACCAACTAAGACGTAGCTTCATAGTAAACCACTGTGTACCAGCTTTGCACACAGTGTCGGAGTGATTTTGGCCCATTCTTCTTGGCAGATTTGCTCCAGGTTGTTCAGGTTGGTTGGACGATGCTTGTGGACCGCAATTTTCAAATAGTGCCACAGATTCTAAATGGGATTGAGATCAGGACTTTGACTGGGCCACTGTAGGACATTCACCTTTTTGTTCTTGAGCCACTCCAATGTTGCTTTGGCCTTGTGCTTGGGATCATTGTCCTGCTGAAAGGTGAATTTCCTTCCAAGCTTCAGTTTTTTAGCGGACTGAAGCAAGTTCTCTTGCAGTATTTCCCTGTATTTTGCTCCATCCATTCTTCCTTCAATTTTAACAAGATGTCCAGTCCCTGCTGATGAGAAGCATCCCCACAGCATGATGCTACCACCACCATACTTCACTGTAGGGATGGTGTGTCTTGAGGCATGGGCAGTGTTAGGTTTACACCACACATAGTGCTTTGAGTTTTGGCCAAAAAGGTCTATCTTGGTCTCATCTGACCACAAAACCTTTTCCCACATCGCAGCTGGGTCACTCTCATGCTTTTTGGCAAACTCCAGACGTGCTTTCAGATGGTAATTTTTGAGTAACGGCTTCTTTCTTGACACCCTCCCATAGAGGCCAGTGTTATGCAGAGCTCTTGATATGGTTGACTGGTGCACCATTACTCCACTCCCAGCCACTGAACTCTGTAGCTCCTTCAAAGTGATTGTTGGCCTCTCTGTGGCTTCTCACACAAGTCTCCTTCTTGTTTGAGCGCTGAGTTTTGAGGGACGGCCTTTTCTTGGCAGTGCCTGGGTCGTGTGATGCAGCTTCCAACTCCAGATTATTGATCCAACTGTGCTCACTGGGATATCCAAACACTTGGATATTATTTTGTACCCTTTCCCTAATCAATGCATTTGTATTACTTTATCTCTAACTTCTGTAGAATGCTCTTTGGTCTTTATTTTCCTTCAGATTCACAGCCTGACCAATGATCCTTCAACAGTGGGGTTTTTATCCAGAAAATGTGACAGCAACTTTAATGGTTCACAGGTTGAGGCCAATGGTAAGGTAATTGTGTCCTTGTTAGGGCAATTTCTTTCATCGGTGTAAACTGGGAGCTTCCACAGCACAGGGGTGGAATACCTATGCAAGCAAGATATTTCAGTTTTTTTTATTTTTCTTAAAAATATTTCCCAACATAAAACCAATGTCACTTTACAATAATTGATTTTGAGTTTCAGTGTTTTAAAATAAAATATCAAACAGAACAAAATTTCAATGTACCATTTGTAATAAAGTAATATGAGAGAATTGGTCAGGGGTCTGAATACTTTTGCAAGGCACTGTATATCTATATATATTCAAATAAACTGGTAAGAAAGCGCAACACTTGGTGTAAAAGAAACAATTTTCTTTATTTCTTACATATAAAAAGAGAACTCTGGCGTTTTGGACAGCTTCAAATACTCCAATTATAAGGAATCTCTTATTTCTTATATATATAAAAAGAAAACTCAGAAATATTTTCCTTGAAGCAGACTTTGTATAAATAGGCCAGATGTTTTACATGCAGGGATATCTTAGAAGTGCTCAAAAATGTGAGCACTGTTGTGGAAGCTGATTCACACAGGTACTGCAAGGAATGGCTTGATGAGGTTCTTGCTTGGATCAATAAACAACCAAATGAGCAAGATGGGCCAAATGACCTCCTCTTGTTTGTAACATTTCTTATGTTCTTGAAAAGTCAGATAGAACATAATATCTCCATGAATCTATAGTGTTCAAATCTTTTAGAAAGTAAAACAAGTATACACAGAGTATAATGCTAAACTAGACTAGCTTGATTAATTCATGTACATTGTAAAACTTTTTTTTTTTTTTAAATGAACACAGTAATGTGTTACATTAGGGAATAAACACAACCACTCTGGCTACTATAATAAATTGGAAATGATTTTTATTCTGTTCATGTTGAACCTGCAGCTGTCTGCATTGGCGGACTTCTGCAGTGTGACCTGGAAGCTTCCAAAATGTCCTGTGCTTTCCTCTGCAGGTGATAATTGTCTGCAAAGTATATTTATGCAGCTTATAGCAAATGCAGTGTAATGACGAAATAAACAAGCATCAGTGAACTCCTGTTTGATCAGTTTCAGCGCATTCCTGTTCTATTTGTTATTTTTGCTGTGCCTTTTTTAGTACTGCACACCGGGGATTCACTTAAACTGAAAGAACTGAAGAAACTACAGTCAAAGTAAACTTCGGCAATGAGATCGGGGTGGCGATCTGAAAGATGTTTCAATAAATTGGTGGTGTTTCCTCCCTTATTTTTCACTTCTTTAAAACGCTTTTGACATTTTGGCTGTCTGCCTTCAACCAGATTGCCATTGTCATTCGCTATTACTGCTGCAGTAATTTTAATTTCCCCTGAACAAGCGGAAATGATTAAGCTTATTTCATACTGTTTTTAAAGCACACAATTCCAAAGTTTTGTTTTAAAAGCTAAAAAAAAACAGTATCAAAAAATCGTGATACTTCAGTAGTACTACATGGTACAGATAAATGCTTTTGTTTTATAAAATAAAATCTACTTACCCCTGCAATGATTGGTTTTGTAACTTCTTATCATGTCCCAAATTGAAGTCTTTGAGATCATCCAAGCTCAAGGTATTTTTTTTTTTTAAATGCAGTCTTATTTTTTTAATACTGTTGGCTGTAAAAATAAGCAGTTACTATATTAGTATTGTTGATGTTGTCTTGTAATGCATGTTTTATTCATCAATACTAACTATTGTGCGGTAACACCGGGCAGTGCAGGGGTGCTTGAACTAGGGGTGCTGGGGTGCTACCACACCCCCTGGCTTTGCATGGCTTTCATCGTATACAGTGGCTACAGTTTTGTTCAATGGCTTTCAGCACCCCCACATTAAAAATTGTTCCAGTGCCACTGGGGCAGTGGGGTCACAAAGTCATTTTTATTGGTGGAAGAGGGTCGCAGTACTGCCAAGTGCAAGAACCGCTGCTACAGAGAGTGTCTGTTGCCTGGTTTAAAAAGTTCTCCTGGCAGGACATGTCCTTTTCAGATGAGACTCGAGCTCATTCGACTACAAACAAAATTTATATTAGATTTACAAATAATTCTCTCAAATGGAAGTTTTGGAAATTATCTTTCTAAAGCAAAAAAAAAAGAATTGCAAAAATGTAAATAATCAGATTTTGAAGTCCTGTTTTTTTTTCTTTTTAGTTCTATTTTTTTTTCTTTAACCAAACATGGGAAGCGCTACACTTGAGTTAATACGTAATGGATTGTCCACTAGTAGAGCTAACATGCTGTGATGGGAAAAGCAGTAACTGTTAGTAACATGTCATTGTCAACTGTCTTCTATTTTAAGTGAACACACTATTGCTGTATATGAACACATATTATCAATCAATCTGAATTTCTAAAGCAATGTTGATGCTGAAAGTGTAATAGAAATGCTCTTTCAGTATGTGTGTGACTTGTACTTTCCTGCAGAATACTTTGCAGTGTGTGGGTCTGGGAACATGTCTAGTACAGATTTGTTGAACTAGTCACAACATGTAAAAGTCTCTGCCTATGTTTTCTTGATCTCCGTTTTTCCCTTGGCAACGATAGATGTTATTGAAGCGCTTGTTTTCTGAGCGTCACTGGCTTTTTGGTGTTTTTCTGATCTCTCATGCTTACCACAAACATTGTCATTCTTCATCCCACAATCCCACCATTCAAATCAGTCCTCATAGTTTACAGAAAATATTTTTCTTTTTCCAGCGTTGCTTAGGGTTGTGGCAGGGCAAATCCCTGCCTGTAAAAAATGTGTTAGTGGCTGGCAGGGATTGGTTTAATTTCTGTCCCTGCCAGATAATTTTGGGTGTGTGGCTGTGTTTGCACAGCCAGCGGTGTAATTATTTGATTTAATTTGATGGGTGTCACCTGCCTGTAATTAGCAGGCAGGTATAACAGGAACCAAAGGTTTGTACTGGGCAGTCGGTGTAAGGTACTGTGTAAACGTGTGTGTGTTCAAAGTGACTTTGTGGCTGGTGAACGGCTTAGTCGTCCAGTGAGGGAGTTAGGTTTTGTTGTGTTTATTTCTGTGTTTTGTGCAATGAAAACGTGCAACCGAGCTAATCTTTCAATTCCTGTGTCTGTGTCTGCTTAAGGAGCAAACGAACCTGAGTAAGCGAAATCCTTCACATATATAATATTTTATTTATTTATTTATTTATTTATTTATTTATTAATTACCAGGGCTTATCCAGCCAATCTGATTGAGATCAGTCAATTGAATGGGACGTTATCAAGCAATAATCACCCCATAGGAATGGGCCAGTAGGTACCTACTAGCCTACTAACCCCTAAATCTACCCACTACCCCTAAACCTAATGTCTACAACTAACCTAATCAGGAGAGTCCTGGCAAATAAGGGAGAGTTGACAGGTCTGCATTAATGTGTATTGTTGATAAAATTAACAAATGGCGCCCCTGTCTAAAACAAACTATCGACACATATACTATACAAATAAAATCAGTGAACATTATTGCAAAGCAAAGCACTGTAATACAGTATTTGACCGTTTACAAAATACAATTCCAAAAAGTACCGTGCGTGTTTATCAGACAGGTTAACCTGAGACACAAACAACAACAAAAAAGTGATCACAACCACAAACTGGCTTTGGAGGGCGACAGAACAATCTCGTTTCATCTTTCTAACAGTACAGTAATTATATGAATCCCTTGCTTTCTTGTTTTTAACATGGTTACACTGGGCAGTTACGTGACAGCATGTAAAAATTTAAACTGAATTCACAAACGCTCCATCTTTTCTTTTTATCTGAATTTACTGTTTTAGACCCATAATAAAACATGCATTGATCAGTGCATTAAGCCAATGATTGTTTTAGTGTATGTTTCGGGATTCCGAGGCTGTCATTTCATGTCATTCCACGTCTAGTTTATATGTTAGACTTCCTACTATTGAGACTAAGGGGTAATAGGATCAGTTCATGGGTTTTAAAGATATAATCTGTCACTCAGTTCTGTCTATTGATTTTAATGGGTATTCCTATTTTGTCATTAGTTTTAGCACAACCCCTGAATAATGTATTAAGAGCCAGAACAAAGATGACTATGTGTTCATTAATGTGAGCTTTGGTATCTCTGGGCTTGAAACGGCACTCCATAAGTGTAACACCTTATTCTTATGCTACTAACAACCAAACGAGCAAGATGGTCCAAATGGCCTCCTCTCATTTCTAAACTACTTCTTCTTCTTCTTCTTATTATTATTATACCACTAATATATTATAGCAGTTTTCACATAATAATTAAAATAGTTAAATATTATTTTGTTTTTCAAAATATATTTAGAAATAGTAAGTTTAAAAAGATTTCTGTAGTTCATGTGTGTGTATAAACATTATTTTTTAAACTATAATAATGTCCCAATGTGGCTGCAGTGATGCAGCTTTATGACTGTTTCAGCTCACATTTAGCAGTTTCCTCAGGCGGTGTGATTGACATATAATCTAAACATTGAAAATGCAGAAAGGGTGGAAATGGTTGTATTATTGGCTGATCACCCCAAAACATCAAAAATAATGTGAAACAGGGAGCATGGAGGAGACAGCTGGGAGCATGGAGGAGGGAGCAGACAATCACTGTTGTATGTTTGATGCACAAGGGTGTCCTAATATGGACACCATACTGTTGGGCAAAGATATAAGATGGAGAGAAAGGAACACAAGACTCCAGTGCAGTGTTCACATTGACTTTGGTTGCTGCACCGATACGGAAGGAATACATATTCATTGTAATCATGAACATCTTGAAGTACGGATTTTTACATCCTGAAATGCCGTGAATAAGCCTTGTTTCTTTTCAGAATGTTGTTGGAGTCTTGTGTGTGTTGGGTATTAATTCACATGTTTCAATTCTATTTTTCTACCCAGTGAATGAAGGTGCAGTTCACAGTCTGCAGGCTCCAGAGCAAAAGAACAGAGCTGAGGTTTTACCATGTAAGTCTGTTTTCCACTGAAACATTTGATTGAAAGATTTGTCACTCCATTGAGAGAAGAGGTAACACCATTCAGGGATACCAAGATATTTAGGGAGAAAAAGGTCTGAGTGGGTAAAACGGGAACAAAAACCCACCCCCAGTCATTCTGCATGTATTCATCTATTCCAGTACTTGTTGAAGGGGAGTGTATACTATTTTACAATGAATAGCATCATTACTTTGTGCATTGATTGCTTACTGCAAAATAAATACACAAAAAAACACCCCCAAAATAATACACATAATCCTAATACTCCCTGCAGTACATTTGCACCTCAATGTCTCATCTGTTTAGGCTGTATGTCAGAAACAGCCATTATAAAAATAACCTGCTGTAATATGTATGTATCAGTCTATCTTTCTGTACATTCATACCTAGTGGAGATTTTCTCAGTGATTTTACCTTTCTAACCAACTCTCCTCTAACCGTCCTCTTCTCTTCAATCAGATTTTTGTCAGCTCACACTGGACCCCAACACAGCACATAGAAAGCTCTCTCTGTCTGATGGGAACAGAAAGGTGACACGGAAGGTAGAGACCCAGCCATATCCTGATCACCAAGAGAGATTTGACACCTATTCTCAAGTACTTTGCAGAGAGGGTTTGTCTGGGACTCGCTGTTACTGGGAGGTTGAGTGGAGTGGGATTGGGGCTTTTATAGGAGTCACATATAAAGGAATCAGCAGGCAAGGAGGGGGTGGTTCCTGTATCCTTGGATACAAAGATAAGTCCTGGAGTTTGTTCTGCTCTGGTTCCGGTTACTCTGCCTGGCACAATAACAATCACACTGCAATAACTGCCCCCCGCTACCCCAAAATAGGAGTGTATCTGGATTTTAATGCCGGCACTCTGTCATTTTATGGTGTCTCTGACACAATGACCCTCCTGCACAGATTCCAAACCACATTCACTGAGCCGCTCTATCCTGGATTTAGGATTAATGATTATGATTCCCCTGTAACAGTCTGCCAGTTGAACTAAACTGTTTTGTGTTTTAAGAAAACCTTTGTATTGAACTCCCTGCCTGTCCTCTCCACTCCTCGGGTGGAGGGAATGTTCAATCTGACACAACTTTGTATGAAAGTTAGGGGGTAAAATGACACCACCTGCAGAGTGAAATAAGGTGAATTATTTGTTTTTACACTTGGGGCAGAGGCAGTCTCATTTTTACTGTTTAATCTCTGTCAGGTTAGTGTTTTTATAATTATAAACACACAAAATTGGACAGGTCTTTCAGCATAAAATGTTCAATATGTCCTGAGTATTTATTGATTACAAATACATAAATAGCACCAAGTGGCAGACTAAGTTGGCATCTCTGCACAGTGCTAGAATTCCCACAGCAAGTACTGATAAGTATCGCTTAAGGTGATTGTAGCTCACTAAATAATTCCAGAATGTGTACCTATATTGCACTTCCATTGGCTACATAGGTCTCAAATATGCAGTTTTGACAAACATGACTGGCAAGATTCTCAGAAAGCCATGTTCTTGTTTCAAATTGGATTGTGTCTGTCAAATGGATATTATAGTATCTAGATGAACTATTTGGGGATTTAGGTACAGCTGGCACATCTATAAACCCTGGGGCTTCATACATACCTTTATGCAGGCAACCAATAGGTAAAATATGCCTTTTCCTTGTGTTATTATTATTTTAGTGCATCTATTTAGATGCATTGATTATTGATCATCTGTCCTTAAATTTCCAGAGCTTCGATTAAATATTGGTGAATCAATGCATGTTATCGTATCAGTGATCTGACAGGAGACTGATAGTAATGGATTTGTTGTTTCTAATCACACAGCAAGTTTCTGGTTTCTGTTCTCCATTAGATGTCACTGTTTCCTCTGTTTTTTTTGTATCTACTTTCAGGAGTCTTTGAAATGATTATAGATTTGTGGATGACCACAGGAATTAAAAGGGGAGGTGTGGGGTGGAAAATAAACTTGAACTGTTATTATAGCATAAAAATATGACAATGTTTTAAATATAGATTGATAACTTGATTAATCAATACTACAATTTTTTATTCATCAGTTCTGGTTTCTAGTTATATTTTGCTTGATGAAATCAAATAAATAAATAACTCAAGTCATTCAGGAGTGTTTTGTATACTGTTTGGTCCTGTGACTCTGTATTATCCATTGAACTTTATCTTCATTAGCTTGTTTTTCTCTGCTTGTCTGTTTCAGATCAAATCTGGATTCCATGGGTCTGTGTGTGTGTGTGTGTATGCAATTGTGAATATGTATGTATGTATCTATGTATTGTGATATAGCGCCTTTCCTGTTTGCTGCTATGAAGCTGTATGGGGTTGTAGTGTAGGGGTACCAGATACATGAGACCTAGCAAAGGATATATGCAGGAGTCAGACTTTCTCTATCCAGACTTGTTTGATACACTCCCAGTTGTTTCCTTCTTCACTGCTGCTGGACCATGCAGCTTACTCCCAGCGCACACAGAGAAAAAGACTGACTGTGAGCTAGGTGTTTATTAGTTCCAGCTGAAGTGCTACTCCAATCAGGCAAGTCCTGATTGCATTCTGCGGGTCTACAAACCACCAGCTGTGTTGCATAGAACCACCAAGTTGCAGAACAGTGACCCCTATTGGCCAGCCCAGTGGTAATACTACATCTACTACTAACAGGGTTTAAGAGAGTGCCTGAGGGAATAAGGCCCTATCCAGCTGTAGGCTAATAAGAACATAAGAACATAAGAAAGTTTACAAATGAGAGGAGGCCATTCAGCCCATCTTGCTTGTTTAGTTGTTAGTAGCTTATTGATCCCAGAATCTCATCAAGCAGCTTCTTGAAGGATCCCAGGGTGTCAGCTTCAACAACATTACTGGGGAGTTGGCTCCAGACCCTCACAATTCTCTGTGTAAAAAAGTGCCTCCTATCTTCTGTTCTGAATGCCCCTTTATCTAATCTCCATTTGTGACCCCTGGTCCTTGTTTCTTTTTTCAGGTCAAAGAAGTCCCCTGAGTATACCTTTTAGGATTTTGAATGTTTGAATCAGATCGCCGCGTAGTCTTCTTTGTTCAAGACTGAATAGATTCAATTCTTTTCGCCTGTCTGCATACAACATGCCTTTTAAACCCGGAATAATTCTGGTTGCTCTTCTTTGCACTCTTTCTAGAGCAGCAATATCTTTTTTTTAAATTAATATATCTGACCTCAACCACCCTGTTACAGTATGTATGTTTGTATGTATGTATGTATGTATGTATGTATGTATGTATGTATAGCTATTGCTAGAAGTTTTTCATCACCTACAATTTTAGAATTAAGACATAAAAAATATATGGACATAATTTAGATATTTTATTTAACATCATGTTATCAAAAGTCTACCAAATGCCATAATAATAGTACAGTATTTCATGTCAGATTTTGAAGTGTCACACTTTTCATTGTCAGTTTTTTGTTAAGTACCTGTGGCAGTGTGTCCCGCCCATGTGTGTGTTATGTGTTGTGTTGGTGTGTGGTGTGTTAATGTTGGTGTATATGTTTTGGTGCACAAGATATATAAATGGGTCTGTGTAGCACAAGTGATTTAAAATATATAGTTGTATTTAGGCACGGGGATGCAGATGGGCAGCAGTGTGGAGTAGTGGTTAGGGCTCTGGACTCTTGACTGGAGTGTCGTGGGTTCAATCCTAAGTGGGTATAACTGCTGCTGTACCCTTGAGCAAGGTACTTTATCTAGATTGCTCCAGTAAAAACCCAACTGCATAAATGGGTAATTGTATGTAAAAATAATGTGATATCTTGAAAAAATTGTAAGTCACCCTGGATAAGGGCACATGCTAAGAAATAAATAATAATAATAATAAAGTATGTGAGCACGGGATTGCACAAATTAGTTCACGTGCTGGGATTCAAGTGAATAATTAATTGGTAATTGAATCCCTGCACAACAGTATATATAGATGCACGTTTTACTCACTCAGGGTTGTGTGTTCAGGGAGAAAGAACAGGAAAGTGAGGAGGTAAAAGCAATAATAATAATAAAAATAAGTAACAACTGCTACAAGTGCTGGAAGCACCAGCATCGTGCTTGTTTTGTGTTCGTCCCTGTTTGTTAGTGTCTGTTCGTTTAGTTTGTCTATTTATTTTGGCCTCAAGTGTCGTGTTCTGTTTTGTTCAAGCTTTTATTTTCTGTGTGTTATTAAACTCACTGAGCGCCGCAGCGTCTCAGTTTCACCTGCAAGTACTGCCTGTCTGTGTGTTTCTTTCTGGCCTGACGTCACCCCTACAGCCAGCCTGTTCACAGTACCATATAAGGAAAAACTATAAAGCGCTATGTAATTCAGTATGTTAACATTATTCAGAAGGTTTCATTCGACTTTATGAAGCAAAATATGTACGTATGCAAGTATGTATTTGTTTATGAATGTCTGACATGTGATTAGGTAAAGCAATATTAAATTGGGAGTTGAGGGACAATGTAAAAGTTGTTAAAGGACTGTCAAGATGTGAGTGGTGAAACATAAGGTGATTTATTTACAATGATTGCTTTTCTTTTTATTTAGCAGATGCCTTTATCCAAGGCGACTTACAGAGACTAGGGTGTGTGAACTATGCATCAGCTGCAGAGTCACTTACAATTACGTCTCACCCGAAAGATGGAGCACAAGGAGGTTAAGTGACTTGCTCAGGATCACACAATGAGTCAGTGGCTGAGGTGGGATTTGAACCGGGGACCTCCTGGTTATAAGCCCTTTTCTTTAACCACTGGACCACACAGCCTCCTTTTATTATTTACAAGCGGTTCCAGGGAACTGGTATCAGGGAACTGTATTTTGGCTTGCAATCCATCATCATAAAGCACACATGCCAATAGTTATAATCCAGGCAGGGTGCCAGTGCTCATGCTTTCCGGTGCTGTGCTCCTTGGTAGTGCACTGTGATCGTGCAGGTGCTCGGTCACAACAGCTCTCATTCTCTCTATCTGCAAAATCCAAAACAAAGCGCAGCGCTTCAGCATGTTAGTGTATCAAGGTAAGGGGGCGTACTTGCGTAGCTGCATCCCCTTTGTACTGCTAAACTCCTCCCTGTGATCAGTGGTTTGATTTTGCATTGCATTTTGTAGAATTCTTATTACCACGAAATATTGCATTGCTTTGAAATGCTAATATTGAATCTACATGTATAGCATTCTATGTTAAATTGGGATAAAGGCTGGAGAAAATGTTTTCAAATCATGAGGCCAGCACTTGTGATATCTTTCTCCCTTTCTCTTACTAGGGTATTAACATCACTGCACTGCTCCTCGATTGGACTCTTATAAATGACAGAAGAGCCACAGAATTCCCTGGACGAGATTCTGCTCTAGTGGCTGAAACACAGAGACAATATTTTAATAAGAAGGGGCTTGTATAAAGAGAGCTTTATATCTCATGGAATTTAGAAACACAACAATTATCTAATTTGGGAACAGCCACATTCTCATGTGTATTTGTAAGGGACAGGAATTAACCCCATCCCTACCAACCACCACCACCACCAAACACAAACCAAATACTATCTACAAACAGGTCCCCATGAGCATTAATATCTATCAGGAGAGTTTTCAAAATTAGCAATTGTAACTGTTAATGAAAACACACCAGTATTGCTGATTAAAATTGAATCTATTTGAAATGTTTGATTAACGGGGTCAGGAAGTGGGGTTCTATTACCTGTAACACAGGAAGGAAGGAAGTGAACGGGGAGAGGAAACCAGTGTGGGGGCTGCAGGATCAATGGGCTTCACCTGAGTCAAAGAGAGTGAAAATAAAGAAGTGTGGAAAACAAAACGAGCAACAGCAAAATAAGGGGCTTGGGAGAATGATGTTCTGATGATGAGAGGCAAGACCTTACATTACTTTTTACATACAATTACCCATTTATACAATTTTTTTTGTTTTTTTACTGGAGCAATCTAGGTAAAGTACCTTGCTCAAGGGTACAGCAGCAGTGTCCCTGGGATTGAACCCACAACCCTCCAGTCAGATCCCTAACAACTACTCCACAAAATCGGCACTGTAATAAATTAATATTAAATTCAAACTCCACCAAACTCACTTCCCTTGTGAACAACTGAGGATTCAGACCTACACAGAAGTGAAGGTCTAGTGCCGTCAAATGCATACTATAGCTATAAAAGGGTTACTGTGACATTCTCAAATTTCCATCCAATTCCCAACTCTCTCCTCTCCGCCCCTCTCACACTGATTCAGCAGTCTCTGCTCAGCCTGCTTGTCTAAACCTGGATTCAGTCCCAAATCCCGCCTCTTAGAGCGTCACACAATTCCAGGAAATCAGCACAGTGAAGTTTTGTTTCTTTTGAAATCGTCAGTCTCTCTGTCTCACTGCAGCAGAAATGGCAGAAGCTAATATTCTGGTAGGAGAAGACCAATTTAGCTGTCCAGTGTGTCTGGAGATATTGAAGGACCCGGTCACTACAACATGTGGACACAGTTACTGTATGGAGTGTATTAAGAACTGCTGGGATCAGACTGATCATACGGGTGTCTACAGCTGCCCCCAGTGCAGAAAGACCTTTACCCCAAGGCCTGTTCTGAGCAGAAACATCATTCTTGCTGACATTGTGGAGAAATTAAAGAAGACAGGACTCAATCCTCCTCCTGCTCAAAGTTATATTGGACCTGGAGATGTGCCATGTGATTTCTGCACTGGGAGAAAGTTCAAAGCTGTGAAATCCTGTTTGACGTGTCTGGCCTCTTACTGTGAAACACACGTCAAGTCGCACTATGAGGGGGCTGCTTTCAAGAGGCACAAACTGATCAATGCAATTGGAAATCTGGAGCAGAAGCTTTGTCCTGAACACCAAAAGATTTTGGAGGTCTTTTGTAGAACCGATCAGACGTGTATTTGCTTGTTGTGTACAGAAGAGCAACACAAGAGCCATGATACAATCTCAGCTGAGAAAGAAAGGAGTGGGAAACAGGTAAGGGTTTGGACCATTTCCTTGTAGCTGTCCTTGGAAATAAGAATTCCCAGGGATATTTAACATGTGTGTTTACTAGGTTATATGGTTTCACATTAGATAATTTTTTAATTTGCTATTAAGAGCTATTTAAAGAGCCATAGTTTTTTAATTGCTCTTTCTAAACTATGATGTACTAAAATGTATTTCAGGGTGTAACAGGGGCATTGTTACAGATGTGGCTATCGCTGATTGACAGGAGAGACACAAGAGGTTTTCTTTGATACGAAAATTCAAAACAAAACACTGCTCGAAGAAAAATAAAAAATAAAAGTTGACCAAACAAGAAAGGAGGTCCTGCTCCAGGAACAGTCTCCCTGACACCTCCTCTGTAGACTTGGGTGGGATTAAAATCCCAGCTAAACTTGCTCCCTATTCCTTCCAGTGCTAGCGATCCTGGTTAACTCACACAGTGATCCGAGATACATTTTTCCTCTTGTGTTTTTCTCACCCTGGTTAACACACGCAGTCGTGAGGGATCCTACAGCAACACTCTCCTTCCCAGATAGTCTGTATCCCTGCTTGTAGAACCAAGAAACTGGATTTTCAGCCCCTCTTTGAAACAGGGCTAATTGATAACCATTAATCAATTAACAAATGACCAATCAATTAACAATATTCCACACCTGGATTTGAATATACCCTGCCATATCTTGCACACACTTAATTTGCAAAACCATTATTTACAATCAAACAAAAGCAAACTATTTACATGTGCAGGGCCTCAGCCCTACCTAGCAGCATAAGAAAAAATGTTGTTCAGCTATTTTGTGGTACATTTTGGAGTGTAAAATTTGTATAATTTACAGTATATTCCTAGTTTTATTTATGTATCTTGCAACTTAATAAAATCGTATATCAGTTTCATTGTTTAAGATATTATAGTTTAATTGGTACTGTTTGAAAAAAAAAAAAATCCCAGCAAAGTCAAGCACCTAATTTAAAAAAGAAAAATAAAAGACCAATATACAAGATTAATATGATATATAATATTCCAGATTAATATGATATACAATATACAAGATTAATATGATATCCAATATACAAGATTAATATGATATACAATATACACAGGGCTTCTGTTTTTCTGTCTTTATTAATTTCATTAAACCAAGAGCCAGCCATGCTTGTGTTTGTAGTGATGTGGTGGGATCCTCGCTTGGAAAATTGGTGATGCACCCGGAGGACGGAGCGAGCTTCACCCAGTGCTGCCTCTATGATGCAGGGCCACCTTAATATATTGTAACAATGATTGCAGCACAGGGATAGTAATATTTTCTTAATCATACTAATACATCACTTTAAACAAGATTTTAATAATTGTGTTTTGATATATAGTAAACAAAAAGTAGCCAAATTTGGTGTGTTAAAACACATGTTTACACTATTAAAACAGATGTTTAAGTTAGTTAAAATTACATTTTATAATATATTTTGAATTTTTTGTTGAAAATTTTGTTCGACCACCCTACAAGTACCTTCTTTCCTTTGCTGTCTTCCACAATTAAATCCTTCTGGTCACTGACGTATTCTTCTGGTGTTTTGTGTGTCTAGGCATTTATTAAATTTTGCCACAATTTGCAAATTTTGTTTTAAATTCCATAAGTTTGTAAACCCTCCCTGTCAAACCAAAGCTTTAAATCCTGCGAGCAAGAACAACCCTCCACTTCTAATTGGAGTCTAATTTCTATAAATCTAAATCTTGCAAGCGTGTACAATCCTGCAATAGAAATGCAGGAATGTGCTGCCACTCAATATACAGGAATCAGAACGAATCAATGATAGATACAAGTCAGGAAGGTGGGACATTGCCAACCTGCACTGGGAAAGGTTGTTTTTTGTTGTGTTTTTTTCAATGGGAAAGGGGTGAAGTCAGTGTGAATTAAGTAACCATTTCCAGTGTGCCGATTTCATTTTTTGTATCGGGGGGGATTTTATCTGTGTTTATCATTACAAAATGGAAACTCTAAATATACATTAAGGAGAAAGTTGCTTCAGTTGCCTAGCTGCATGACTAAACAAATATGTAACACATGTTAGATCAACCATCATTCACTGTTACTAGTATGAAACAATACCATCTAGTGGACAGCTACTGTGGATCAAGTGTCTTTTTGTGTTGCTGACAGCTGTGCACTAGGTGGTCTTGTATCTTACTACTATACACACATGTTGTCTGATCTAGCCTGTGCTACAGATGTCTATGGCGTGCGACTGGAACTGAAGAGCAAAGTATATTCCAGAACCACTCAGAATTATGCAAACATTGTAAAGAGGTAAAATATATTTTAATTAAAATTGTTCTGACATTTTCAATAGCATACTTAAACAGTCTTGTGTTGGGTGTGACAGGATATCACTCAATGCCCCATCAGAAAGGTCACTGTGTCACTGTGTTTCTACACAGAAGCAGCTGGGAGAGACACAGACAGAAATACAACAGAGAATCCAGGAGAGACTGAAAGTAGTGAAGGAGCTGAAACAGACTGTGGAGTCTCTGAAAGTGAGTATTGACAAGTTGTAGCTATTATTATTATTATTATTATTATTGTTGTTATTATTATTATTATTAACAGATGGACTGGAACACATCTACAGAAGTTTACTGTCTATGCCTGATGTGTTTTTGATATCAATTCTAACCATGTCTCCTCTACTGTGTTCTTTCACTCAGACATCTGCATGCATAGAAATAAAGAAAAGTGAGAAGCTCTTTACTGAGCTGATCCGATCCATTGAGAAGATCCACACTGAGGTTATTGAGCTGATTGGAGCTAATGAGAAGGCTGTAGTGAATCAGGCTGAAGGACTCATGAAGAAACTGGAGCAGGAGATTGCTGAGCTAAGCAAGAGAAACGCTGAGCTGAAACAGCTTTCAGAGACAGAGGATCACATCCATTTTCTACAGGTAACATCACTGCTTGTTAGAAAATCTCAAGTCCATAACTGGGATGGTTTCGGACAGACCTCTCCAATTGAATGAATCCTTGCTTTTCCCCAGGAATGTTTTGGACCCCATTCTGTTTCACTGAAAACTCCTTTTCTCCACTTTCCTGTTATAGAATTTCCAGTCTCTCTGTGCCCCTCCTGAAGCTGGAGACTTACCCAGCGTTACTGTCAATAAAGACATCTCTTTTGGGGCTGTGAGGAAAGCTGTATCTGAACTTAAAGACCATATTGAGGACTTCTGCAAGCGGGAATTAGTCAAAATAACCACAACAGGTTGGTGTGAAATAGATTCCTTTGGTAGATATCATTTACAGTGACATCTCGAGTGATGATAGTAGGAAGGAAGAGAGTTTCTAAAGATAGTACACGAGAAAATAACACAATAGCATTCAAACAGAGAGAAAGGGATTCAAACATTAAACAACACATTCATTCCATATAGGATGCTAACTTGTAGTCCTGCACTTTCTAATCAAAGATGTATAGGAATTGGAGGTCTGGTCATGTTTGTATTCCAAATCCTCTACAGTAAAGTCTTTGGTTTAAAATTGTTTTCTGTATTTAATTTAGTGAATGAAACAGCAGTTTATACCCTGGGGTCTAAGAGCAGTGTCAGATGCTTAAAAGGTAAGGCTTTTCTTCCAGTAAAACATTTTATCTCCAGAGACATTCTCCCTTTTTGGAAGGACCTAACGCCTCAGTAAAAGAGTGGCTGGAGATGTATTAGAGTAGATCTTGTGTAAAAGATACCTGATGAGGGTGGAGTTAGCAGGGTTTTTTTACTACACTTATAAACTGAACATATGGAGTTTGTCTTTAAAAATTAATAGCATGGCAGATTGCTATTTGGAGTCTTGTGTGTGTTGTGTATTAATCCAAATGTTTCAATTCTATTTTTCTCAATTTTTTCTACCAAGTGAATGAAGTTGCAGTTTACAGTCTGCAGGCTCCAGAGCCAAGGAACAGAGATGAGTTTTTAAAATGTAAGTCTGTTTGCACTGAAACATTTGATTGAAAGATGTGTCACTCCATTTTGGGAAGAGCTAACACTACAGAACAGGGAGGGGTGGAGCTTGACGGCAGCAATTATTATGATTTAATTATAATTGTGAAGCCATTAATCTACACTCCTCTCCAACAAGTATTAGGACAGATATATACATGCAGAATATTTTAAAAAGAACAGCATCATTGCTTTGTGCATTGATTGCCAGCTGTAAAATGAATTCACACAAACTACCCAAAATAAAACAAATAATCCTATTAATCCCAATGCCCTTTTACTGTTTTCAAGTTGTAGCAGGGAGGGGGAGCATGGAGGAGGGAGGAGGGAGCATGGAGGAGGGAGCAGGGAGGAGCATGGAGGAGGGAACAGGGACTGTTAAAGCAGGGAGGACATAGGATGGAGCAGACAATGACTGTTGATTTTCTCAATGATTTGACTTTTCTAACCGTCTCTCCTGTAACTGTGCTCTTCTCTTCAATTAGATTCCTGTCTGCTCACACTGGACCCCAACACAGCGCATAGAGTGCTCTGTCTGTCTGAAGGGAACAGAAAGGTGACATGGAGTGGAGATGCCCAGCCATATCCTGATCACCCAGCAAGATTTGACAGCCGGGCCCAAGTGCTTTGCAGAGAGGGCTTGTCTGGGACTTGCTGTTACTGGGAGATTGAGTGCAGTGGGCAATGGACTGATATAGGAGTCACATATAAAGGAATCAGCAGGAAAGGAGGGTGTCTTTCTTGTATCCTTGGACGCAATGACAAGTCCTGGAGTTTGGACTGCTCTGATTACAGTTACACTGCATGGCACAATAACAAGAAAACTGCAATAACTGCCCTCCACTCCCCCAAAGTAGGAGTGTATCTGGACTTTAATGCCGGCACTCTGTCATTTTATGGAGTCTCTGACACAATGACCCTCCTGCACAGATTCCAAACCACATTCACTGAGCCGCTCTATCCTGGGTTTAGGCTTTATCCTCATTCCACTCTAACAATCTGCCAGCTGAACTAGACTGTTTTGTGTTTTAAGAAAACCTTTGTATTGAACTCCCTGTCTGTCCTCTCCACTCCTCGGGTGAAGGGAATGTTCAATCTGATATTCTCCATGTGTAAAATCAAGCCATCATTCTGGAAGATCTATATAGTGTGTTGATCTCTCATCTTCTCTCATCTTCTCTCCTCATCCTTTCTCTTTCTTTCTTTCTTTCTTTCTTTCTTTCTTTCTTTCTTTCTTTCTTTCTCTTTTTTCAGACCAGGAAGAGAATGGAGCAACACACACACACACACAGACAGTACTGCGATTTGAAGCACAGATGCATGTATTTATTATTAAAGCAAAAGATTTAAACAAAATAAACACAATTTATTATTAAAACACAGGTGTAGAACCAGCAAACGTAGCAATTGTTATTTTTATTTATACTTTGCTCTTACGTTCCTCCTCTGAACAAAACCCAACCTCGAGTGAGTGAAAGCTGCTTGTTTTTATATTGTGTCAAGGGATTAGCTGGCTATCAATTACCTAGTTTATCCCTTGACAACATTCTGCACAGGCTTTCTCATACGCATGGTCAATAACCAGTTTGTCAATAATCACTCGCTGCAATAATTACAATAAAACAGTGTTTAAAATAAACACAAAACAGTGCATTTAAATCATAGTAATATAAATAAACACAGGGGTCCCATCACACATGTGTACAGAGCTAGACACTTAAGTAGCAGTCCAACAGCAACTAGAACTGAAGAACAGCTCCTGAACTCAGGTGAAACATCCTGGATACAAACTAACCAAAAATAAAATCCCCATAAATACAGAATTTGATTTATTGCAATAAGAATGACTGGAAACAGGAATTTTAAATACATGCATTTGATATTGTGTTTTACTTCATTTTTATTTCTTGTTCTTTGGTGTTATTATTATTATGTATTTCTTAGCAGACACCCTTATCCAGGGCGACTTACAATTGTTACAAGATATCACATTATACAGATATCACATCATTTTTACATACAATTCCCCATTTATCCAGTTGGGTTTTTACTGGAGCAATCTAGGTAAAGTACCTTGCTCAAGGGTACTGCAGCAGTGTCCCCCATCTGGGATTGAACCCACGACCCTCCGGTCAAGAGTCCAGAGCCCTAACCACTACTCCACACTGCTGCCCCGTTCTGAATAGACCCCGGAATCAGTTTGATTTAGGTTTATGAACGACTTAAAGAAATTATTGCTGACTAGCTGAGAAAAACACAATTTCAGTTCAGCTAATGATTGTCAGATGCAACAAAATTAAACAACACAACACGTATGAACGTGTTATGAATTATTTGTATTATTTTAATTATGTTTGATTGTGTCTGCATACTAACTAGCAAGGTGCAAATCACTGATCGAAGATTTTGGCTAGCCCGGTCTCATGCTCTGACATCTGTTGCATTGCACACAAATCATTGTATTATTATTATTATTATTATTATTATTATTATTATTATTATTATTATTATTATTATTATTATTATTATTATTATTATTATATATTTTATCATTGGAATGCTGAAAGAGAGTCTACGAACTGTAATCCGAATCCGAACTGGCGCAATTGCAGTGTGGAGAGGTGGTTAGGGCTCCGGATTCTTGACCGGAGGGTCGTGGGTTCAATCCCAGGTGGGGGACACTGCTGCTGTACCCTTGAGCAAGGTACTTTACCTAGATTGCTCCAGTAAAAACACAACTGTATAAATGGGTAACTGTATGTAAAACTAATGTGATATCTTGTAACAATTGTAAGTTGCCCTGGATAAGGGCGTCTGCTAAGAAATAAATAATAATAATTACAGAGTAAAAAAAAAATTGCTGTTAAACATTTTTAAACAGATTGGAATATACAAGCAGCACATTAACCAGTATTGTTTCAAGAGAACTTCAGCCCCACTGCCATGAAATTTCATAAAGCCTATTAATTATCGGCACTAGGCACCATACTTTTGAAAACAATCACTAAACGTGAAACTATATTGTCAGAATCTTCTATAATATCTTTCAGCTACATCGTATAACGAGAATAACCATGCAATCTCAAAAAGCATATTGAACAATATTATATGTACTTCAGTAACCACATAACATACTAAAATAAAAGTCTATTTTGAACCCATGTACATGTATTTGGAAACAATCACTAAACGTGAAACTATATTGGCACTATTGACTCACCCGGCTCCGGGTCTAGGTTTCAATCCAGTATGTTGTGTTTCCATGCGCCACACATTGACTGCTCTGCTAAAGCTATCTGATGAGCTTAGTAATTGCCAACATTAACATCACATGGTTGGTATTGGTTATCTGCATGTAATACATGTAAGACAAAAAAATAAATAATAAAAAAAACTATATTTGTGTTGGTTCTGTGCTGTTTAAATTTATGATTTCACTCTTATAACCATCTCTTCCCCAACCCGTCCTCTTCTCTTCAATCAGATTCCTGTCAGTTCACACTGGACCCCAGCACAGCACATAGAGAGCACTGTCTGTCTGAAGGAAACAGAAAGGTGACACATAGGGGAGAGACCCAGCCATATCGTGTTAATTAAAGCACTTCAGTTATGAAGTTCTGTGTTAAAAACTGTCCCATTGAAGTAACACCATCAACATATCACTTTATGGACAGCACTGCCACCTTGAGGCAGAAAACAAATAATCTTGGTGACAGAACACAGTCCCTAACCGTACCTGAACCACAACCCTTTCCATACGATAAAACAAGACAAAACAGAGGCACTGATGTTTCAAGAATACAAAAGGTTGCGTCCGAGAGCTTTTCACTTTGTGTTAAATCATTCTAAAGGAGGTACATCCAGTTATTGACCATCATTTTAATTATTATTTTTCTTACACACATTTTGTCATTATTGTATGGTGTTTGCAATCCTTCTGAGCGGCTGGTTCAGTTGCTCCTATATTGAGTTCTTATCATTTATCTCAGTATTTTACATGGCTTTGCTTTGAGCTCGTCTGGAGAATCCTAAGTGCCATGTTCTTCCTAATTCCATTCAACCCTTTCAACCTGTCAACTCTGCCAGCCTCACCTTCCCTCAGTCTGGATATGGTGGTTTTGAAATGAAATTACGACTGGTGAATACATATTTTAAGGTTCTGTAGCAGTAGTAAGAGTCCACATTGGTTTTGTTTGTATTTTCTTTGCTGATTGTCTTTAAATTATTATATTTGACATATTTTTTTAAAAAGCAAAAATGGCACAATGGTGACATACCGATAAGCACCAGATGCACGTAACACTATTCATGAACATTTTATGCACAAACAACCATCACTTGTCCAAGACATACAGAGTTGTAAACAAGTCAAACTCTTATATCGTTCTCTTTTAAAAAATTAATAAATTAATCTGTATGCTTTTTGCCAGTCCTGTTGCCCAGGTGAGATCAACAATAATGTGCAGGAAGCTTTACGCAAACTGAAAACAAACTAAACCTTCCAGTATGTGAGAGGCGGTTTGTTCTCCGCCAATAAAGCTAAAATGTTCTTGGGTTTTTGTCAAGGATGGTAAAAAGCAACCCGTGCAATTTATTTATAGTGAACAAAAATGAGCATTTCCTTTCCATGGTAAAGGTGTCATGAGGGTTTACAACACAGGAGCTCCGTAGACATTTAGTAAACAAAAAAAAAATAACAAACAAACAAATAGTTACCAGCCGCTATTTCTCCCTTCACAGTCTTTCATACCTTGGCTATTTAAAATTTTAGAGTTTTCCCACTACAGGCTGTGTAGCCTGAGCATATAGAGCTACGTCTCCTCCGGGTTAGCTTCACCCAGGACTGAAACAACTGCTCTCTCCATCCCATCACATCACCACCACCATCTTCTGGTGTGCAAAAAGTTAGCTAACAGTTTAAATATACTTCATTCCCGTCTTCAGTCTATATCATTACTATAGGCACACACATGCGTCCAAGCTTCACTACTGTACAGAACTGAGAAATAACATTAAAACTGACATGCAGTGACACTTGAACAATTTTTATAGTGGGGGTGCTGAAAGCCATTGAACACAACCATAACCCCTGTATATTATAGAAGCAAGAGAGAAAATATTGGATTTTCAAAAATGTTAATGCCAGATGTACCCACATGAAACCATTTGGGAAGCAATCTGACTATTCACATCTCCCAACTGGTCCCAAAGAAAATTGTTTAAACATTTAAAATACAAATAAAACGTTATTACATACACTAACAGGCTGATTTTGAGAAGGCATATTTCTAGAGAGAGAATGCATTTTCACTACAAGGTTTTTTTTGTTGTTTTTTTTTGCCACCTATTATGTGTGTCGATTTTCAACAGGGGCAGGTTCATTTCTCCTACTCGCAACCCCCTTTGCAACTCCTGCTTATGACTGATTTAATTGAAATGACAATTGATTTTTGGGTTCATTAACAAGCCAATTGGTCACATTTCAATAGTCTGGATGTCCATTTAACAGGAAAACAACAAGGCAGCGCAAATGTCGTCACAACAATGGGAATAAAATAAAGGAAAAATACATTCTTAACCACCCAAGTTGAGATGTTAGCACTTAAAACTGTTCTTTTTGGCTAAAGTTCCTGAGCCACTGCTAAATTTAAAATACGGAAGGATATAACCATAAAAAGGTAAAATAAAGGAGTTCAAAAAATAATCCTGGATCTAATACACAGAACGGCTGCTGTGATGCACACCCTAGTGTCTGTAAGTCGCTTTGGATATAAGCGTCTGCTAAATAACTAAATAATAATGATTTCCATTACATGAGAGTAGATGTTAAAACTTCATTCTGAATTGAACTTGGCTCTCGCCAAGATAAGCACCAACTAAGACGTAGCTTCACAGTAAACTAATGTGATCCATATGTGTCTCCATCCATTTGCGCTTCCTTCCATATGATGATGTAGATATCCTTCTGTCTGGTGTTGATGGCTGAAGTGTAATGCTGGCTCCAGGGATCAGCTTATTGCCTCCCTAGCGCATCAGCACACACAACTGCTGCGATGCTGGCTCCGGGGATCAACCATAGTGCGGTCTTCCCAGCATATCAGCATGACAACTGTCTGGATTGAGCTAAGTAGGGTACATCTCTGGGGTCTTCAAGTGGGCACCTTCCATCCTCGGTGTTTCGTCGACTAGACACGAGGGCTCGACGGTGATTCTGGCGTCCCAGCATCACCCCCCTCCGTCCCCCACTCAACTCAGCCCAGCTTACTTACCTGTACATCAGCATTTCTTTCTTTCTATTGTGCTTGAGATCCCCAGCCAGAATCTTTCCGTCTCAACCACAGCCAGTTGCTGCTCCTCTCCGCTGCTTCAGATAAGTTCTTCACTGTGTGACGCAACTCTTGGCCATTGAATCCGACATCTCTGAGAAACCGGGTTGTAGAGTGTGCCACAAATCCTCGACATCCCACTTCCACTGGGTAAACCCAGACTCTCCATCCTCGCTGTTCCGCTTCAGTGGCTAGTTGAGCATACTGCAGTTTCTTCCTCTCATACGCCTCATCTACAGCATCCTCCCATGGCACTGTTAACTCTACCAGGTGAACAAAGCGTGCTGATCCAGACCACAAGACAATATCTGGTTGAAGGTTAGTGGTGGCAATCTCAGGTGGAAAAATAAGCCGTTGACCAACATCTGCCAGCATTTTCCAGTCTCTAGCAGCTTCCAGTTGTCCTGGGCGAGGATTGGTTTTAATACCTTTTCTTGGTGGTTACTCTCCTGGGCGGAGGAATGTTGTCTTTTGTGTGTAATGTTTTGATGGAACAGGTGGCAACTTATTGGTCATGTTACGCTTGTCTTCCAATGCTAAGGCCAAACATCGCAGCACCTGGTCATGGCGCCAAGTAAACCGTCCTTGGCTAAGAGCCACCTTACATCCTGTCAAAATTTGCCTTAATGTTGCAGGTGATGAACACAAAGGACATGAGGGATCCTCTCCTACCAAGAGGTTTAGGTTCTGTGGTGATGGGAGAACATCATATGTTGACTTTATAAGGAAACTGATCCTGCTGTTCCATTGACCATAGGTCTTGCCAGCCAATCTTGCGTTGTTCCACACTCGCACATTCTCCCTGCTTGGCCTGGGAAATCGCCTTTATACACCTCATCCTCTCCTCCTGCTTTTGCACCTCGTTGACTACCAGCTTCCTCCGTTGAGCTGGGGCTGCCTTGTGCCATGTAGGAGGTGCTGAACTGAGACCAAGACCCCTCTTCCATGCTGAACTTGCCCCATGATATCACCAATTTGAAGGGCAGCCTTTGCATCCTCCACAGCTTTCTTTGCCGCCCACTTTCTTCCAGTTTTCAACACAGGTGCTGCCTCCCTTACGCATTTGTCGCGGACTCTACTAATGTCATTTCCAGTCGGACCTTGGCGCACTTAAACTCCTCGGTTAGAGCGGAGACAGGTAGCTGCAGTATTCCTTTACCATAAAGTCCCACTTCTGCTGAGGCAGCGTGGAACTCCCAACCATTTCCTGATGTGTGAACTGATTAAAGCTTCCAGCTTCTCTACTGTTGTCAAAGAAACCTCAGACACAGTCAGTGGCCACAGCAACCTTGGCAGTAGACCAAACTGAAAGCACCAGAGTTTTAGTTTGCCTGGTAAAGCGCTGCTGTCTATGCTCTTCAACCCTTCCACAGCTTGTTGTCTAACTTCTCCCACACGAACTGTGTCCTTTAGATCCCCGTCGTACCATCTCCCAAGGCTCTTCACTGGCTTCTCAGACACTGTTGGTATTGCCTCACCATTAATGAAGAACGTTTTATCTACTACTTTACCTTTAATTATAGAGATGCTCCTTGATTTAGAGGGCTTGAATTGCATTCTTGCCCATTCAATGTTATTGGTTAATTTGCCCAATAACCAATTAGTGCAGGCTACTGTTGTAGTCATGGTTGTCATGTCATCCATGTATGCTCGAATTGGTGGTAGTCGCATTCCAGAAGCCAAGTGCTCTCCTCCCATTACCCATTTTGATGCCCTAATGATTACTTCCATTGCCATGGTAAAAGCCAGTGGAGAAATGGTGCATCCTGCCATTATTCCAACTTCTAGGCATTGCCATGTAGTGCTGAATTCTGAAGTTGAAAAACTAAATTGCAAATCTCCAAAGTAGGCTTTTACTAGATTTGTTATTGTCATCGGTACACTGAAAAAATCAAATGCTGCCCAAAGAAATTCATGTGTCACATGGAGCTCCTTCCTCTCCTTTTTAGCTGATTGAATTTGTTGCCAGATCACATTGATGTGTTCTAAGCATCCTGGGAAACCTGGAATGCCCGCTTTTGTATTGAAGTGTCAATGAAGCAGTTCTTTAATAGGTAAGTTGACAATCTCTGAGCAATAATGCTGAAGAAAATCTTGCCTTCTACGTTTACTAGGGAAATAGGGCGAAACTGACTGATGCTTGTAGAATCTTTTTCTTTAGGTATAAAGACTCCACCTGCTCGGCGCCATGCTCTTGGTACAACCTGTTTTTCCCATGCCACTTTCATCAGTTTCCACAGGATTCGTAGAACTCCTGAAGCACTCTTGTACACTCTTTATGGAACTCCATTAGGCCCTAGAGATGATGAAGCCCTTGCTTTTTTCACAGCTTGCTCTACTTCTTTCCACTTAGGTGCACAGTCCTCCATTTGGTATTCTGATGGATTGATAGGTGGGATGTCTGACGGAATTGACATAGGCCCCTGCCTTTTTGAATCTGTATGTGTTTCCTCCAAATATCTCTCCAGCTCAAACTTAGATGCTTTTAGTGTGCCATTCTTCTCACTGGTGAATAACTTCTTTACAAATTTGAATGGGTCTTTATAAAAGTTAGTTCTCGCATGCTCCTTCTTTTTGTAGCGTTTCCATAGGCGCTTAGCTCTGCGCAATGTTGCAAGCTTATCTTTTATGAACCTTTGTAAGAGATTGTGTCCCTCCTTCTGACTTTCTTCTGCTCTTCTCCATTGCTTCCTCAGCTGTCTCCTTTCTCTAACTAAGCGTTCAATCTCCTGCTGCCGTCTAGACTTTCCAGGAATTGTTTGTACTTTTTCCTTCCTTTTTTCAACTCCAAACCTCTCGCTTCCATATGCGTTGATGATGTCCCCAAATTTATCCAGTTTCTTTTCAACTGCTCTACTTAACCTTTCCAATGCAAAGCAGAGATCTGTGTTTACTGTGTCCCATGCAGTTTTCTCACAAGCTCTTGGCCATTTAGCTCCAGGCTTGTGCCCGTTGAGGTTCTTTTCTCTCTTACGCTGGTAAGATAATAATAATAATAATAATAATAATAATAATAATAATAATAATAATAATAATAATAATAATACAGCATGCCTATAGTCTCTGATGCAATATTAATAGTTACTTACATGCAATATCTGAATGTTTATGTATGTTTGTGAAAAATAATAATAATACAAAATGTTAAAAATTGATATGCGTTTGTTACATATGTTTTTGAATGGTCATATGTTAATTATGTATTCAATATATTATTAAATTAGCCAGCCTCCACTTATAAGCCCCTGTTCAAATTTTCTGAACAAGGCACTGTTCTCCACAATAAATGAGTCGTGGCATGAGCCAAGGTACTTGGCAACTAAATACCATTGAGTATCATATAAAACTTCCACAGTTAAAGAATGATGATGTTTTCATTCCTTGAATCTGGAGATACTGCAACACGTGTGCAACCTATTACACCTAGCATGTTTGGGAAGACAAACAACTGATAATATTTGTGTTTGGTTCCATTTTGTTCCACATTAACAATAGGAAATTGTATATACCTTTGCCCTACAGAAAAGTGCATCTGTGACACAGGCCCAGCGGCAGCATGAATGCTGTGGAGGGGCATCCACTTATTTACCGCGGGCTCATTTTGGAAAAGACAAATCAATTAGCTCGTATTCTCTACTATATTACTTCACTGTGATGACAATAAACATAAATAAATAAATGATATGACAGTGCAATATTATGAACTATCCACACAGCACAAATTACCACAGCTCTTTCTGAAAAGTTTTTTTTTTTTTAATTATTATTATCACCGCATTAGGAACAACGGGGTGTCTGAGCAACAATCAGCAGATTAATGCAAAGTAACGAATGTACACATAATGCTTGCTTTCAACTGGCTATTCAATACTCAATATAAAAAGCATACACTCTTGTAAACAATCCAACCCTACGAAGGGGTTTCCAAACACCAGAAGCAACAAGACATTTATTATTATTATTTAGTTATTTATTTCTTAGCAGACGCCCTTATCCAGGGCAACTTACAATTGTTACAAGATACATTATTTTTATATGCAATTCCCCATTTATACAGTTGGGTTTTTACTGGAGCAATCTAGGTAAAGTACCTTGCTCAAGAGTACAGCAGCAGTGTCCCCACCTGGGATTGAACCCACGAACCTCTGCTCAAGAGTCCAGAGCCCTAACCACTACTCCATTATGATGAGGATGAGGATGAGGATGATGATGATGAAAGTAAAGATCAATTATCACACGGATGCGCCATCATCGAGAGGGCACTATCTCTATTAGAAAATTATTTTTACCATTGTTTTCTTTTAAAAAAAAATAATAAAAACACCTTAAAACCTAAATTTACCTTGAGTGTACCTATCCGCTGAGTAAAGACATTCTAAGAAAATAGTCCCGAACATTATTTTTTTAAACACAAATAACAAGGATGACATACATATAAGAGAAAAGTGTGCTTTTTTCTTTTTTTTCTAAACGATTGGACAGAAATATACCGTTACTCCCATAATTTCCTTACATTAACAAGTAGTAGTTGTTTTTCATGCATTTGATCTGCCAAGTTAGTAGAAACAATTGAGGCAACCTTTGCCCCCACAGCTTTGACAGTTGTAACTTGGCGTGAGGAACTACTGTTCCTCTCAATATTTCTTACTTGATAAACAGTAAATGCTACATTTTAGAATATTTTGTTTCTTTGTTGTCCACCTTTTTCAAGACTAAAGATTGTTAGGAAATGTTATAAAAATAACAAGAATTACATTTGAAGTCATTTGGTATATAACATAAATAATATAGTGTATAACTGAGCACTAATTCTTTACTGTACTCAAAGTTACAACAGAAAAACGGTTTTGGAAGTGACGTCATGCACCCTCCCTTCTGTGAAAAAAAAATCTGTCAAGCAAAAAAAAAAAAAAATCTGTCAGTTTATTGCGCAGGCGTAAAAAAAAAATCAGTTCTAAAGTATGTGGGAGAGTTGTCTTGTTTACGCATGCGCCTGAGCATTGCGCCCTCCCTCTTGTGCACAAACTGTGGACAGGAAAACCGCAACGAGAGGTGACGTAATACACAAGCTGTTGTAGAGAGCTGAAAGGAGCGAGAAAGAAGGGAATAGGAGAGAAAAGCGGGGAAACAAGCAGATTCGATAAGAAGAAAAACAAGGAGGAGATTGGTAAATATCGACTCTGGTCAGGTAAGGGATGCAGAGGGATTGTTAAATTGTTTGGGTCCCGTGAGCTGGTGGAGAAAATGTAGCAGAGACTGTGTGAAGCCCAGAGACAGACCGTGCACTGTGTGTGTGTGTGTTCATGTAATGTTGATATTGTACGGTGTCCAGCTATCATAATCTACTCGAAATTGAAGAGAGAACTAAAACTAGAGCCAGACTTAAAGTATAGTCGGTAGATTTCTATTTGTCGTAGTGTTCACTGTTGTTTACACCTCTGGTATTCAAAAATACCAGCTTCTTGTTCTTCTAATGAAGTGTTAAAGGTGCGGTAATCTGTTATTATATGTAATGTTTTAACGTAGTAGTCGTCATAATAATAATAATAATAATAATAATAATAATAATAATAATAATAAACGTGTAAACTTGTTTTTCTAATATTAAGTCTTTTTTATGCTTTTCACTCGACTTCCTTTGTACTAGCATTGCATTTGGCTAACACAGTGTTGCAATAACTACGTTTCAGCTGTTTCCTCAACAGCAAACCGTTTAGAGAATGTAAACAACAAAATGCTTGCTTTAATGAAATGAAAACAACTTGAATATTCAGTTGGACAAATGTTGTCTTTGCCTACAGATATATTGAAGGCGTTTTCCTTTCACCAGTTATACTATGTGAAAGTGTAGTTATATTCACGATACCCTAATGTCACAATGCCATACGTGTCGTAATATGCAGGTCCCAATACGATGTGTATCACGATACATCATGTGATGGTCCTGATGGGCTGCTTGTATGATTCATAAGATCGAGCAGGCAGTTAATTGCAGAATATTTTGTTAAAATATGAAAATGAAATCAGATGGGGAAGAGTAGATATTCAACTATAAAACACACTTCTTTATTCAAGAACCACTCTGTGACCTACAGTGAGCTATGCTGTGGTCTTGCATCCCAGTACAAACGATACAATACATTGTGTAAAGAAAGCATCACTATTCATCGAGACACAGTGAATTAGATGCTGTTGAGATCAATTGAAAAGACCCCATTATCACTCAATGCATTAAACTACAATGAGCTGTGCTGGGGTCTTGATGCACAGTGAATTGGTACAGCTCTACTGTAACTACAGTTCCCAGCACGCCTCCTCACCCGCGGCAGTGGTGAGGGATGATGGGAGCTGTAGTTCTTAACTATAATGAGCTGTGCTGTGGTCTTGCATCCCAATCATGTAAATCACAATGCATCGCTACACTATAGCACAGTGGTTTTCAACCTGTGGTACGCGAACCAGTACTGGTACATGACAGGCTTGCAATTGTTCTTTACAACAATATGATTCCTCAACCACAATGCTCACTCAATGATAATGCATCAATCTGTTTGTACCACTGAATCACAAAGAAATGAGAAATTATCATGAGAGGTATTTGTTGTGAACTTTCATAGTTACTGATGGGGAACCAAAGCAGCCACCTCTGTGTTGTTGATTGTGGTGAACTCCTCTTGTCAGGTAATTAGATGGTACCGTCACATTAAGTAGAAAAGCAGACCTGTTATAAGGTAAGTCTCTGTTTTACAACAGCCATCTGAGATTGCACATGGTTACTGGGACACCTGGATAGGGCTGGGACGATGGTGGTTTTTCCACCATCGATGCATTGTTTTCTTAAAGAGACGATGCATCATTCTTTTTTTTCGTAACGCAAAAGAAAATATACAATATTGTAGAGAATAAACATTTTCAGATATCTGGTTAAGCATGAAAACTAAACGTTTCTTCAGTTTATCTCTTTTTAATTTTAGAGTAAAATAAACCTTAGACATTTCCTGTGTTCTAATATAAATCAAACGATACCCAGCAAGTTTTTCATTCTCACAAATGGTTAAAATGATTCAAATGTTTCTTACCTAAGCAACCGGTTAGAAAACAATCCTTTGCAACAAAATTCAACAAAGAGGGGGAACACTAACCACTTAAATTAATTTAACTATCCACAAGTCCAACTTATTTTATAAAGTCTGTGCTCCAGAAAGATTTACTTTTTGTTTTTGCTGAGAAAATTGATGGCATCCACATTCTCCGGTTTCAAAGAACAAAGTTTGTTAACTGTCATTCTGGCCTTGCTGAACACCCTCTCCCTTGGTACCGATGTTGCTGGGATACTTTAATTGCCGAGATTAAGAACATAAGAACATAAGAAGAACATAAGAAAGTTTACAAACGAGAGGAGGCCATTCAGCCCATCTTGCTCGTTTTGGTTGTTAGTAGCTTATTGATCCCAGAATCTCATCAAGCAGCTTCCTGAAGGATCCCAGGGTGTCAACTTCAACAACATTACTGGGGAGTTGGTTCCAGAACCTCACAATTCTCTGTGTAAAAAAGTTATTAGGTTGCTAGTTTTGGAAAGCGTGTCTGGTTATTTTTCCACCACAGCGGTGAATCTTCGTTTCAGAGGTATATGTCATCAGTTCTTGTCTGATTATGCTTTCCTCGGAGGTTATCTCTGGTTACTGCCATCCATGAAATAACAATGCTAATGCTTGTTCTGTCTTTTTTCTTTTTAACTGGCAAGTCACTTGTAGTTGTAGTGGCACAGTTCGTGTCATTAGCGGAACTGCTGTCCGTCAGCCTAACGAGTCTGGAAAGCATTGCTTCATCTACAGTGGCTTTGGCTTGTTCTAATGGAACCAATTACGTAAATCGGGATCAAGGAGTGATACAAAAAGCAGTGGCATAACTTCATCACCTGGGTCATTCAGTTGATGTAAACGAAATCGCTGTGATAAATTGCACAGTAGTTTTTCTCGAAACCTTTGTGCATTTGGACTTGGCAAAGCAGGTGTGTCCCCTTCACAAACTTCAGAGGGAACTTCGCTCAGTCTGTATTTTATCCCTGTTGCAACTGGGTACATGGAACTAGCTGTAGTGTTTTTCTCTGCGCTTAACATTACTGTAGCTAATCCGAATGGCTGAAGTAGAGGGAGTACCTCGGCCATTAGCTTCCACTGCTCAGTAGTTAGATCTAAAGTAGCGACATCAGACTTTTTTTGTCAAATCAGGGTTTGACAAAGCTGCAATTACTCGCCACTTCAACTCAAGCAGACATTCAAACATATAATATGCCATGTTCCATCTTGTTTGCACATCCTGTATTATCTTTAGTGGTGCCTTTTCTCCGTTCAGCATTTCTGTTTGTTTTCCATTTAAAGCACTCGTTGCCAGCTCGCTTTTTTAAAATGTGCAACCAGTCTTCTTGCTGTTGCCACTAATGTGTGTACGGCTCAAACATCCTCCACCGTTCTGAATGCTTAGGTTTATATTGTGCCCTGCACAGCGCACACTTGCCACACCAGTAAAAGGTGCCCCAGTATGATCGTTTACATGCGTAAGTAAAGGCATTGCTCTGCAAATGTTTGCAGCATTGTTGTGGACACAAGCTATTAGTTTCGAAGTCGCCCCAAATTCTGTATTGATTTGATCAATCGCTTCTGCTAAATTCACAGCGGTGTGCCTGTCATTTCTTGTTGCTAGTACTTTTGATTTGAGTTCCCAGTCTCGCGTTCTGTAATGACAGGTCATTGTTAAAAAGCTTCCTGTGCTTGTCCATACATCTGTGGTGATTGGACAGTGAATCACACTACTCAGATAAATCATGTCTAAGCTTTTCTTTTGCACGTTCGTGATTCAGAGCAATTAATTTAGAAACTGTCTTTCGACAGGGCATTGCGTAGCCCGAAGCAAGACTCGCTATCAGATTTTTAAATGCAGCTCCCTCCACGATGTTAACGGGTCTAACATCTTGTGTATCAACATCGACTATCAGGTCTGTTAATTCTTTTGCTCGGGCACTTTTTGGCTCAATTTTCTTTTTAAAATACGATGCCGCTGTAGGTAGTTCCTTTTGTTTTTTAGTACTCGCATTGTAATATTTTGTTGGATGGAGCCTCGCTAAATGGTCCCGCAGGTTTGTGGTATTGCCAGAGAAGCTCAGCAAAGTTTCACAAATGCCGCATTTTACCTTTCCATTTTGTTCTTTAGAAAAAAAACTTCCAAACATCGGACGGCATTGTTAATAATTTAACCGAGAAAGCTTTAATCCTGTAGCAGCTATACTGTTATTTCATGCTTTTGACTTCCCAGGCTGATTTCTAGAAAATGTTTGTATGTAGATGTGTGTGGGGGGGATGGGGTTTTGAAAGAAATAGAAAGCAAAGGCGGGGAACTAGAGTACAGTTTTATATCATTTAATTTAGTCCTAATAAAATGGATTAATGAAACGACATGTGGTTTCGCCTTATTAATTTGGTTTCGATCCATCTGGGTATTGGACCGATTCGATGCATCGATCCATCTAGAGGTCCTAGAGGTCCCTGCTGGAAACACTGGCACTTGAGATGAAAAACACGGCTATCGCATGTACTGCCATACTATATAGTCCTGCTGGACGGTACTGTAGTATTGTATTATGGGATTGAAGACCATTTACTGTAAATGTTATCTTGGTAAGCCTGTGTTGGGTTTCTGTATTACAGTGGGGTAGTACAACTGAGGTAAATGTCTCGGCATTGAGAGCTGACTAAACATCCCAGATCTCAGAACCTTTCATTCTGTTTTTGCTACTTTGCATCAGCATTTGTTATTTGCAAGATTCTAACAGACGTAAGTAAGTACCATGAGAATACTGAATGTGTAAGATAATATTGCGGCATTAATTAGTGCTGACAATCAGGTGACGGGCATTGGTGCTAATTGGGTTAATTTAACATTCACAGTGAAATGAGTGAAGAAACAGCTGCTTGGGATTGTGATGATTGCTGCTTTTCGACTCTGGAGAACAGCGATCCACACAAAACTAAGTAGTGATTTCTAGTGTCTAATTTCCATCCCTGCACAATACTTACCTCTATTACGATGAATCACTACACCCCTGATTGGTAGTAATATTTTTGACTTTGCACTAAAAGCATCTGTTGCCTCTATGGTTCCTAGTAGAATTGTCCTTGAAATGCACCGCTTAGAGGTGATTCAAAAAGACTCCCTATAACAGAGTAGCTTTTAGCATTCAGTAATTTAAAAGGGCCCCAGATAAACACCCAAATTACTGTCCTATATTTACAATTGAAGAAATATTTTGAACGGAAAAGCTGCCTGACAGTGTAAAACATGAAGGTCACTGAGTCTAGTCTTTAAAGTTTTAGCTTAATATGCGCACAGATGGCAATAACGTGAATAGGAACTTGTTAACCTCCTTGAATAACAAGCAGACACAACAACAGTTGATTTCAAAGTTTCTTTGTTTGCTGCATAATCCCCAGAGCAGGAAAAGGATGTCAGTTCCTGAATCTCTGTAGCCAGACGAGCTGCTTCACTGTAGTGTTGATGGTAGTATTGCAGAACTTGATTTAGAAGAGGCACTTTGTCTACAAAACGACCACTTAAAGAACCAAACGCAGTTACATATATAAAGCAAACTGGCTAAAAAAAAAAAATTAAATTAACTTCCACATGACAAACATTGCGGTCAAGACACGACACTGAGCTGGAAGATGACGTCACACTGGAACAGCCGACAGATAGGGAAAGCAAGCCAGTCCCAAAACCCCACCATCCTCAGAATATACAGACACAAACCCCCTCGCCCTCGGAATATACAGCCACAAACCCCATCGCCCTCGGAATATACAGGCACAAACCCCATCGCCCTCGGAATATACAGGCACAAACCCCATCGCCCTCGGAATATACAGGCACAAACCCCATCGCCCTCGGAATATACAGGCACAAACCCCATCGCCTCGGAATATACAGCCACAAACCCCATCGCCTCGGAATATACAGGCACAAACCCCATCGCCTCGGAATATACAGGCACAAACCCCATCGCCTCGGAATATACAGGCACAAACCCCATCGCCTCGAATATACAGGCACAAACCCCATCGCCTCGGAATATACAGGCACAAACCCCATCGCCTCGGAATATACAGACACAAACCCCATCGCCTCGGAATATACAGGCACAAACCCCATCGCCCTCGGAATATACAGGCACAGAACAGGGAGTGACACCTAATTGAATATGATGGCATAACTATCAAACTTTTGCCGCTTTTTTATTATATATATATATTTTTTTTAACACTGGCTATAGAGCACTGAACTCCACGCCTGGCCAGGCTTTCTGTTGTACAATGAAGTACAGCAGGTGACACGCTTATTGTGCCACTTCTTTATGTGGGCATGGCCACATCCCAAGAGCTGACTTTTTGAAGTGAGGGATATTTTTTGTTAAATGTCCACCAGGTGCTTGCAGCTATAATAACCGATTATTGTACAAAAGGGGTCCGTTATAAAGCCACCTCCAGCTATTAGGAGTCTCTTCAGAAGCAGGCCACATTGTTGGGTAAAGGACACCAGATATTAAAGAGATAAGAAAAGAAATGTTCAGAATGAGGCTTGGCGGTCCAGTGGTTAACCCTTTGCGGTCCATTTATTAATTCTGCGCCACGCTCGCCAGGTCTAATTAATTTTCACACGCGCATTTAATTTTAGACGCGCTGTTTAAAAGTATTTTTTTCACAGTCAAACGGGTTTAAATGGCCCTGCAGATCAACAAAGCACTCACTAGGCATCTCCAGCCCCGCCCCAACCTTTCGCTTGCTATCGCTTTCACATATGCTCCCAAATAAAAAATAATAATAATTAAAGTCGTACATACCGATCAATCGTCTCCTGATGACTCGTTTTATCACCAAACTCCTCAATAATGCAATCCAAGTCATTATTTTATTGCTATAACATCTCAAAAAGCTCTGCAAATGTCCGTGATAGTCTCTGTGCGCTGATACTGTACTCCCAGCTTGTTTCCATACGACCGCCCCATCTGAAGAAGGGGGCTACTATGACTATTCATGAGATACGCCTTTTTTTTTTTTTTATCGGCTTGTCTCGGCTCCTTTCGCTCCCACTTGGCCATTGAATGGTTTTCTCGGCTTTTTCCGTTGAAAACCGACTTTTTATGCTTTTAAAATGATGTCGGACAGGGTCCGACGAAGGACCTGGTGGGAATAATTGCAATGTCGGACCCAGTCCGACAATGGACCGCAAAGGGTTAAAGAAAAGGGCTTGTTACCAGAAAGTTACTGTTTCAGTCCCAGCTCAGCCACTGACTCGCTGTGTGTGACCCTGAACAAGTCACTTAACCTCTTTGTGCTCTGTCCTACAGATGAGACGTAAAACAAGGTCCTCTTGTAAGTAACTCTGCAGCAGCAGCTGTTGATGATTCATTGTTCACCCCGTAGTCTCTGCAAGACTCTGTTAAATGACTAATTAATAATAATATTTGATGCTGGTGAAAGACAATTATTTCTTGTTTGTTTCAGGAATGTCAGGAAAATGTGGAGCGACAGAATTCCGGGAGTGTAAGTCGTAACTCCAGAGGCTGTCTTGATCGCGGGAATGGGACATTCAGGGAGATTGAAAAACATGGTGTGGACACTCTGAGAGACAGGGAGAGAGACTGTGAGTAGGAGAGGGATTCAGAAACCTGCACAGTTGCATTTGTGACTGATCACCAGGAATTTTGGTAAACTCTGCCACTCTTAAGAACAGGATAACCAAAGGAAAACCCCAGGAAAGGGAATGTTGTGAAGCGCAAGAAAGAATCCGACACTTGTTTTCCCTAAGGAAGGTTTCGTGGAGATTTTTACTGCATCCGTGACAGGAAATTGTGAAGGAAGCCTGTTTCTGTTTATTCATTTATACACAGATCCAACTTTGACTGACCCCAAATCTCTTGTGAAATAAAAAAAACAGAACCTAGAAACAAAACCAACTCCTGCTTTCATTGCCGCCTTGTGTTTTGTCGTTTGCTTGTTGCGAAGATTTGTCAGAGAAAGAGGAAAATAAATCTAAAGGAAAATTGAACGATATTGAGGGAGGGGAAAATATGGTATTTAGCAATTGGATTGGATTATGGAATTTTGACTTTTTTTCACACTTTGCAGCTTTACTGTATCTGAAGACGGAGATAAAACAAAGAAATAGATTTCTGTGTGTGTGATCCTTTCAAATTTCAAGAAAGAAAAGAAAAAAGAACTCGGCTTCCAAATTCTGTTTGTTTTTGTTTTTTTGGATGATTTAAAAAAAAAAAAACACAATAAAAAGTTTTCATTGTTCTTGAAGATAAATTCAGGAACATTCTGGTGGAACAGAAGCTTTCAGATTTTCATATATTCCTCAAAAGCTGCTGGACTTTTATTGAAATCTGTGGTGGAATTGATATTCCAGAGTTTATTGCAATTGGCCAAAAACATGAACCACTTTTTTTTGGAAACAACATATTGAAAGAAATTTCATAATTGTAAAAAAAAAAAAAGGTTGCAATATTCTGACAATCAGAGTTTGGTGGATAAATAGTATTTTGAGTTTGGTTATGCCTTTTTAAAAAGGAGGAAACATAAAAACAAATGATTTCTAATAGCACTAGAAGTTGGATTTGGGATTTACTAAGAGAGAAAGGAAGAGATATGTATAGGTAGATTATAAAAGTACAAATCTTTTTGATTTTTTGTGTGAAATTTATTCATTCAAAATCTTAACCCATTTAAATATCTAGGATTCGCACAGACAACATGTATTCAACTTCTCTTTAATGTCAGCGTCATTTTAGATCTCTTTCATTTCCTTTTGGAATTCATATGGAAGCAAAATAAAAGCATTTGTCTTAAACCCTGTTTGGAGAAAATTTTAGTTGGCTGATTTTAGATTCCTGGCCAATACAAATACCCATTAAGGATCTGTGTCCAAAAAATTGAATTTCACTTTAAACTTGGATGGTTTTGAGGATACACAGTGAACATAAATCAAAATTACTCTCAAATTTCCTTTATCTGGCTTTCCACCCTTGTATAAAACTGTCCAAATTCTCTTGCAATAGCCAACTAGGACCAAAAACTTGGCCTTCTGTGGTCCATACAAACTCAAAACGCCTGGTGCAATTTCTTCATCGTGTTCAAATCTAAAACCGACCAGTTTTCCAGTATCCCGAAAACCCCAAACCATTGGGAATATCTCATTGTGGTGGGTCTGTATTGAAGAATTCCTGCCTTTTGAGCTTGTTGAAACGGGCCCGTGTTGGGGTAGGACTGCCGCTGCCCCTGCCCCGGATGTGCTGAGCGGGCACGGGGTTAGCTGAGCGATGGGCAGTGTTCGGATGTCGGGAAGGTCTAGGCTGTGTGCCCTGGCGTGTTCGGAAACTGAAAGCCGGTGTGGACACGCCCTATCCCAGCATGCAATCTACCACGAAAAACAGAGGCGGGAGCTGTGCGCTCTGCACGCACTCAATAACGTCTTCCAGGACGCGACTGCCTTCAGCAGGGAGACGCTGCAGGACATTTTTCAGAGGTAACGCTCTTGTTGTTTTGAGTATTTTGGTTGTAGTCAGACCTGGGGGGTTAATTCCAATTGTAACTGTGCAATTGGTAATCAATTGTGATTACAATGTAGTAATTGTAGTTAAGCCTTGGCACACCTGCATAATTGTAACATGTAATGTAACACTTTTGGTGCACCCCATTTGTTTGAAACAATACAAGTTCTGTAGTATGTTTCTGTATTTGTACTTGTGGCTATTGCTTGGCTATTTAGAATAAACAGAGTAAGCATGTTAAAGTAGGTAGTTCATGTTACTTTTTTGTATTATTGTAATTAACTCAGGATAAGTGTAATTGAACAAAATAACATTGTAACTGTAATTGCAATTTCAGTAAACAATGCAGCTGTATAATTGTAATTGACCACAGGTCTGCTTCAAATACCTTAATCTTCTGTCTGCTTCCCCATGTAGGTCTTGCACAGTTCATTTACATACATAAATGTAGGGATGGAAATAAGACTCCTGTAGCACAGCAGCTTCACCCCATTCCAGGTTTTACTACCAGCTTGATTAGCCCCAGTGTGTGTTTAGGTAACAAGCTCTGGTGTGTGTTATTA
The DNA here is from genome assembly GCA_030684275.1 of Acipenser oxyrinchus oxyrinchus. Lineage (NCBI taxonomy): Eukaryota > Metazoa > Chordata > Actinopteri > Acipenseriformes > Acipenseridae > Acipenser > Acipenser oxyrinchus. Next base: position 7,832,975 of record CM060277.1, on the reverse strand, counting down.
TTAAACTCATAGTGCAACCAGGAATGGATCACACTGCTATGCAATGGGGGCCTCACTTCCATTCCTTGTGTGTGTGTGTGTGTGTGTGTGTGTGTGTGTGTATCACGATCACAGCTCTGATTCTGTTCTTCAAACCCTCACAGAGGATGCCATGCGAGTCTTTAAACCTTCTTTCCTTTGGCGTTCTCAATGACTGGTCAAGTTTCACTGAGTAGAGCAGGATGCCCCAACCACCCCTGTGTCTCTGATTTCTCCCCAGGCTGTCCCCCAACACCATGGTGACCCCTCACAAGAAGAGCATGCTGGGAAACGGCAATTACGACGTCAACGTGATCATGGCGGCCCTGCAGACTCGCGGCTATGAGGCGGTGTGGTGGGACAAGAGGAGGTAGGCGGGTCACCATCACCTGGATTTATACAAATAAAACAATAGATACTGAAAAGAAACAATCCAGTCCTGGGTTGGAAATAAGACTCCTATTGTGCAGCAGTGTCACACATTCCAGGCATTAATAACTACAGCTTGATTAGCCCCAGTGTCTATAGGTCACAAGCTCAGGTGTGTCTTATTATTAACTCCTAGTAAAACCAGAAATAGCTCAAACTGCTATGCAATGGGAGTCTTATTTGCATGCCTGTAGTCTGGTCCTCATGCCCAGGGTTGTAAGAGACTGTACTGATGCAGATTTCGTTCCACTCCTCTGTGTCTGGATGTTCCTTGTCGAGGGCTGTGCACTGTGTCCAGCTCAGTAGAATGGAGTACAGATTGTTTTGTAACCAGTGATGTGCGCTCTGCACTGTGCAGGGATGGAAAGAAGACCCACTGCATAGCAGTTTGACCCATTCCTGGTTTCACTATGAGTTTAATCAGACATGCCTGAGCTTGTTACCTACAGCTGTGGCCAAAACTATATGAACATAATTCAGATCTTTTATTTAACATAATGTAATCAAAGAAATTACAAAAAGATATTGCAAAAAAAGTCTATCGGAAGCCATAATAGTAGTACAGTAGTATTTCATGTTGGATTTTATTTTTCAATTTGGGGGGGAAAAAAAAGAATATGGAAAACTACAAAGCTGTATATAATTCAATATGTTAACATTATTCAGTAGGTTTCATTCGACTTTATGAAGCCGAATTAGTTCATTCTGTATAGAGGGGGATGCAAAACTTGTAGCCATAGCTGTAGACTGTGCTCAGTTCAGTAGAATGGAGTGCAGATTTCTTTCAAACCTGTTCTTGTTCCTCTGCTTCCCCTCCTGTAGGGATGTGAGCTGTATTGCCCTGCCCAACGTGACCGGCTTCATCCTGAACGTGCCCTCGAACCTGCGCTGGGGGCCCCTGCGCCTGCCCCTGAAGAGGCAGCACTGGATCTGTGTGAGGGAGGTGGGGGGCGTCTTCTACAACCTGGACTCCAAACTGAGCTGCCCGGACTGGATCGGGAACGAGGACGAGCTCCGGTAACGACTCCAGCGTCAGGGTCCAAAGCGCGGGAGAGAGGCTTGGTTGTCCAGTGGTTAAAGAAAGGGTCTAGATACTAGGAGGTTCAAATCCCGGCTCGGCCTCTGACTCACTGTGTGTGACCGTGAGCAAGTCACTTAACCTCCTTGTGCTCTGTCCCTTGGATGAGACGTAAAACCGAGGTCCTATTGCAAGTGGCTGCAGCAGCAGTTGTTGATGATGCATAGTTCACCCCCTAGTCTCTGTAAATCGCTTTGGTTAAAAGCGTCTGCTAAATGAGTAATTTAATAATAGCATTATTCAAATGTATTGTATTTAACCAGGATAGAACCCTTGAGAGATACATCTCATTTACAAGTGGGTCCTGGCAAGAGAAGGCGACGAGAAATAGCGTTATAAAATCAACGGCAAAGAGAGACAGATCATTCAAACGGGACAAAGTGTGGAGTAGCTGCATGAACAAATTATTCAGTTACTGGGATTGAGCTCTCCACACACATCAGGTAAGAGTCGTTGGTGGAAGTTACCATTCAGAGTGAAACACCAGCTGCTGGGTTTGTGATGATTGCTGCTTTTCTTAAGACTGGAGAACAGCGATCTAGTTCTAGATCATTAAGCTCTAGCATGGAGATGAAGATACTACAGTACTATGTTCACTGGGAGGGGTATGGGCTGATGGAGTGGTACCCCAAGGCCAAACTACGCCTGAAGCAGCCCCCATTGCAGAGGTGATACAGCAAACCATATAGACAAGAAGAAAGAAGGTTATACAGCAAACCACACAGACAAGAAAGGTGGTGATACAGCAAACCACACAGACAAGAAGAAAGGTGGTGATGTAGCAAACCACACAGACAAGAATGGTGGTAATACAGCAAACCACACAGACAAGAATGGTGGTAATACAGCAAACCACACAGACAAGAATGGTGGTAATACAGCAAACCACACAGACAAGAATGTCATACAGCAAACCAGACAGACAAGGAAGAAGGTGATACAGCAAACCACACAGACAAGAAGAAAGAAGGTGATGCAGCAAACCACGCAGACAAGAAAGAAGACATATCTTGGGGTTAAAATAGGAAGACTAGTTAGTGAATGAAAGAGGGCATTGTCCTGCCTCCTGAACTTCATTAAGCTTTTCATTTTACTAAAAGTGTTATGATATACATGTGATTTTTGATGAAATTAAAAAAGAAAATAATTCTAAACTGTCTCAATCATTCTATGATTGAGTCATGCTTCAGTGGTCCCTATTGCAATCATGCAAATATTGTGTTTTTGTATTTATGTAAAGTTTTGCTGGTACGTTGCTGCCATAGACCTGTGTAACGTGGTCAGTAATTGAGTAGCTGGTATCCAAACTATTGATGATTGCAAACATGATACAATAGAAGGGAAAACAGTGAAGTAAATGTAAAAAATAAAAAGAGAAAATGTAATGTGATCATTTTGCTCATGCGAAATAAGAAATTATTTTAAATTTTGGTTTGCTCTCCTCCTTCAATTTTAAATGTTTAAGAGGTTAAACCCAATCTCACATCCCTGATTGTATTTCATGTTTTGTTTTGTTTTGTTTTTGTCTCGACCAGGAAGTTCCTACGACACCAGCTGAGAGGCAAGAACTGTGAACTCCTATTGGTTGTTCCCGAAGAGGTCGAAGTTCAACAGACATGGCGGACGGACGCCTGCTGAAGGACTGTTTACATAACCAGCCAATCGGAGCAAGCCTGTTTACATAACCAGCCAATCGGAGCAAGCTGGGGGCGTTGACTTGTCGGGATCCCTCGCTTGTATCGGAGCGAGACTTTTTCTGGTGAACACTAAGAACTGGATAGCCAGCCCTGTAACAAAGACACCCTGCTGTCTCTCACATCCCAGACTCTGCTCACTCTGACAAATGGATGCATTTCTATACCATGTGCACATTGTTCTGTTTAAGATCAAAGAAACAGGTAAATTACATTTTTACAGTAAAACTAATTATGGGCACTTTTTGATGTTTTGAAACACTTCTCCCCTTCCTCCTCTGGGGAACATTGACAAAATGCACTGGCCACCTCTTATCAATATTCTGTGTTTACAGTACATTTTATATCTGTACAGCCATTGGATTGTAAGCATCCCTTTATCTCTGCTATTGACACTACATACAGGATGTTACACAGTGGCACCAAAAATGAATTGGGTAGGTACTGCAAGTTGCAATATCCATAGTTGTGTCTAGGGTACATTCGTAAACCGTGCACCATGTGAAAAATGTATTGTACAAAAGCATGTTCTGCTATTGGCCTGGCACAGACTACTTCACTGGTTCCAGTTAGAGGGCCTGAATGTTGGGTTTGCCTCAGAATAGTTTTATATGTTCTGTTACCTTAGCATTGGAGCACTTTTGCAGGGATGGAAATAAGACTCCTATTGCACAGCAGATTCACCCCATTCCAGGTTTTACTACGAGCTTAATTAGCCCTGGTATGTATAGATAAGAAACTCAGGTGTGTTTTATTGAGCACATAATAAAACCAGGAATGGATAAAACTGTTATGCAATGGGAGTCTTATTCAGGGATAGAAATAAGACTCCTATTGCATAGCAGTTACACCCATTCCAGGTTTTACTACAAGCTTGATTGGCCACAGTATGTAGATAACAAGCTCAGGTGTGTCTTCTTGTATGCATAGTAAAGCAAGGAATGGATCAAACTGCTATGCAATGGCAGTCTTATTCCCATCCCTGTGTTTTTCTCTCATTTTAAATGCATCTTCCTGCATTGTTCCTGTCTGCAAGTTTTCTAAACAAACGGCAGCGGTTTTTGTTGTCGTTTTTTTTTTTTTCCTTACTCTCGGTGCAAGAACTGTGTTGGAGAACCACATTCAGAATACAGATGTGGGAAATCAAATGCAGAATGAGCAGGAACTCAGAAACAAAACCAGAATAATTACTTTTTTTTTTTTTTTAATTAAACAGAAAATGAAAATACAAGAGAGAGAAAAAAAAGCAGTTGGCTGTCCTGAACCGTACAGTCTTGCCTCCTAGGTGCAGTAGGAGAAACACAGGGAGACTATTTTAAGACACCTAGAATATAAGAAATAACACAGGTTAAAGATATTATTGCTGTATATAATATGTGCCATGTTGGTTTTGGAGATGTATTATTGTGTGGCAGTATATTCTGAGCCACTCTATTTATATTTGTATAATAGTAAGGTTCAGTAGAATGTGTGTGTGTGTGTGTGTGTGTGTGTGTGTGTGTGTGTGTGTGTGTGTGTGTGTGTGTGTGTGTGTGTGTGTGTGTGTGTGTGTGTGTGTGTGTGTGTGTGTGTGTGTGTGTGTGTAAGTATCTCATTTTGATGACTAAAAAACATTTGACCAATATTGAAGAAGGTGCATTCATTTAATAACAATACAATTTGCACATGAAAAACCATTTATTTTTCAAATCATTGTTTCTTTAAACTTAATATAGTGTAAAATAATTAAACATTACACCTGTGTCAAAAGCCACATGTATTGCACTAATTAAACTAATTGGCGTTTGAAAAATCTACCGGGTTATTTACAATGCAGATTACTGGGGTGTGCTTTAGCAATAAGTAATCGCTAATCTAAAAATACAACAGCAACAGGGAGGAACACTTGTTAATGGGAACGATGTATTCTTTGGGTTTTGATTGTACACAGTAGCAGAATGAACTAATTTTGCTTCATAAAGTCAAATGAAACCTGCTGTGTCACGTTAACATAAGGAATTGCACATCGCTTTGTAGTTTTCCCATATACTTAATGAAAAACTGACAAATGAAAAAATGTGACATTTCAAGTCTTACATGAGATACTACTATTATGGCTTCCGTAGACTTTTGCAATTGGTAGTTTCTTTTGTTACATGAGGTTAAATGGAAAGATCTAAGTTATGCTCATGTCATTTTTAAATTGTCTCAATCCTATAATTGTAGGTGATGCTAAACTTTTGGCCAGAGCTGTATATGGAACGCCATTTTGTAACCCTAAGTTATCCAAGAGTGTGTTTTTACAAAAAAAAAAAGCAAGATGTACATTTCTAAATAAAGATTTAAAATGAAGTTGTTTATCTTTGATTAACATACCATACTGTGTACAACTATGGATATTAATAAATAGGGGGCTGTTTGCATAATTTTGGTGCCACTCTCTATATTTTAAGGGGAGGGGAGAATGTATCCTGAGTGGGCGTGAGAAGGTTCTGGGGAAAAAAATACACCGCACATCTTAACCTTGGTATATTAACATAAGAACAAATCTTACTGCTGACACCTCCTGGCATATCGGAGTTTATCGATGGTGCTGTGCATCTCACGGGTACCTTTTATTTAATCTCCCATATTATTGTTGGGAAGTCCGTGCCATCTGGTGATGCATTATGTGGCATGCTGCGTTAGTAAGTGATGGACACAATCGGTAAACAATTATTTGCTAAGGTTGTTCTTGTTAAGATGGATTGGTGGCTGGTTCGTTGTAAAAGAAAGCCAGTGGCTTGTGTGGGTTTTTTTTTATTAAATTACCGGTAATATGTACATGAAAGGGGAAGGGCACGGTCCAGTCTAGAAAGTTTGAGAACCACTGCTTTAGTCGCCCTCAAAGCCACGAGTGCGTCTGTGTATCTCTCAAAAGGTTGTTTCTCTCTCAACATTAAGTAATCATTCCAAACTGTGTAATAAAAGGAGGTTTAAAAATACTGGTTTATCAGAACTGTAGACTGGAATGAGTTCAGTTCCCTCCCAATGCTTCAAAATTGCAGGATCCCAGATGATATCAGCTGCATCTTTTAGGACTGCTGTTCCATTACACTATATAGGTCAGTAAAATAAATGGAAAGAAAATGGCTTGACATACCACTGTGTGTGAGCCTGAGCAAGTCGCTAACCTCCTTGTGACTCTGCAGCAGCAGTAGTTGTTGATGCATAGTTCACCCCTAGTCTCTGTAAGTCACTTTGGATAAAGGTGTCTGCTAAATTAATAATAATAATAATAATAATAATAATAATGAAGGAATAAAATGTGACGACAGCAGTGAGGCTGAATTAAGCTGTGTATCGGTTTCTGTTACCAAAAAGACAGAGCTCCCCACAGTGAAAAACATGAATTAACTCTTTCAGCTCTGTCTAATGTTGCAGAAAGTCAGACTGTAATGAATGACATGGTTTCAGTGTTTTATATTAAAATGGGTAATGCAAAAACGATACAGGGGTATACAAAAGACTTGAGTCAGCTACCAATTGAGTAGTTGTTTCTAGAGCACTGGCCATTTTGAGTACAAGCAAAAAACAACTTTCAAATTCTTAAGTGATCCTTATTCTTCAGATTAACAGTTTGATTTTGCTTCAACAAAAAATGATGCCTATTGAATTTGATGTGAAGATCCCCTGAATAAATGTCACTCACGGTCTATAAGAAACTACAATTAATAACACGACTAAACTGATTTAAAAACTCTTTGGGGTTGTTTCTATCCTCAACACAAATTTAAAAAATCAATAGTAATACCTGCCAAACCAGCTTTTGACTGCTACCCACATATTCTATATGCCTTCCTAAGACAGGCTCTCTCTCTCTCTCTCTCTCTCTCTCTCTCTCAGCACAGAGGGAGGCTACTGTTTTTGTGCTTCCATTTGCTACACAGGTCTCAAATGTGCCGATTTGAAAGAAACAAACATTACAGCAAGCAAGGATTTCATTTCAAACATGTCATCTGGTACTACACTAGGTTAAGCCTTTCATGAAATATTAAAAATAGCTTAAAAACCCAATATGAAGTAGTTTTGAACACGTAATAGAGGGTATCCTCCTATTAAGCTATTATTATGAATTAGTCATTTTAGCAGAAGCTTTTATCCAAAGCAATTTACACAGACTAGAGGGTGAATTATACATCACAACTGCTGCTGCAGAGTCACTTACAATAGGACCGCGGTTTTAGGTCTCGTCCGAAGGACGGAGCACAAGGAGGTTAAGTGATTTGCTCAGGGTCACACACAGTGAGTCAGTGGCTGAGCCGGGATTTGAACTGGGAACACTCCTGGTAGCACGTGCCTTTTTTTAATCATTGGACCACCAAGCCATTTCAAGGGAAATCATTGCACGTTATTCATAAGCTTTTTTTTTATTATTATTATCTTGGATTGTGATCTAGATCAATCACAAGATAAGCAGCAGTATCAGTTCCTCTTCTACTGTCCAGGCCTGGATTTGATTTGGGCATGCAATAGTTAAATTACAGCGATGTGACTTGCCCCATATAAGTTATGATACCATCCTGTTGAACTGTCTCAAAAACAGAAGGCCATTTTTGTGCAAGTGTATTTCAGTTCTGACTGTGGTGCCTGCCCTTCGTGTGTGCGTGCGCGTCCTCCCTGCTGACACACCCCCCCTCTGTGCGCGCTCGCGGCCGACAGCTCACAGAACATTCTGTGAAATGGCCCTGGCGGTCGTGGACGCGTTTGCTGTGAGACGGGTACGCGCAAGGCAGTGCAGATGTGTCGCAGATTTGAAAAGTCACTCCAGAAAGAAAAAGGCACCGTGACGCGAGATATTGTTGTTGTGTAACTCTGGGAATAACAACGTGACAAAATAAAATATAAGACAACACGAGAGGTGTAACAGGAGAGGCTGTCAATTTGCATCGAAACTGCCGCGGAGGAGCTGTAGAAATTGCATTGGATGGAGCTTTCTGCCATAGGAGAGCAAGTTTTGCTGTTGAATCGATTACCAAAAAGCGAATAAGGAAGGTAGGTACGGATGGGAGGGGGGCCTCTCATCACGGGACACCGTGTCAGTATATACCTGCGTCTTTAAATTACACTGTGTGCATCTCAATCCAATTAACATGCATTTCAATATATTGACAGAAGTATATCGTAGCAGTCGTAGTTCATATAGGGTGCTGCGCACATGTGATTGACCTGTCAATCTATATAGATTTGTATCACAAGCTATCAGTTTCAGTCCTATTTAAATGACAGCATGATTTATGCAGTGCATATGACATGTTTAACGATGTTCATTTTAAATATAGTAATTGAAATCGTTTACTGCAGTATATATTTCAGTATAATATCTCATTTTAATCTACTCTGGATAATGCATATTCGTTTTGATTGGGTTAATATGCATATAGTATATATTGTTATGCCTTATATAATCTTCAAACATGCTATAATGCAGTTTTGTATACAGAATTTTGACATGCGTTGATACTGGTCAGGTATCTTAGTAACATGCGACTATAGATTTTCAATAGACGCGGTCTTTCGATACAATGATAATATTTGTATTCCTGCATGAAAATGACTACTCAATCTCTCGTCCCTTATGTCATAGTACGCAACAGGTCTTTATTATGGTCACTGTTATGATAACCCCCTGCCCCTCTCCCCGCCCCCGTCCCCCGGCCTTGCCATTGGTTGATACATCACAACAACAATTGCTCTCATAACAGTTCAGCCCCTGTCTGACGTCATAATTAATGATAATAAACAGAGCGAGGTGCAAACTCGCCTGGCGATTTAAAACTACGCCGACAAAAACTGAATTAGGTTGTTATTAATTTCAAAGACAATACAATATATATATGAGTTATGTATTTGCACTTATTATAAACTACACTGTATTTAAATATAAATCTTGTATTGTAATCCCGTACTGCCCTGGATAAAGGTGTTTTACAACTATGAAAGAATATATTGTTAGATAATATAAACCTAGAAGCAATCTCAACAAACTTGAGAATTTTAAAAACTTCTGGTATGAGGCATCCACTTATCCTACCAACACTGACATGCATGAAGAGCTCCCGGTTATTATATTCATATTTCTACTTTTTAATTTCATTTGAAAATACAGAATGTTGTGGGCCTGCGTTTACTGTTAAATGTTATCAGTATAAATAACAATCTAAATTTCAGGGTAAAATAAGGGAACCCCATTATTGGTTTATGTGTCTCTTCCAGGGGTATAACAAAGCTTGAATATGTCATTTCTAACCTCCGATACTAACTACTGCTGAAAATAATAGCAAGATCATGCCTATTCTAGTCTATCCTATCATATCCTATCCTATGCTATGCTATTCAATTCTGTTCTGTTCTCTTCTTTTCTGCTCACAGAGTGGCACACATGTAGTGACAAGTAGAATTCTGGGGGCTGGCTGTGTCCTTGCAGCAGAAAACACCTTCCTTTGGGGAATGTAAACAAACTGGATTGTCAACTAGTATTAAGATAAACTATTGCTATAAAGCACACTGAACGTGATTGTGGGATGCTGTCATTTGAAGTAAGTAACTCACCTGCCCTCTTTTAAAGATCTGTCTCTTTCTCACAGGGTCATGTTGAATATCTTCTGAAGTGGAAAGGGTGGCCTCCCAAGTAAGTCATTTTTCTGCCAATGTGTGCAAATGTCTGTCGCACTTTCTGGAGCACTTTACACATTTTATCAATGGTTGGGCATTTATTTCACATATAGTGTCACACAAAATTATTGTTATGTAATATATGGATAAGTACACATTGCAACTAAAATAACAAAAATTCATAATTAAGCAATGGTACATCAAAAGTCACAATTAAGCGTTGTGATGACACTTTGCCTATTTGTGACTTTCCGGCTACTTGTCTTGGAATTCTCTGTCCGTCTTTTAAACTGCTGTCTGTCGTTTATATCTAAAACATCCCAAACACTGAAAACGTCTGCCTGCTTTGAAATCCCCCTCACCAGAAGCCAGTGAAGACCAAGAAAAGAAAAATGCTGTCGATATAATCAGTCGTGGAATCCATATGTTATATATAAAAAAATATACAAAATAGGGCTAGTAAAACCAGGAATTGATCAAACTGCTATCCAACAGGAGTCTTATTTCCATCCCTGCACACAAAGTTAAAACAGACAAATGCCCCACCTCAAGCACTACAAACATGCCCTGTTTTCGATATCTGTCCCGTTATGTCACGTCCCTCTTGTTTTTTGGCAGGTACAGTACCTGGGAGCCCGAGGAACACATACTGGACCCTCGCCTTGTTCTCGCTTATGAGGAGAAGTAAGTAGCAGTGAGTCCTATATTACAGGGATTATAATGCTGTGCAAACGCTTATAGAAGTGTCCCATATTAAAAGCACAGCAAAGTGTAATAAAGCACAGTGTACACTAAAGCAAAGGCAAGCATTGTAAAGCACTGTGGCAAAGTGGTTAACAGTGTGCAGGTGATCAGAGAACAGACAGACAATTGTAATCCAGGTGCAAAGGTTTGTTTATTTTATTTCTTTATGTCCAGTGCCTGACGGCAAAACAAACAGTAAATAATAAAGCTGGTAAGTAATACAGCGGTGTGTATTACTTGCGTTATAATCCCTGGGTTGGTCCCAAAATAATAGTCCCGTTATTGTATCCCCACATTGAACACGGAAACACATACACAAGTCAGTTTAGTGCGTGAATTAGTGATTGTGGTACAATACAGTTCACAGTGATACGAGTGAAGTGCTGTTCTGGGTTTGTGCTGGCCTCTGGCGACACCTCCGGAACGTGTTAGCTGTCTAGTGAATACACTCAACAACAGAGTGCAAAAAACACTCACGATTATTCACCACACAAATACAGGTCCTGCCGGATCACTTATTAATAACCAAAACGAAGGAACAGATAACATCGCTTCAACCCCTATTTATACCGTCACTCATGACCCCTTGGTAAACAATTGCAGCCGCTCCTCCAATCCACGGCTGCCACATCATTTCCCTTCCGGGTCAATGAGTTAATGTACCGAAGCTCCGCCCCTTTTCTACATGACCGACTTCCTTTTAACCCTCGGAACGAAGTGTCAGGCCAAGCAGTCCAGAGTACTCTGTTCCCGTTACTTAGCACCCTCAAAGGTCGAGAGGGAGATTTACCACCAAGAATCATTGTCTTTCTGTCACAAGCACAAAGAGGTCTGGTAAAGCATAAGGAAGCATTGTAAAGCACAGAGATATATGCACATATTTCAAATACAACACTGTAGATAATCAGCTGTATCCTGTGCTGTAGGTCTGATTGTTGCTGGACCACTGGAGTGAGTGTGACCTACGGGTGCCAGGAAGCAACAGCAGCAACTTGCAGCAGAGTTTTAAAGTTTAAATTAAATTGCCATCAGGAATGACTTTGTTTGATCCCTTTGTGAAACGCTACTGTGTCTGTAATGTGTGCCTTGCCTACACTGGGCAAAACAAATATAGTAAGTTATACAAAGACATTTGCATTGTACAGTTTATCGGTACCATTCAAATAATAATACATGATGTAATTGGACTTACCTCTGATGTGTATTGTAGGTCCTATTGCAGACAGATGGGTATTCTTAGTAATGAGTTTAAGTCTACAAATTCGAAGACACTGGCTATCACCAGTTAATCAAGATGCATTACTCAGTATGCACATGCAGAGACAAGGGTTATCACCAATTAATCAGGTAACCTACTCAGTCTAGCCGACACAGGAATCAGTGCTTGAGACCTTCCTTCAGTGTCTAGGCTCTGATGTGACCAGCCAATCACAAACACTCTCTGGTCTCTTTTTGTTCCGAAAATCCCTTAAGAACAAGTTTTAGCAACACAATTGTTGTCCCTTCAAGATCACTGCCAAGTTGTAATAAGGTGTACCAATACTCATGAGGTCTCTTCAAAACGGCAGCAAAACTGTCGAGTAGGTGTGCCAAGGCTCCCGGAATCCCTACCTTCAGACGCACTGCTTTATCAAACCGAAAAAACACAGTGACTGAGGCCTGCTCTCCACTCTCCTGCACAAGTGTTTGTTTGTTTCAGCTCCAACAGGAAAGCACAGTGACTGAGGCCAGCACTCCACTCACCTGCACCAGTGTTTGTTTGTTCCAGCTCCAACAGGAAAGCACAGTGACTGAGGTCTGCACTCCACTCACCTGCACCAGTGTTTGTTTGTTCCAGCTCCAACAGGAAAGCACAGTGACTGAGGCCTGCACTCCACTCACCTGCACCAGTGTTTGTTTGTTCCAGCTCCAACAGGAAAGCACAGTGACTGAGGCCTGCACTCCACTCACCTGCACCAGTGTTTGTTTGTTCCAGCTCCAACAGGAAAGCACAGTGACTGAGGCCTGCACTCCACTCACCTGCACCAGTGTTTGTTTGTTCCAGCTCCAACAGGAAAGCACAGTGACTGAGGCCTGCACTCCACTCACCTGCACCAGTGTTTGTTTGTTCCAGCTCCAACAGGAAAGCGCAGTGACTGAGGCCTGCACTCCACTCACCTGCACCAGTGTTTGTTTGTTCCAGCTCCAACAGGAAAGCGCAGTGACTGAGGCCTGCACTCCACTCACCTGCACCAGTGTTTGTTTGTTCCAGCTCCAACAGGAAAGCGCAGTGACTGAGGCCTGCACTCCACTCACCTGCACCAGTGTTTGTTTGTTCCAGCTCCAACAGGAAAGCACAGTGACTGAGGCCAGCACTCCACTCACCTGCACCAGTGTTTGTTTGTTCCAGCTCCAACAGGAAAGCGCAGTGACTGAGGCCTGCACTCCACTCACCTGCACCAGTGTTTGTTTGTTCCAGCTCCAACAGGAAAGCGCAGTGACTGAGGCCAGCACTCCACTCACCTGCACCAGTGTTTGTTTGTTCCAGCTCCAACAGGAAAGCACAGTGACTGAGGCCTGCACTCCACTCACCTGCACCAGTGTTTGTTTGTTCCAGCTCCAACAGGAAAGCACAGTGACTGAGGCCTGCACTCCACTCACCTGCACCAGTGTTTGTTTGTTCCAGCTCCAACAGGAAAGCACAGTGACTGAGGCCAGCACTCCACTCACCTGCACCAGTGTTTGTTTGTTCCAGCTCCAACAGGAAAGCGCAGTGACTGAGGCCTGCACTCCACTCACCTGCACCAGTGTTTGTTTGTTCCAGCTCCAACAGGAAAGCGCAGTGACTGAGGCCTGCACTCCACTCACCTGCACCAGTGTTTGTTTGTTCCAGCTCCAACAGGAAAGCGCAGTGACTCAAATCAACTGAACTGCGTCGCCAACACTTCAACTAAAGACACTACTGTGACTGTCTGAAACTGTGTTTGCCGGACAAACTTATTGATAACACAACCACAACAGTCTCTTTCCAACAAGCACAGCATATCAGTGAAGAAATCGTTGTATTATATCTTTTTTACCTATTCAAAGATGGACGATGAAACGAGAGCCGTGCTTTGTGATTTTTGTGAATTGTATATACGTAGTTGTCAGGGTTTCTTGTTTTAAGGATCATTTTATTTGTGAAAAGTGTATTAATGTTGAGACGTTAACAGAAAAACAAACTGATACACTCAGAACAATCAGTTTCAATGAACTATTTATTGACAATAGTTTTAATCAGTGGACTGTTGTGGACTCAGTAGGGGAGACCACAAGAGACTGTAATTTAATTCTATGAATGGGTCCACTCAAACCGATGGCATGTGTAATGACTTTCTGTAGGAAGCTGGTCTTCCTCATACTAATGCAGAATTAGGACATGAACTGTATGAAAAAAACATTGGAAAAAAATTGGGTTACTTCGAGGAACAAAAAAAAGGAAGGGCAAATCTTAAGGATACAAATAGGTTTCAGGTTTTAAAAAGTGGTGATAGTGACACAGAAGGAAGTAAGAGGGTTGTATTAAAAAACCGGGAGGCAAACATCTTTTTATCAGGCATATTACCAGTTGTTGGTAAAGGTAATGACATTTACAGCAGAATAAGATCAATAAGCAAATGGTTAGCTGGCTGGTGTGCACAAGAAGGTATTGGTTTTATATATAATTGGGACTCTTTCTGGGGAACCTCTGGGTATTATTTAAAAGATGGGCTGCACCTAAACAAACTGGGGTCAAGTAGATTGATAGAAAAATATTGAACTTCATTAAGATAATAATTTAAACTAGAGGTGGAGGGGGAGGGAGAAAAAATACAGTTGAGACTGATTTGCTTAAAAAAAAAAGTTACACAATCAAATGGCTCCTGTTCTGTGCCTGTATGCAAATCTTTAGGGGATTCCCTTAATAATGTCCAAAATTTTAACCCTGCTCCAACAATGCCAGCTGCAAATACAAATCCATGTTTAGCGTTATTAAATATTAGATCTCTATGAAACAAATCTTTTTTAATGAATGATTTTATTACAGATCACAGCCTTGACATGTTCTGTTTACCTGAATCATGGCTCGGTGCTTGTCACCAAAGTGTCTTTTTATCATCTACAAGACTATTGCTAAGATTAGGTCTTGTCTTTCATTGCCGGATTCTGAGAAGCTAATTCATGCTTTTGTCTCATCTAGACTCGATTACTACAATGCTCTTTTTGCTGGGTTACCAGACCATGCCTTTTGACGTTTACAGCTTATTCAAAATGTAGCGGTGTGGGTGCTTAGTAAAAAAAAAAAAAAGTGACCACATAACTCCCATGCTGGCTTCCAGTAAGATACAGAGTTGATTATATGATCCTACTTATAAAAACATTTCATGGCCTGGCACCTGATTATCTAAAAGAGCTTTTGTCCCTATATCTACCTAGACATGCTTTATGGTCGGCTTATTCTGGTCTTATGTCCCTCCCAAAGATTAACACAAAAAGGAAAGGAGAAAGAGCTTCCAGTTACAATGCTCCCAGCTTATGGAATAAACTACCATCTGACATTAGAGATGCAGAGTCACTTCACTTTTTTAGACAAGCACTTTATACAAAATGTTTAGCGTTCTTTTCTTTTACTTTCTCTACTAATATTGATTTTTTTTTGGTGTTTTGTTTTATTGTACTATAACATTTTCATGTAATTTTTTTTAATTGTTTTAATTCATTTTATTGTATTTTTTTTGTTTTTATTGACTTGTAAAGCGCTTTGAGATACTGTTGTATGAAAGGCGCTATCTAAATAAATAAACGTACTTACTTATCTGAACGGAACTATGCGGCCGTTCTAGACACGCAAGTATAATGGTAATGCTTATCAGAGGTACAGAGGTAAATCCAAGATATAGGTGATTATATGTGATTTGATAACGGGTATCTTACTGTAATTTTGGTAGCTTGTGGTTTTCATTGTGAAGTCATTTTAGAGAATGGTTTATGTAAGTCATACTGTGTCTCCTGCAGTACTAGAAAATATCTTAAGCTGGTACGCAATCAGATATCTCACTAATGGAGCACTGCTGTTTAAAGAACAATCCTAAATGTTTATTTCTTTGTTTTGTGTATGGTAAACTATGAAGGAGTTTCCATCGTAATTGGAAAGGCTTGGTGGTCCAGTGGTTAAAGAAATAGGCTTGCTACCAGGAGGTTGCCAGTTCAATCCCAGCTACTGACTACTGGCAAGTCACTTAACCTTCTTCTACTCTGTCCTTCAGATGAACTGATACTGTTGCTTATCTTGTGATCTAGATCACAATCCAAGATAATAATAAAAAAGCTTATGAATAACGTGCAATGATTTCCCTTGAAATGGCTTGGTGGTCCAATGATTAAAAAGGCACGTGCTACCAGGAGTGTTCCCAGTTCAAATCCCGCTCAGCCACTGACTCACTGTGTGTGACCCTGAGCAAATCACTTAACCTCCTTGTGCTCGTCCTTCGGACGAGACCTAAAACCGCGGTCCTATTGTAAGTGACTCTGCAGCAGCAGTTGTGATGCATAGTTCACCCTCTAGTCTCTGCAAGTTGCTTTGGATAAAAGCTTCTGCTAAAATTACTAATTAATTAATTGCATGGAACTTACAGTTTTTATAGCTAAGTGGTTATAACCGAATCCCTTGCAGGAACATCTATAGAAGTTGTTTTGACTTATTGCCACAATATGATGCTATTGTTATTTGTTTTGCCCTGTTTTATGAAATGTATCATTTTTGTTTGAGGATCTAGGCTTCGCCTAATGCCTGGGTTTTTATTTGTTTGGCGTAATAATATTGACAGTACATGGAATTGTTTTATTGAGATTTGTGAATGTATATTTTATGATTACCTGTTTAATAAATTCCTTTGTTTAAAATAGATTCCTGGTAAATCATTTGCCCGTGTAACAACCTTGATTTCTGAACTTTAATTCGAGTGTGGTCTATTTTTAGTTTGTTGTAATGTGTAGATCTGCTATTGTTTTCAGAGAGCGATATTGAGAACGGGTTTATACATTTATAATAAAACGCTGTAAAATAATTCCTGCAATACTACTCACAGTATCCAGTATCAAAAAATGACTATTAGTGCAGTGACATTACTACTGTGTTGTATTCCTGTGGGTTAACAGTTGTAGCCTTCCATATTGATCATTTCAAATACACAGTTTAACAGGATTGAAGTTGGTGACCAGTTGGATTTTCTTCCCCACAGGGAACAGAGAGAGAGAGTGATGGGGCATCGCAAGAGGGGCATCAAACCTAAAGGACTCCTTCTGCAGGTAAACCAAGAAACACCTCCTGAAACCACAGAGCCCCCTGTAGGCATGGGTGTGAAACGGCACCTTGTAGACCAATTAAACTCTTCTTCCAGAGAATGGACTGCAGAATTAGCCAGAAGTATTTGCCAGAATTCCAGTACCTCTTCTCCTGTGTAGAGATGTCATCCCGTGCATAGAACACCACACCTGATTCCAATGTTCAAAAATCAACACACAGAGATGTATGGAAAGCATATTAAAAAAAAACAGGGTGAACTAACCCTTCTAAAAGTTTCCCATAGTAAAATCTTAGCAAAGTATAATAAAGCACAGTCAAAGCTAAAGCATTGTAAAGGATAACTGAGCCAAAATACTATGGCAAACTTTTATAAGGGTATATTTATTTATTTCTTAGCAAATGCCCTTCTCCAGGGCGACTTACACTTGTTACAAGATATCACATTATTTTTTACACATTATTTTTACATACAATTACCCATTTATACAGTTGGGTTTTTACTGGAGCAATCTAGGTAAAGTACCTTGCTCAAGGGTACAGCAGCAGTGTCCCCCACCTGGGATTGAACCCACGACCCTCCGGTCAAGAGTCCAGAGCCCTAACCACTACTCCATACTCCTGCCTTGTATACAATGCTGTTTCATGTTGGTCACCCTTGCAAACAAGGAGTTTATCTCAACAGGTTTTCGAATCTTTTAGTAAATAGAATACAGAATACTAGTAAACAGCTTGTTACCAGGTGGTCCAAATCCGGGGTCAACCACTGACTAACTGTGTGTGACCCTGAGCAAATCACTTAACCTCCTTGTCCTCTGTCCTTCGAATGAGACGTAAAACAAATTAGGTCCTATTGGAAGTGACTCTGCAGCAGCCACTGACTCACTCTGCGTCTGTGTGTGTGACCCTGAGCAAGTCACTTAACCTCCTTGTGTTCCGTCCTTCGGATGAGACGTAAAACAAACAAGGTCCTATTGGAAGTGGCTTTGCAGCAGATTTGGATAAAAGTGACTGCTAAATGACTAATAATAATAATAATAATAATAATAATAATAATAATAATAATAATAACTATGCTGTCCTGTAGAGACTTTATGGGATGGACCTGCGCAGTGCACACAAGCTTCCAGAACAGCCAGTCCCCAGAATCCGCCTGTCACTCACACGCTCCCTGAGGGAGGAGGGCCAGGGAGAGGGGCCTCCCCAGGAAGAGGAGGGAGACACGAGCCCCAGTGTGTTCAAGAAGCTGGACACCAGGGAGTACAAGAGCAAAGTGTCTGCTTTCGTCCGACTGGCCCCACTACACCCCCCGGTGGACTACCAGCACGCCCAGACTGGGGAGGGACTGGGAGAGGACTGGGAGAGGACTGGGAGTAGCATGCCGGCTCAGAGAATGCAGATCCTCAATGGTTTGTAACGGTTTTGTTGGCTGAAATTTTTTGATTATTAGGCTGTTGTCTTCATGCCACTTAAATCATTTGCTGTAAAATAACTAGAGAAAACTATCAATAGTGAATATGACAACACTATTTTATTTAATAATAAATATTATGTTTCATCATGAAATATCTTGAAATACTAATTTTTAAGACTGCAAAATAAGCCAATTTTAACCGTGACAGAAATACAGCCCTACTAATGGTGGTGATTTCATTTTAACTGCCGGTATAACCAGATTTATCCCTTCTCCTCTTTTTCAGATGGAGCAGGGCCGGGAGTGGGTGGAGTCCTGCGATGTCACCGGGTGAGGTCACAGTCACTGATGTCACCATTAACTCTCTCACAGTCACCTTCAAGGAGGCTTTGGCAGCTAAAGGATTTTTCCGTGCTTTGAGCACGTAGTTCTAAATCGAAATCCAGACCTTATCGTTTGTAATCGTAGAAACGATCCTCCAAAAAAAATGACATATATAACCTTTTCAGTTACAGGATGGATATTTGCTGGCTACATTCATTCAACGTTGTTACGTACTACATTGTAGCATGTCTCATACAAGAACTGTATAGACGGTAATACCTGGGATTTAGGTAATGTACAGCTATGGCCAAAAGTTTTGCTTCACCCTTTAGAGTTCACTAATTTTGCTTCATAAAGTCGAATGAAACCTGCTGAATAATGTTACGTTGACAAGTTGAATTACACACCGCTTTGTAGTTTTCCATATCCTTTAAACTGACAAAAATGTGACATTTTGAAATCTAACTGAAATACTGCCCTGGATAAGGGCGCCTGCTAAGAAATAAATAATAAAATAAAATAAATAATATTACTGTACTACTGCTTCCGGTCGGCTTTTTATAGCGATATCATTTTGTAGTTGCTTTGATTACATGATGTTAAATAAAAGATCTAAATTATGTTCATATACACTTTTTTAAAAAAAGTACCGTATCACTTCAATTTGGTGCCACGGCATTTATTTTAAATTGATCAAAATGACTGCGGCCTTTAAACGAGGGCGGCGTTTATACAAAGGCAGCCTTTATTAATAATACTATTCTTTACAAAATGCTGCAATATTTTATTAAATGATTTAAGGCATTTTAGAAACTGCGCTGTGAGAGGCTCCGATCTGCAGCACTATACTCTTGTGTGTATTTGGGGCTTGAATACAGTACATTTACTGACAGTACCAGCGAATCAGGAGTGTGTATTGGTTTCTCTTCTTAACGAAAAATATTACCTCTGAATATCGGTCTGATTTCTGTTAAAACTAAAATATATCCTACTCAGTTATTTTTTTCTCACTGTAATTTACCTGCTTGTTTGTAATTTCTCTGTAAGAGAAACCAAAACTAGGTCTTCTCATAGATAGTAAGTAAGTTTTTATTTTTATATAATTGTACAGGTCTGAGTAAAATTCCAATTGAATAAAAAACAAAACAACTAAACCCTACAAGAAGATATCTTCAGCCAGCTTTCGGATAGCTTTAGAGTGACCGCAAAGCTGTAAGTTCCTCTGAGTTTAAGTTTTCATCATCCAAGCTGACAACGAGGTAAACAGACAGCCCTTGTTTTATCCCCTGCTGTGTTGGCACTGAACTCTGCTGGAAATAAAGGACTGCTGTGCTGTAAGTAGTTCATCTTGGGCTGTCTGTCGGGACTGTACTATACAATAACATTGTGCTTGCTAAGATGGACGTACATTAGTTTGTATTACAAGCTGGATTGAGGTTGCAGTCTCTTCGGGGGTGTCCTGTACATAGGCAGAGTTGCGTGTTTCTTTATTTTTTGAGCAGAGGTAAAAAAAGAATTACCTTTACGTTTCTTTATTGAGAGCGGCGTTTATTAAAAAGCTGATATCTGAGTGAGGCGTTAATTCGAGGGCAGCGTTAATTCAAAGTTATATGGTATATCTCAATCCTACAGTTCTAGCTGATGCAAAACTTTTGGCCAGAGCTGCAGAAAAGTGAATGAGTTGAAAAAAGTCTTCGGCTGTCAATGTAGTCTGACCCAAAAATGAGCCAAACTTAAGTATTACAAATGTGGTCCTGTTTTCATGTTCTTCCACCTTTAGACCCTACTATATACAAGTCCCTAAGCCGTCTTTGTTGTTTATTTCTGGTTTGGGAACTTTTTTTGGTTGTGTTTTTTCCTTACTGAAAAAAATAGCTTTGAAATTCTAGCCCTTTGTTCTGTAAGGAAGAAAACCCCAATTATAATTCTAAGACTTCTAGGAAACAACTTCAGGCTGTGTAGAATGTTCTGATTGAAATGTCTTAGTAGTTTATTACTGCTATGCTGATAAAGGCACGAGCAGAAACATTTGTCTACTTACGTTGTACCTTATATCTGGTTTGATTCTTCATTGGGAGCTTTTTTCTTTTTCTGAAAAGAAAAAAAAACTGCACTAATAGCAATTTAAGAGGACATAACTCCAACAATGTGATGTATTGTGTGTCAAAAACATTTCAACATGTCAAAAAAAACTTGTACCTTTTTGAGTATATATATATATGTGGCAGAGTAGTGGGAGGAAAGGAAATGAGAAATGTATTCATGGGTTTAAAGAAGGCATCAATAACTGCATCCCCCAGAATGCCTCAGGGCTAATTGATCCAATAACGAGGAGCGCCTGGTCTCAATATAGAGGTGCATATAGCAGGTAGCTCAATAGCCAATTAGTCCTTCTGGGGGATGTAGTCCTGTATCCTTCTTTAAACCCATAACTACATTTTCCTTTTCCTTTCCTTCCCCATACTCTGCCACATAATATATATATATATATATATATAAAGAATGATCAACTTATATATTTTTGCCCCTGTTCAGAAGTGTTAGTACAATGTCAGTCCCATTCAACCTCTTAAAGAAAGACAAGTTATCCACCCAAGCATCTGTACAAAACTCAAACTGTCGATCAAGATTCAAGATCTAATTTCTAGTTTGTCTTCTAATATCCATTGTCTTGCATATTCCAGAGAGGATTCTAGAATGGGTTTATTAAAAGCTGAATTGCTTTAGTCCCTGAAAAATATAATTGATTTAATTTGCCACCTTAGAAACTCAGTGTGAGAGTAAGTAGCAGGGTTCGAAAAGATATAGCGTTACCGTCCCCAACTGTTGAAATAATGTACCTGTCACTTTTCTTTTCATTGTTAACATCCTGACAACTCTTCACACTTATAACTTTAAAGTCTGTTTCAAAGCTCATTTCAAAATGTCTGCTCTAGTGCACAGGGATTTGAGATCGGTCCTCTAAATCACTGCAGGTAGAGTGATTAAAAAAAACATAACAAGTGCTCTGGCTTTTCTGTTCCGTACCACATCATGGATCGTTATTGCTGTGTTACCTGTTTGACAATGTGGGCAATAATCCTTACATTATCAGTGCACTAAAGCGGACATTTTGAAAAGAGCTTTGAAACAGACTTTTAAGTTATAAGTGTAAAAATTTGTCAGTATGCTAAAAATGAAAAGACAAATTACAGGTGCGTTATTTAAACAGTTGTAGCAACACGTGGGGACCTGTAACGCAACCACAAACCTATGTACACAGATATATCCACGGCATAGACTGCAGTTGTAAGCAAAACCGAAACGTGATGACACATCTTGAAGATTGCTGAATGTATAGAAAGTTAAAAAATAAAAAAAACATTTAAAAAAAATGCTTTTTACAAAGCGAGGAAGTAAAGAGAGAGGCTTTTTAACTTTAAAAAAAATAAGACTAAAGCCTGGCTATATTTTTGTACTCCAGAGGAATTTATGTAACTATTTACTCTTGAAATTGTGTATTTGTGAACGCAGGTACAGAATGTTATTATTATTATTATTATTATTATTATTATTATTATTATTATTATTATTATTATTATTATTATTGTTGTTGTTGTTTTGTTGTTATTATTTCTATTATTATGGTTGATTTGAAAATGTTCACATACAATACATAAATGTACTGTTTTATTACTTAAATCACTGATGTAATTAAACTTACAATTGCACTTTATGGCATCTCTATTTCTTCTTTTTATTTTTAATTATTATTTTTAATTATTATTATTATTATTATTATTATTATTATTATTATTATTATTTATTTCTTAGCAGACGCCCTTATCCAGGGCGACTTACAGTTGTAAACAAAAATACATTTTAAGAATCACAGTACAAGTAATAATACAATTAAGAGCAAGATAAATACAATGACTTTGGTTCTAGCAAGTACAAGTATGACAAAATACGATTCAATAATGGAGCAGATAACAGTGTCAGTGATAGTTACATCAGGATATAATTAAATACAAAATACTACAGATTAAATAACACTTGTGACAGATTACAGTACTCTAAAGTACAGGATTAAATGCAGTAAAATAGGGGGCAGATAAGAGCAAGTAAAGCGCATTTAAGGAAGAGTGATGTGTCAAGAGGGAAAAAAAGAGGAGTTCTACAGGTGCTGTCTGAAGAGGTGAGTCTTGAGGAGGTGCTGGAAGGTGGTCAGGGACTGGGCAGTCCTGACATCTGTAGGAAGGTCATTCCACCACTGCGGGGCGACGGTGGAGAAGGAGCAGGCTCTGGAGGCAGGGGAGCGTAGAGGAGGTAGAGCCAGTCTTCTAGTGCAGGAGGAGCGGAGAGGTCGAGTGGGGGTGAAGGGAGAGATGAGGGTCTGGAGGTAGCTGGGTGCAGTCTGGTCAAGGCATCTGTAGGCTAGTACAAGAGTCTTGAACTGGATGCGAGCGGTGATCGGGAGCCAGTGGAGTTGCGTGGGAGAAGCGAGACAGAGCGAACACCAGGCGAGCAGCGGAGTTCTGGATGAGCTGGAGCAGACGGGTGGCGGACACAGGGAGGCCAGCCAGGAGGGAATTCCAGTAGTCTAGGCGGGAGAGTACCAGGGCCTTGACCAGGAGCTGGGTGGCGTAGTTGGTGAGGAAGGGTCGGATTCTTCGTATGTTGCTCAGGAAGAATCTGCAAGTGCGTGCCAGAGTGGAGATGTGCTGGGAATAAGAGAGGCAGGGGTCCAGGGTGACTCTGAGGTTCTAACCTGAGGAGGAGGGAGAGAGTGTGGTAGATTCCAGAGGAATGGAGATAGAGAGATCAGAGGAGGGGGAGGAAGGAAAGAACAGGAGGTCAGATTTAGAGAGGTTGAGTTTGAGGTGATGTGAATGCATCCAGGAAGAGATAGCAGACAGACAGGTAGAGATACGGGAGAGGATGGTGAAGTAAGAGGTGGGGAAGGAGAGGAAAATCTGAGCATCATCAGCATAGAAATGGTATGAGAAACCATAGGATGCGATGAGGGATCCTAGGGAGCGGGGTAGAGAGAGAACAGGAGAGGACCCAAGACTGACCCTTGGGGACTCCTGTTGAGAGAGGGTGAGGTGTGGAAGTTGCTCCACACCAGGTTACCTGGTAAGTGCGGTTGGAGAGGTAGGAGGAGAATCAGGCCAGAGCAGTGTCAGAGATTCCCAGGTCACCGAGAGGATAGTAGAATAGAGTGATTGACAGTGTCAAAGGCAGCAGAGAGTTCGAGGAGAATAGGACAGAGGAGAGAGAGGCAGCTCGGGCAGAGTTTAGTGAGTTGGTGACAGACAGGAGGGCGGTTTCAGTGGAGTGAGCAGAGCGGAAGCCAGATTGGAGAGGGTCGAGCAGAGAGTGGTTGGACAGGAAAGCAGAGAGCTGTCGGTGTACAGTTTGCTCGAGGGTTTTGGAGAGGAAGGGTAGGAGGGAGACAGGACGGTAACTCTGGAGGGAGGTGGGGTCGAGGGTAGGTTTTTTGAGGAGGGGAGTGATACAGGCTTGTTTGAAGGCAGAGGGAAAGAGACCAGAAAGGAGAGAGGTGTTGAGAAGGGAGGAGATGAAGGGAAGTAGAGCAGGAGCAGCAGCTTGAAAGAGGTGAGTGGGGAGGGGCTCCAGGGCACACATGGTGGGTTTGTGACCCTGGAGCAGGGAGGAGAGGTCAGAGTAGGGGAGAGAAGGTGGAGAAGGAGGGTGAGTTAGTAGGGGATGCTGTGGGTGTAGGGGTTGGAGCAGGAGGGGTGCGGGGAGGGAGAGGTGTTAAAGAGTTTGCGGATATCTGAGATTTTAGAAGAGAAGAAAGAGGCAAAGTCATCAGAGGAGATAGAGGAGGGAGGAGGAGGGGGGAGGGTTTAGGAGGGAGGAGAAGGTAGAGAATAGTTTACGTGGGTTGTTAGTGGAAGCTTGGATTACAGATTGAAAATAAATACATTTAGCAGAGGAGAGAAGAGAGTGTGGTAGAGATCTAGGGAAGCAGGGAGTTTAGAGTGCCCAATTATTTTGCCCCCTCACCGCAGCAATTCCTCCCACAGCTGCTGAGGTGAACTGAAGGTTCAGTGGACGTCCTTCGACCCCACGACCAAGCCAGCTTCCTCTTCTACACCCAGGAACTCGAAAGCGGATGTCAGTGAGCTACTGGCCTCTGGAAGACAAAGGCCAGCCTGCAGCTGAGCTCACTGGGCGCCTGGCCAGCAGGGCCCTCTGTAGCGCGATGAGGAGAAACAGACCCTGCCAATTTTGCTTCCCTAACCCACGGGAGCGCCAGAGCCAATGCGACGCACCCTTTGGAATCCCCAGTGAAGAACGGTGACTTCAAACAGCCAGGATCAGAGATCTGCAGTAAACACTCCTTTCTATCTCTCCACCTGTCCTCAGTGCTCAGGGGGCCCCCAAAAAATTATAATATGTTTTTATTTATTTATTTACAGTGTGGCTTGTATTAACCTATTAAGTACCACATTCATTTTGTAATTTGATACATTTAGACTTAACTTTTGTGTTTAGCAACATAGTTAAAGAGAAAATAACAGGTAGATGCTAGTTTAAAATGCTTCAGAAAATTACAAGTATACTGTCCTAAAATGAGGACAACGGTACTTAATGGGTCAAAAATGAAACCCCATGTGCCCGATTTTCCTTGGGCGTGTGCAGATGCAAAGTTGTGTGCTGCTGCTACTGGTGGTGTGCAAACCTGTGAGCTCCCGTTATTTTCCTATCAGGGCAATCAATCTTGCCCATTAGGAAGCAGAGATATTCAGAAAGAGATTCACTTTGTTGGAGGATGTTCAGAATAGCAGTTCTGATTTATATGTGTCCCTTCTTATTATTATATTCTCTCCTTCTCCACACCCGTTCTCCACTCACGAACACCCAACCCCGAGTGAGTGAAACGTGCATCTATATATACTGTTGTGCTGGGATTCAATTACTAATTAATTATTCACTTGAATCCCAGCACGTGAATTAATTATGTGCAACCTCGTGCCTAACTACAATTATACATTTTTAAACACATGTGAAACACAGACCCGCTTATATCCCGTGTACCAATCGCTATACACCAACATTAACACATGCAACATGCAACATATAACACACACATGCACACAGGGGCGGGGCACATTGCCACAGTCCCATAAAGATGGTCCAAATGATATCAAGTCAAAAAAAGCCTGGCAAGAGGTTGCCAAAATAATAAATGCTACTTCAACTGTAAAATAGACTTGATCAGAATGTAGAAAAAGATACTACGATATAAAATGTCAGACTAAGGCAAAGATAGCTTGCATAAATAGAGAGAGAATGGCTGCAGGTGAAGGACCATCAACATCCCAGCATTTAACAGCAGAAGAAGAATGCGCTACTGTCTATTCCACGGGAGATCATTGCAGGTGTAGGAGGTGTTGACGTGGGTGTCATCCCATCACACGTCTCAGGTAAGCAGAACGAAGACACTTCTTATAAAGCAATCAGTCGGCTACATGTTTTATTTATTATTTAAACAATTGGAAACCGCAAGTAGGCTTAAACAAATTTTGAAAGTGGTCAGTTTTGTACACGTCTACTTTGATCGTTTTGCAACATTATTGCTGTGTATCTGTAATAATAATAATACTGAACTATTTTAGTTGGAGATCATATATCTATATCAAATTACACTGTTACTTAAATATGGCTTAACCTACTGTATTATGTTTAAAGAGACAATCTGTATGCACATATCATGTTTGTGGTAGTGAATTGCAAGCGTAGTAAGATTATTATTGAAGGCATTTTCATTTATTACAGGATCATCCGAACATCTTGCAAGCACAACCAGAGCAGAATGTCAAAATGCTCAAATACAGTCATATTACGCATGATCATGATTTGATAGATTCTCCGCATTTATCAGCCGTGTCCTCTCCAGATCGCGGTTGTCCACCTATAGAGGAAATTAAGTCAGGAGGGAACACCGCAACTGCAGCAAGAGAGAGCAACTTGTTCCCAAATTTCTTTAACTTCAAGAAAGGGGATTTGCTGACGTGAATACGAATTTACAAAAATCTAAATGAGAAAGTAAATAGAATGTGTGCTTGTATATGGAAAGCTCCATAAAACTAATGAAGGAAAAAGTTTAACTAGAATGAGAGAGGTTAGATCTGGAACAAAGGATATAAATATTCAATTCAAAGACCTGCCACTTGCTGGAGCTGCTACTGGGTTATTTGGAATATCAAAGTCAACCTTCTGTTGAATAGTGGCATTTAACCTGCTTTCACTGATAACGTCCACGAGTTCTCGCTATGTTGTGTAGCTACAACTATGTCTGCAACCTCTTCTAACTATTGCAATGCACCATCACTCCGGTCCAAACACCTAAATGCATTTTAATTACACTGCAAGTTCTTCTGTGTGCCTCATTATACACATTACCATTCACTTGGTGTAAGCGTCTTGAAAAACATGACTGCCTCATGCCTGCAGTGTCTGCAGTTGGTGTCTGGAATGTACCTGCTCCATAAAAAACTACTGCTGCAGTTACCTTGCATCAACAGACAAAGCAGGAGAAACACATGACTTGGTGTTTTATGTTTATGCTTTTATGTTTTTACTGTTTTTTTGGGGATGTTCAAGCTTCCAAAACTAAACGCCTCGCCTTCATGGTTGTTTCCATTGTCGTCTTCTTTAAGGGGAGGCTGTTTAAGTCCCGGTGTACGACTCCCAAAACACTCCACAGTATAAAAGTCTCTATTAATGGGGGATTTCAACTTCTCCCATATAAAATGGGAAACCCAAGGGGGAGCACAACAGGCAAAATTGAAATGGTGGAAATGACAAATGACTGCTTCCTAATGCAATTTGTCAAGGCACCGACTAGAGGGGAGGCATGCCTTGATTTAGTCTTCAAATAACGAAGACAGAATAACTAAAACAGAGGTCAGAGAATAATTGGCAAACTCAGACCACAACATGGTCTCATTTGAAGTGATTTTTAAAACCCAAAAAGTAATGACTAAAGCTAAGGTTTACAATTTTAGAAAAGCAAACTATGAAGGTATGAAACTGAGACTAACAGAAGTAGATTGGAGTAAAATAGAGAAAACATCCACAGAAAAGGATGGCTGTTTTTTAAAAATGTAGTACTAGAGGCGAAAACAATTACATCCCAAAACAGACAAATCTAAATCTAAAACAAAATGGCCAAAATGCTTTAATAGATCAATTAAAAAAAATATTCTGTGAAAAAGGCACTTTACAGAGCGTTTAAAAGGGACCAAAAAAAGTACACAGAAAGAGTACTTGGAACTGCAAACACCAAGTCAAAAGGAAGTTAGAAAGACCAGAGAGAGATAGAAATGAACATTGCTAAGGGGCTAAAACCAATTCCAAAATGTTTTTCCAATATTATAACAGCAAGAGAACATTCAAAGAGGAGGTTAAATGTCTAAGAGACACAAATGGCAAAATCATAGATGATAAAAAAATAGCAAATATAATAAATGATTACTTTTCACAGGTTTTTACAAAGGAGGACACGGACAACATGCCCCACATGTCGACCTGTTCCTATCCTATTTTAAATAACTTTCGCAAAACAGGCAGAAGTGTTAAAGGGACTAGGAGCTCTAAAAATAAACAAATCCCCTGGACCGGATGAGATCCTCCCAATAGTACTCAAAGAAATGAAAGAAGTTATTTACAAACCGCTAACCAAGATGAGGTAGACAAAATTACCTATATGGTAACAGTATCCTGGGAGACAGTCAGCTTGGTTTTAGGAAAGGGAGATCGTGTCTAACTAACCTGCTTGATTTTTTTGAAAATGCAACATCGACAATGGATAACTGCAAAGCATATGACATGGTTTATTTAGATTTCCAGAAAGCTTTTGACAAAGTCCAGCATAAAAGATTAATTCTCAAACTGAACGCAGTAGGGATTCAAGGAAATGCATGCACATGGATTAGGGAGTGGTTAACATGTAGAAAACAGAAAGTACTGATTAGAGGAGAAACCTCAAAATGGAGCGAGGTAACCAGTGGTGTACCACAGGGATCAGTATTAGGTCCTCTGCTATTCCTAATGTACATTAATGATTTAGATTCTGGTGTGGTAAGCAAACTTGTGAAATTTGCAGACAACACAAAAATAGGAGGAGTGGCAAACACTGTTGCAGCAGCAAAGGTCATTCAAAATGATCTAGACAGCATTCAGAACTGGGCAGACACATGGCAAATTACATTTAATAGACAAAAGTGTAAAGTACTGCACGCAGGCAATAAAAATATGCATTATAAATATCATATGGGAGATACTGAAATTGAAGAAGGAATCTATGAATCTATGAGGAGAGTTGGTTCCAGACCCTCACAATTCTCTGTGTAAAAAAGTGCCTCCTATTTTCTGTTCTGAATGCCCCTTTATCTAATCTCCATTTGTTACCCCTGGTCTTTGTTTCTTTTTTCAGGTCAAAAAAGTCCCCTGGGTCGACATTGTCTATACCTTTTAGAATTTTCAATGCTTGAATCAGATCGCCTTGTAGTCTTCTTTGTTCAAGACTGAATAGATTCAATTCTTTAAGCCTGTCTGCATATGACATGCATTTTAAACCCGGGATAATTCTGGTTGCTCTTCTTTGCACTCTTTCTAGAGCAGCAATATCCTTTTTGTAACGAGGTGAACCAGAACTGAACACAATATTCTAGGTGAGGTCTTACTAATGCATTGTAAAGTTTTAACATTACTTCCCTTGATTTAAATTCAACACTCCTCACAATATATCCGAGCATATTGTTGGCCTTTTTTATAGCTTCCCCACATTGTCTAGAGGAAGACATTTCTGAGTCAGCATAAACTCCTAGGTCTTTTTCATAGTTCCCTTCTTCAATTTCAGTATCTCCCATATGATATTATAATGCACAATTTTATTGCCTGCATGCAATACTTTACACTTTTCTCTATTAAATGTCATTTGCCATGTGTCTGCCCAGTTCTGAATGCTGTCTAGATCATTTTGAATGACCTTTGCTGCTGCAACAGTGTTTGCCACTCCTCCTATTTTTGTGTTGTCTGCAAATTTCACAAGTTTGCTTACCACACCAGAATCTAAATCATTAATGTACATTAGGAATAGCAGAGGACCTAATACTGATCCCTGTGGTACACCACTGGTTACCTCGCTCCATTTTGAGGTTTCTCCTCTAATCAGTACTTTCTGTTTTCTACATGTTAACCACTCCCTAATCCATGTGCATGCATTTCCTTGAATCTCTACTGTGTTCAGTTTGAGAATTAATCTTTTATGCGGGACTTTGTCAAAAGCTTTCTGGAAATCTAAATAAACCATGTTGTATGCTTTGCAATTATCCATTTTCAATGTTGCATCCTCAAAAAAGTCAAGCAGGTTAGTTAGACACGATCTCCCTTTCCTAAAACCATGCTAACTGTCTCCCAGGATATTGTTACCATATAGGTAATTTTCCATTTTGGATCTTCTTATAGTTTCCATAAGTTTACATATAATAGAAGTCAGGCTTATTGGTCTGTAGTTACCTGGTTCGGTTTTGTCTCCCTTTTTGTGGATCGGTATTATGTTTGCTATTTTCCAGTCTGTCGGTACAACCCCTGTGTCAAGAGACTGTTGCATGATCTTGGTTAGCGGTTTGTAAATAACTTCTCTCATTTCTTTCAGTACGATTGTGAGGATCTCATCCAGCCCAGGGGATTTGTTTATTTTAAGAGCTCCTAGTCCCTTTAACACTTCTGCCTCTGTTATGCAAAAGTTATTTAAAATTGGATAGGAACAGGTCGACATGTGGGGCATGTTGTCCGTGTCCTCCTTTGTTAAAAACCTGTGAAAAGTAATCATTTAATAAATTTGTTTTTCTTCATCTATGATTTTGCCATTTGTGTCTCTTTAACCTCCTCTTTGAATGTTCTCTTGCTGTTATAATATTGGAAAACATTTTGGAATTGGTTTTAGCCCCTTAGCAATATTGATTTCTATCTCTCTCTTGGCCTTTCTAACTTCCTTTTTGACTTGTGTTTGCAGTTCCAAGTACTCTTTCTGTGTACTTTGTTTTGGTCCCTCTTAATCGCTCTGTAAAGTGCCTTTTTCGCTGAATATTTTTTAAATTGATCTATTAAACCATTTTGGCCATTTTGTTTTAGATTTAGATTTGTCTACTTTTGGGATGTAATTGTTTTGCGCCTCTAGTACTACATTTTTAAAAAACAGCCATTCTTTTTCTGTGGATGTTTTTTTGTGTAAACAATACTTCAAATGAGACCATGTTGTGGTATGAGTTTGCCAATGGCACCTCTGACCTCTGTTTTAGTTATTCTGTCTTCATTATTTGAAAAGACTAAGTCAAGGCATGGCCCCACTCTAGTTGGTGCCTTGACAAATTGCGTTAGGAAGCAGTCATTTGTCATTTCCACCATTTCAATTTCGTCCGTCATGCCCCCCATCGGGTTTTCCCATTTTATATGGGGGAAGTTGAAATCCCCCATTAGTATGGCTTCTCCTTTTCTACACGCATTTCGAATGTCATATTATAACAGATTATTTTGCTCAGCGTCTGAATTTGGTGGTCTATAGCATGCTCCTATTATTATGCCCTTTGAATTTGTGTCCATTATTCTGACCCATATTGATTCTGCATTGTTTTCTTTGTCCTGATTTAACACCTGGGCTTCAAGACTATTTCTTATGTATAGCTCTACCCCTCCGCCTCTTCTGTCCTGCCTGTCTTTCCTATATAGTGTGTACCCACTAATACTATATTCGTCTCCATCACTCTCAGACAACCAAGTTTCTGTAACACCTATCACATCGTAGTTACTTGTTAGTGCAGTAGCTTCAAGTTCTAACATTTTGTTTCTGAGACTTCTAGCATTAAGATAAATACATTTAACTATTCCAAAGAAGTATCATGATAATCACTTCTAAAACACCCTGAGAAGAGCACTGTTTATTTTATTTTTTCAATGTGCCCCCAGGTCCTACTACGTAAAATAACACTTAGCTCACATTCTACCCACTGTGTCCCTACTCCTCAATATCCCTGCTTGCCCCTAAGAACCACGAGTGTCGAGTCCTCTCAAATTAAAGGGAATGAAAAGACTTGCTGCCCCTTCCTCCTCCTCCCCCTCACAAAAAATACGTCTCTCAAATGTGAAACCTACAAACGAGCAAGATGGGCTGAATGGCCTCCTCTCGTTTGTAAACTTTCTTATGTTCTTATTGCATACTACAGACTTTACATGCATGACTGTAATGCTGCCGACACCTTCCTTCATTATTAGTAGTTAACCTCCCTTCCACTGAACCAACCCTAACCTCCCTCCCTCCACTGAACCAACCCTAACCTCCCTCCCTCCACTGAACCAACCCTAACCTCCCTCCTTCCACTGAACCAACCCTAACCTCCCTCCCTCCACTGAACCAACCCTAACCTCCCTCCCTTCCACTGAACCAACCCTAACCTCCCTCCCTCCACTGAACCAACCCTAACCTCCCTCCCTTCCACTGAACCAACCCTAACCTCCCTCCCCACTGAACCAACCCTAACCTCCCTCCCTTCCACTGAACCAACCCTAACCTCCCTCCCTTCCACTGAACCAACCCTAACCTCCCTCCCTTCCACTGAACCAACCCTAACCTCCCTCCTTCCACTGAACCAACCCTAACCTCCCTCCCTCCACTGAACCAACCCTAACCTCCCTCCCTTCCACTGAACCAACCCTAACCTCCCTCCCTTCCACTGAACCAACCCTAACCTCCCTCCCTTCCACTGAACCAACCCTAACCTCCCTCCTTCCACTGAACCAACCCTAACCTCCCTCCCTCCACTGAACCAACCCTAACCTCCCCTCCCTTCCACTGAACCAACCCTAACCTCCCTCCTTCCACTGAACCAACCCTAACCTCCCTCCCTTCCACTGAACCAACCCTAACCTCCCTCCCTTCCACTGAACCAACCCTAACCTCCCTCCTTCCACTGAACCAACCCTAACCTCCCTCCCTTCCACTGAACCAACCCTAACCTCCCTCCCTTCCACTGAACCAACCCTAACCTCCCTCCCTTCCACTGAACCAACCCTAACCTCCCTCCTTCCACTGAACCAACCCTAACCTCCCTCCTTCCACTGAACCAACCCTAACCTCCCTCCCTTCCACTGAACCAACCCTAACCTCCCTCCCTTCCACTGAACCAACCCTAACCTCCCTCCCTTCCACTGAACCAACCCTAACCTCCCTCCTTCCACTGAACCAACCCTAACCTCCCTCCCTTCCACTGAACCAACCCTAACCTCCCTCCCTTCCACTGAACCAACCCTAACCTCCCTCCCTTCCACTGAACCAACCCTAACCTCCCTCCCTTCCACTGAACCAACCCTAACCTCCCTCCCTTCCACTGAACCAACCCTAACCTCCCTCCTTCCACTGAACCAACCCTAACCTCCCTCCCTCCACTGAACCAACCCTAACCTCCCTCCCTTCCACTGAACCAACCCTAACCTCCCTCCTTCCACTGAACCAACCCTAACCTCCCTCCCTTCCACTGAACCAACCCTAACCTCCCTCCCTTCCACTGAACCAACCCTAACCTCCCTCCCTTCCACTGAACCAACCCTAACCTCCCTCCCTTCCACTGAACCAACCCTAACCTCCCTCCCTTCCACTGAACCAACCCTAACCTCCCTCCTTCCACTGAACCAACCCTAACCTCCCTCCTTCCACTGAACCAACCCTAACCTCCCTCCTTCCACTGAACCAACCCTAACCTCCCTCCTTCCACTGAACCAACCCTAACCTCCCTCCTTCCACTGAACCAACCCTAACCTCCCTCCCTCCACTGAACCAACCCTAACCTCCCTCCCTTCCACTGAACCAACCCTAACCTCCCTCCTCCACTGAACCAACCCTAACCTCCCTCCTTCCACTGAACCAACCCTAACCTCCCTCCCTTCCACTGAACCAACCCTAACCTCCCTCCCTTCCACTGAACCAACCCTAACCTCCCTCCTTCCACTGAACCAACCCTAACCTCCCTCCCTTCCACTGAACCAACCCTAACCTCCCTCCCTCCACTGAACCAACCCTAACCTCCCTCCCTTCCACTGAACCAACCCTAACCTCCCTCCTTCCACTGAACCAACCCTAACCTCCCTCCTTCCACTGAACCAACCCTAACCTCCCTCCCTTCCACTGAACCAACCCTAACCTCCCTCCTTCCACTGAACCAACCCTAACCTCCCTCCTCCACTGAACCAACCCTAACCTCCCTCCCTTCCACTGAACCAACCCTAACCTCCCTCCCTTCCACTGAACCAACCCTAACCTCCCTCCTTCCACTGAACCAACCCTAACCTCCCTCCCTCCACTGAACCAACCCTAACCTCCCTCCTTCCACTGAACCAACCCTAACCTCCCTCCCTTCCACTGAACCAACCCTAACCTCCCTCCTTCCACTGAACCAACCCTAATCTCCCTTCCCTTCCACTGAACCAACCCTAACCTCCCTTCCACTGAACCAACCCTAACCTCCCCTCCACTGAACCAACCCTAACCTCCCCTCCCTTCCACTGAACCAACCCTAACCTCCCCTCCCCCACTGAACCACAAACTAGGTAGCTTTATTATAAACTTTCAAGTTTGAAAGACCCAAACTATATTTTTAAAGAAGTATTTCCAGGGATTATTTATTTGACTACTTGCAAAAGACAATTATAACAGATGACAAACCCTGAAGTGGGGAAATAGATTCAAGTTACCCGATTGCTGTTATTATTGTTAACGATGACACCGTATAAATTGAAGAATTAAATTAAATTGGAGAAACACTTTTTAATGTAATTTATGTAGATCAGGATTCTCATATAGCAACGGGATTAAGAAAATAACATACAAATCGGTTGATGTAATAGAAATGTCAGAAATAAAATGTTATTAGCTAGCGATAAACATATCATTTGCTGGTGTTTGAGGCTGGAATTAAATCAAAAGTTTGACCCATCCGCTAATCGCAAATTATAACCCAGATTTTGATGGAGGGTGCTTTTATGAGTTGAGCAAAGAAGCTTCTTTTAAAAAAAAAAAAAAAAAAAAGAAAAATCGCTATTAAGTACAGGGTTGTAATTTGTGATTAGCAGGTGGATCAAAGTTTTGATTTAATCCCATCTTAAGTGTGACAGCAGCTACAGCAAAACAAAGAAACACTTCATTCTATTTTACATACAGTCAAACTCTCATGACGCTTTTTAATAAAACAAATACTGTATGGATTCAAATAAATGCAAATCTGTTATAATAAATTGCCTACTGAAACTTATTCATAGTCAGCATTTAAACAGGATAATACTTGGAAAAAAATACATTTATGCAGCTTTTAAAACTAAATTTATCACTCAGATTAGACATCTTTAGTTACCTGTGGCTTAAAATTTCTGGAAAAATGAGCTTACACGCTGAAATAAAAGTATGCCCACCACATACATTGTGAGAACGTCAACTTCCACTGTGAGACAGTGGCTTGTGCTGTTATGTCTGGAATAAACAATATAAAAAATGTATAGTGTATTACATATAACGTTATTGTTTACAGATATTTGTTTTATATAGTTCTTTTAAATACAGAACACACACAAGAGTGGTATTGACAGCGAGAAACACAGGGGATACCAAATTATCTATGAGAATAAGAGTACTTAGAGTAAGTACTTGGGTTCCGTAAAGTATAGCTTTCAACAGAAAGCTGGTTTTGCTAATTCTGGCATCGAGCTGATAGTGTCAGGATTATTACCTGCATTACCAAACAAGTAACACGGCAATAACGACCCATGATGTCGTACGGAACACAGAAGCATGAGCACTATTTTTTTTTCTGATCATGCTTTTGGCAGTGATCAGAGGAGACACACCCCTGATCTCAAACCTCACTTGTGCAGTGTAGCGGACATCCTGAGAAGTAACAGGATTTAAACTTTATAAAGTGTAGAAAGTTGTCAGGATGTTGACAATGAAAATAAATGACACAGGTATTTAAACAGCTGTAGCATTTAACACTGTAATTCTTGGAACCCTGCTACTAACTCTAACAATTGCAGCAATTGTGTGAGCCATTTATTGCTGGAACATCTAAGTAGCTTTAAGGATGTTGCACAATAAGGAATAACTTGCAGCTGATAATGCAGTGTTTATGCCAAAAAGAAACACTTCTACGAAGCTGAATAATTTGCTTAGCTTGAGAGGATAAGCACATTTGTCACATAAAAAAAAAAAAACTGGACCAACTGTACAGAGCTTATTTTCTTGGGTTCAACAATTGCAGCATGCCCATCTGCTATGATAAAAAGATTTCTCAGTTGCACAATCTCATACTTAGATAGAGTTGAGGCCTGCTGATGTCTTGTCTCTCAGCTTTAAGTAGTCTTCATTAGTTGTACTCAACTAAAACATACAAAGACAGTTTTAATACATGCAAGAGGTCCATGCTTTACAAAATACTAATGTATTTATATCCTAGTACAATAGTCACTTCAATTAGTGCCCCAGTAGTCTGAATACGAGTGTAGCTAGGACCAAACACTAAAAATTAATGTGAAGGATCATTCAAGCTTCCTAATACATTTTGCAATAAACAGGTTATGTGACTGAAACAACACAAATTTAAAAAAAAGCCTATACTGACAGAATTCAAATAAGTCAAACATTTCAGTCAGAGTGCAATATTCAACAATAGGTATTGGAGTCTGTACACAATGCAGGAGAGTTTTAGTAAAGTTTTAGTTCTAGTAGTCAATCACTTTATTTAATGTTTTATAATTAAAAAAAGAAAACAGCAACAAAAGACGAGAACATACATGAAGAACAAACATTTCAGCCAGACTGCCATCATCAGCATGGTCCCATGATCGAATACCTGTCGCTGAATGTTGAAAATCTGGAGTCTGTGCACGTGGTCATTTTAAACCATTAACTTCAGCGTAATGGTATCTGTGGAATTTTAGCCAATCAGAGTGCTCGAAGTGTTGTATCAGAAATCAAGGAAACAGATTTTTTAAATTGTGGGAACACACAACTGCAGTTTGTGTCTTCCTTTTCGAATCCCACAATTTTAAAAGTGTCCTTTCAGCATCCATCTGTGTAAATACACAACAATACTTTTAAATCTTAGGAACATTCGTCATCTTATAACAGGAAACAAACGCACTGATATTATACAATTGTGTTTAACAGGTGCAAATCAATACTGTAGTATGTTTGCAATTCATGCTTCTTTACATAAACATGTATTTATTAAAATGTGTAACTGATATCTGTAGGTAAACCAATATAAAGTGTTACACCAGAACACAATTTTCTCCTGATTTTCTGAAAGTAATTGTGAAAGTTTAAAAGTGCAAATCAAGCAAAAGAGTGGAAAAGAGCAATAAAATAAATATATTTTCACTTAAACATAGTTTTGTAATGTTAGCTAGACTTTATTAGGAGATGGAGAATTTTTCACTGCAGAAAAATGTTCTGAAAAATCATCCTGTATGTTTACACAGTGTTAAATATCAATTTGGATATATTTCAAGAATGAGTCAATGAATTAAATATACATTTTAACTGTCATTTTTAATACACTTGGCTAAATAATTGATTCTTAATGATAGAATGAGGTTTAAATTGATAGAAAGAAATTAAAACTGTCATGTAATGTACCATGCAACACAAGGCTTGCAGTGAGGCAAAATCAAAAGCAGTCTTTTCAAAAGTACTTAAAATGTGTATTACTCCTTTTGAGTTACCATAAAATACAATCCAATGCAAATATTATCGTAGCCAGGTAAAGTGTCAGTGTTACATTTAAAAGATGACGTAGGTTCATCCCATCAGTGCCACCACTGCACAGGTCCAGAAGGAGCACCGATTGAAAATGTTTTTCCATTGCAAGTGGAAATGGGTCTATTCTTGCCTGCAGGGGGACCCAATAGTGTGTCTTTAAAAAGCCAGCTTTT
Source organism: Acipenser oxyrinchus oxyrinchus (assembly GCA_030684275.1). Classification (NCBI taxonomy): domain Eukaryota; kingdom Metazoa; phylum Chordata; class Actinopteri; order Acipenseriformes; family Acipenseridae; genus Acipenser; species Acipenser oxyrinchus. Next base: position 7,795,341 of record CM060277.1, on the reverse strand, counting down.
TTACAGATATTATGGTTGGATAACACTCATATATATATATATATATATATATATATATATATATATATATATATATATATATATATATATATATATATATATATATATATATATATTTTTTACAAATATTCACCACTAAATATCACTGTAACACATGTGATGTTGAACCATTAAGGGAGAACAAAACAACGTAATAATAATGGGTGGTTTGTGTATTCAAGGGAATTATACTATCAAGAGGTTCTGGGGACAGTGAGACAACAGAATAACTAAAACAGAGTTCAGAAAACCATGGGCAAACACAGGTCACAAAATTGTCTCATTTTAAAACTCAGTACTTTTTAAAACACCAAAAGGTAATGACTAAGGTTTACAATTAAAAAAGGCAAGCTATGAAGGAATGAAACAGAGACTAACAGATGTAGATTGGCGTAAACCTCTAACCAAGATCATGCAATAGTCTCTTGAGACAGGGGCTGTACCGACAGAGTGGAGAATTGCAAACATAATACTGAACCAGGTAACTACAGAACAATAAGCCTGACTTCTATTATATATAAACTTATGAAAACTATAAGAAGATCCAAAATGGAAAATTATCTATATGGTAACAATATCCTGGGAGACAGTCAGCATGGTTTTAGGAAAAGAAGATCATGTCTAACTAACCTGCTTGATTTTTTTTTCATTTTTGAGGATTCAACATCGACAGTGCATAATTGCAAATAATATGACATGGCTTATTTTGATTTCCAGAATGCTTTTGACAAAGTCCCACATAAAAGATTAATTCTCAAACTGAACATAGCAGGGATAAAAGGAAATGCATGCACATGGATTAGTTAGTGGTTAACATGTAGAAAACAGAAAGTACTGATTAGAGGAGAAACCTCAAAATGGAGCGAGGTAACCAGTGGAGTACCACAGGGATCAGTATTATGTCCTTTGCTCTTCTTAATCTAATGACTTAGATTCTGGTATAGTAAGCAAACTTGTTAAATTTACAGATGACACAAAAATAGGAGGAGTGGCAAACACTGTTGCAGCAGCAAAGGTCATTCAAAATGATCTAGACAGCATTCAGAACTGGGCAGACACATGGCAAATGACATTTAATGCAGAAAAGTGTAAGGTACTGCACACAGGCAATAAAAATGTGCATTAAAAATACCATATAGGAGATCCTGAAATTGAACAAGGAATCTATGAAAAAGACAAAAAAGAGTTTCTGTTGACTCTGAAATGTCTTTATCTAGACAATGTGAGGAAGCTATAAAAAGGCCAACAAAATGCTCGATTATATAGAGTAAAGTGTTGAATTTAAATCAAGGGAAGTAATGTTAAAACATTACAATGCATTAGTAAGACCTCATCTAAACTATTGTGTTCAGTTCTCGTCACCTCACTCACAAAAAGGATATTGTTCCTCTAGAAAGAGTGCAAAGAAGAGCGACCAGATTTATTCCAGGTTTAAAAGGCATGTCATTTGCAGACAGCAGAATTGAATCTATTCAGTCTTGAACACAGAAGACTACACGGTGATCTGATTCAAGCATTCAAAATCCTAAAAGGTATTGACAATGTCGACCCAGGGGACTTTTTCACCCTGAAAAAAGAAACAAGTACCAGAGGTCACAAATGGAGATTAGATAAAGGGGCTTTCAAAACAGAAAATAGGAGGCACTTATTTACATAGAGAATTGAGAGGGTCTGGAACCAACTCCTCGTTACAAACTCCTGTCTGCAATTAACCGCAGTACTAGCAGTAGCAGATCACATGATCTAAGCACAGGTTTTAATTGGAGGTAAGCCTCCGTTGCAAGATCCTATCTGCTATAACCTCAAACCTGTCCTGGACTGGAGGGAGCACCCTTTCTCTTTGGGGGGTGAGGGGGAAGAACCTTTCTCTCCTGAGTAAACAATTTGTATTTAAACAGACCTCTGTAGGACTGGAGCATTCGCATTAACCCACTAGCGCCAAAGAAACCTGTTACAGACAGACCACACATATTTGTTTTGTTTGTATTGCTTTATTTCTATAAGATGGCATTTCTTAAACAGGAAGAAGCTTAAAAGAAGCTCAAAAGGCTGATATTCCATATAGAGAACAGTAGAGTCCATACCATGCATATAAAACAGAAGAATGTGAAAAAAATAGCTATAAGCAAAGCAAAGAAAGATTTGTGAAAATGTAGTGTGTTATTTATTTATTTGGAAGACGCCTTTATCCAAAGTAACTTACAGGGGTTACAGGGGAGTACAGGGATTACAACGCAAGCTTAATATATAATGCAGTATAGTCTACAGCAAGTGCAAATACTTACTCTAAACTATACAGTAAATGGGTTTATTTGAGTTCCGGAAGGACAGTTTCTGTTTGACTATAGAGGAGTTTTAGCGGCAGGCTAGTATATTGTCTTCTTTGCTGATCACCCAGAGCACACCCAGGTCATATGACACATGCTTGCTTTTAACGCAAATGGTCAGATCTGTCCAGTCAGTGCCGGCAGGATTATCAACGCTGACCCCGTCCCTGAAAAAAATTAATACATTATAATAATCTCACAATCGTGTTCGCTTCTTGTTAAAATGTCATTCCTGTGCGGTGCTCTTTTCAAAATGTCCGCTCTAGTGCACTTGGGTTTGAGATCTGTCCTCTAAATCACTGTAGGAAAAGCGAAAAAAAAAATACATAACATGTGCTCTGGCTTTTCTGTAACGTACCACATCATGGATCATTCTTGCTGTGTTACCTGTTTGACAATGTAGGCAATAATCCTTACACAATCAGTGCACTAGAGTGGACATTTTGAAAAGAGCTTTGAAACAGGCAGTTATAGGTGTAGAAATGTTCCAGGATGTTATCAATGAAAAAGAAAAATAACAGATACGTGATTTAAACAGTTGTAGGAGCACGTGGGGACATGTAACCCCACTACTTACTCTTTAAACTAAGAATGTTTTTAACTGCAAATTGCAAGCAAAAAGCTGGAACAAGACAGACACTGTGGCATGTCACTAAGTCCGAATGCATAATGCTGGTTTTATTTAAGGAGCCGGCACGCTCACCTGCGGTACACGTTCCCGGCAGAGTTGACCCCATACACCCTGCCGTCGGTGGACACCTCGATCATGGACAGAGCTCCAGGGATCTGCTGCCATGCCTTGCTGCCCATGCAGGAATCCGGGGTCACCCCCTTCATCACGTAGATCTGGTCAGCGGCGTTCACCCCCCAGCAGCTGTAAGGGCCACATGAGTAGTACTTGAGGGCCCCGGGAAGCAAGTTCCAGGGAATGGAGGCCGCGCCGCCTATTGTGGTCACCGTGGGATCGCGATTCAGGCAGTAGATGTTGTCCAGCATGTTGACTCCGGCAACAAATTGGTTGCCTCCCGCATCAATCTGCTTCAGTTGACCTGCGAGGAATGTACCAGAGTGAGGATGGCGCGAGGGGAGGGGAGAGAAGGAGCCAAGCTGTTATAGAAGAATGAGGCAGCCTGAAGTCTGCTTTCAATATTACACTGTAAAACCTGTTAGAAATCTCCAGGAGTCACAAATTGAGATTAAATAAAGGAGCATTCAGAACAGAAAATAGGAGGCATTTTTTTACACATAGAATTGTGAGGATCTGGAACCAACTCCCCAGTATTGTTGTTGAAGCTGACACCCTGGGATCCTTCAAGAAGCTACTTGATGAGATTCTGGGATCAATAAGCTACTAACAACCAAACGAGCAAGAGGTAAATGGCCTCCTCTCTTTGTAAACTTTCTTATGTTCTTATGTTCTTAAGTACTGTATGGCTGCAGGGCAGTAGGAAGCTGTATAAAACCAAACTGAACAAACTTGTGGAGCAGATGTAAGCAGTTTGGTTAGAAACTTTGTGGATAATACTAGACTCGCCCTTCCTAACAAGGACCTAGTGCCTACAGCTATGGCAAAACGTTTTGCATGACCACCCTATAGAATTAAGAAATATTTCTTCATAAAGTCGAATGAAACCTGCTGAAATAATGTTACGTTAACATATTGAATTATATATTAACACTTTGTAGTCTTCTTTTGCATATACAGTACTTAACAAAAACAGTGACAAATTGAAGAAAAATGTGATATTTCGAAATACTACTGTCCTACTATTATGGCATCCGGAAGACTTTCTTTGCAATGTCAGTTTGTAGTTTCTTTGATTACATGATGTTAAATAAAAGATAAAAAATATGTTCAGATAATCTTATTTTTATTTTATTTATTTTTAATTCCTAAAATTTTAGGTGATGGTAAACTTTTGACCATAGCTGCAAAAGTCAAATTTTTAACACACTTCTTAGGAAACAATAAATGTATTTTTTTATTGGGACAGGTTTGTGGTCAGTTCATAGTGTTCTGGGTGGATAGACTCCCTACCTTGAACTTGTTCCCAGCCTCCCCCAACCAACTTGTAGATGAGATTGTTCTTGTTGACGCCCCAGACTCCAGCGGGCCCCACGGTCACGTGTTTGAGGGCCCCTGGGAGCTGCACCCAGTTGTTTCCGTAACGAGTGAAGATCGAGTCTTCGCTGTTCACGCCGAACACCTGCCCGTTGCTGACGTCGATCTGCTTCAGGCGCCCGTCAATCACTTGGCAGTCCAGCGCTGGAAAACACAAAGCTGCGTAAACACCAGATACACAAGCAAGCAAGCAAGCAAGCAAGCAAGCAAGCAAGCAAGCGCGATGGACCACAGGCACACAGAGGAAAACGAACACAAAAACAACAGACAGACACACGCACAGAGGAAAGTGAACACAAAAAAGTCAGACGGACACACACATGGAAAGGAAATGAACACAAAAACAACAGATGGACACAGAGGTACATACACACCTAGAGAAACAAGAAACATACTGTACATTACAGTTTCCTTCCCATTCCAGTCCCTCTTCAATCGTAACAATATTTTTTTTGGCTAACAGGTCAAATGTATAGTAGTTGCCAGAATCTGCAATTTTTACATTTTTACTTCTCGACATTTCCAAGGTTTAAAAAATTGAAACCGAGATTCATTGACGTTATGAAGTCAGTTGAAGCCAGTAGCAGTAATGGTGTGGAAATTCGCTCTGCAGCATCCTGTTACATTTAAATAAAATACTACCACTGTACTTGAGGAGGCCAACAGTAAGCCATGTGCCATGAAGGCATGTAAACGCTTCCCAAGATAATACACTGCATCTAATTAAACACAGTGATTGATGCAACATATCAATTAGTTTTCTCTACCTGTAACTAAGCTAGAATTGGGCTAAAAGAGGTCTAACTATGGCTATCTTCTATGGACGACTGTTTGCATGAAAGAAAGAAAGGGTTTCAACATTTACCTTTAGATTTCAAACCCTACTCCTCCCAGTCCCTCCTCACTTACCCAGGCTGGAGCCCACGAACAGTGCCAGGAAGAGTAGAGAAGCTCTCATGGTTGCAGTCAGTCAAATCTCAGCAAGAGAGACTTGGTGTGTCCCAATAAACCCAGGAGCAGGGTTTATATACCCAAACGACCTGGGGTGGGAAGACTCTAGAGAAACAGGACAACCCTACAACGTTATCTCCATGGGAAATCAAATAAGGGCAGATTACTGCAAATATTTGCTCTGAAACCCATGTTAACCCCACTTTAACATATTGAATTACATACCTCTTTGTAGTTTTCCATATAAACGAAAAAGTGACAAAAGTTTATTTAAAATGTCACCTTTCGAAATCTAAACATCAAATACTATTGTACTACTATTAGTGCTTTCAGTATATTTTTTGCGATATTATTTAGTAGTTTCTTTGATTAAACTATGTTAAATAAAATATCAAAATTATGTTATATATATATAGACATAATTACATATACATAATTATGTCTCAATCTTAAAATTCTAGATGATGCAGAACTTTCAGGATGTGTTAGACAACAACCCTCAAGGCTAAACCAAGGCTGGGAAGCAAATTTTGGAACAAGAAGACGCTGTTTAGCCTTTCAAGGCTCGTCCCTTCTTCGCACACCATTTGAGTGGGTCAAAAATGCTGACAGAAATTGTTACTGCCTAACCGTAACAAACTCTCAGAACAGGGGTTACAATGCAAGCTTAATATATAATCCAGTATAGTTTACAGCAAGTGCAAACACTTACTCTAAACTATACAGTAAGCGGGTGTATTTGAGTTCCGGAAGGACGGTTTCTGTTTGACTATAGAGCAGTTTTAGCGACAGGCTAGGATATTGTCTTCTTTGCTGATCACCCAGAGCACACCCAGGTCATATGACACATGCTTGCTTTTAACGCACATGGTCAGATCGATCCAGTAAGTGCCGGCAGGATTATCAACGCTGACCCCGTCCCTGAAAAAAATTAATACATTATAATAATCTCACAATCGTGTTCGCTTCTTGTTAAAATGTCATTCCTGTGCGGTGCTCTTTTCAAAATGTCCGCTCTAGTGCACTTGGGTTTGAGAGCAGTCCTCTAAATCACTGTAGGAAAAGCGAATAAAAAAATACATAACACGTGCTCTGGCTTTTCTGTACCGTACCACATCATGGATCGTTCTTGCTGTGTTACCTGTTTGACAATGTGGGCAATAATCCTTACACAATTAGTGCACTAGAGCGGACATTTTGAAAAGAGCTTTGAAACAGACTGCGACAGTTATAGGTGTAGAAATGTGTCAGGATGTTAACAATGAAAAAGAAAAATGACAGATACGTGATGTAAACAGTTGTAGGAGTATGTGGGGACATGTAACCCCACTACTTACTCTTTAAACTAAGAAAGTTTTTAACAGAAAATTACATGAAAAAAGCTGGAACAAGACAGACACTGTGGCATGTCACTAAGCCCGAATGCATAATGCTGGTTTTATTTAAGGAGCCGGCGTGCTCACCTGCGGTACACGTTCCCGGCAGAGATGACCCCGTACACCATGCCGTCGGTGGACACCTCGATCATGGACAGCGCTCCAGGGACCTGTTGCCATGCCTTGCTGCCCATGCAGGAATTTGGGGTCATCCCCTTCATCACGAAGATCTGGTCAGCGGCATTCACCCCCAGCAGCTGTAAGGGCCACATGAGTAGTACTTGAGGGCCCTGGGAAGCAAGTTCCAGGGAATGGAGGCCGCGCCGCCTAACGTGGTCACCGTGGGATCGCGATTCAGGCAGAAGATGTTGTCCTGCATGTTGACTCCCGCATCAATTTGCTTCACTTGACCTGCGAGGAATGTACCAGAGTGAGGATGGCAGGGAGGGGAGAGAAGGAGCCAGGCTGTTATAGAAGACTGAGGCAGCTTGAACCAATCTGCTCAGACAAAGGATCCATGAGGAGGTCCAGGAGCATTTAAACTAGAAAGGAAGGGGGAAGAAAACAAAAAAAACAGAAGGGAGACCACATCAAAACAAAGGCAACAGCTAAGGTAAGACAGCCATTAAATGTATTTATCTTAATGCTAGAAGTCTCAGAAACAAAATGTTAGAACTTGAAGCTACTGCACTAACAAGTAACTACGATGTGATAGATGTTACAGAAACGTGGTTGTCTGAGAGTGATGGAGACAAATACAATTTTAATGAGTACACACTGTATAGGAAAGACAGGCATGACAGAAGAGGCAGAGGGGTAGCACTATACATAAGACATAGTCTTGAAGCCCAGGTATTAAATCTGGATGAAGAAAACAACGCCGAATATGGGTCAGAATAATGAACAAAAATTCAAAAGGCATAATAATAGGAGCATGCTACAGACCGCCAAATTCAGACGCCGAGCAAAATAATCTTTTATACAACGACATTAGAAATGTGTGTAGCAAAGGAGAAGCCATACTAATGGGGGATTTCAACTTCCCCCATATAAAATGGGAAAACCCGGTGGGGAGCACGACGGACGAAATTGAAATGGTGGAAATGACAAATGACTGCTTCCTAACGCAATTTGTCAAGACACCGACTAGAGGGGAGGCATGCCTTGATTTAGTCTTTTCAAATAACGAAGACAGAATAACTAAAACAGAGGTCAGAGAAACATTGGCAAACTCAGACCACAACATGGTCTCTTTCGAAGGATTTTTAAAACCCCAAAAGTAATGACTAAAGCTAAGGTTTACAATTTTAGGAAAGCAAACTATGAAGGTATGAAACTGAGACTAACAGAAGTAGATTGGAGTAAAAAAGAGAAAACATCCACAGAAAAAGGATGGCTGTTTTTAAAAATGTAGTACTAGAGGCAAAACAATTACATCCCAAAAGTAGACAAATCTAAATCTAAAACAAAAAGGCCAAAATGGTTTAATAGATCAATTAAAAAAAAAAAATTCAGCGAAAAAAGGCACTTTACAAAGCATTTAAAAAGGGCCAAAAACAAAGTACACAGAATGATTACTTGGAACTGCAAACACAAGTCAAAAAGGAAGTTAGAAAGGCCAAGAGAGATATAGAAATCACTATTGCTAAGGGGGCTAAAACCAATTCCAAAATATTTTTCCAATATTATAACAACAAGGTAACATTCAAAGAGGAGGTTAAAAGTCTAAGAGACACAAATGGCAATATCATAGACGAAGAAAAAAACAAATTTATTAAATGATTACTTTTCACAGGTTTTTACAAAGGAGGACACGGACAACATGCCCCACATGTCGACCTGTTCCTATCCAGTTTTAAATAACTTTAGCATAACAGAGGCAGAAGTGTTAAAGGGACTAGGAGCTCTTAAAATAAACAAATCCCCTGGGCCAGATGAGATCCTCCCAATAGTTCTCAAAGAAATGAGAGAATTTATTTACAAACCACTAACCAAGATCATGCAACAGTCTCTTGACACAGGGGTTGTACCCACAGACTGGAAAATTGCAAACGTAATACCGATCCACAAAAAGGGAGACAAAACCGAACCAGGTAACTACAGACCAATAAGCCTGACTTCTATTATATGTAAACTTATGGAAACTATAATAAGATCCAAAATGGAAAATTACCTATATGGTAACAATATCCTGGGAGACAGTCAGCATGGTTTGAGGAAAGGGAGATCGCGTCTAACTAACCTGCTTGGCTTTTTTGAGGATGCAACATCGACAATGGATAATTGCAAAGCATACGACATAGTTTATTTAGATTTCCAGAAAGCTTTTGACAAAGTCCCGCATAAAAGATTAATTCTCAAACTGAACTCAGTAGGGATTCAAGGAAATGCATGCACATGGATTAGGGAGTGGTTAACATGTAGAAAACAGAAAGTATTGATAAGAGGAGAAACCTCAAAATGGAGCGAGGTAACCAGTGGAGTACCACAGGGATCAGTATTAGGTCCTCTGCTATTCCTAATCTATATTAATGATTTAGATTCTGGTATAGTAAGCAAACTTGTTAAATTTGCAGACGACATCAAAATAGGAGGAGTGGCAGACACTGTTGCAGCAGCAAAGGGATACTGCTATACGTTTAGATACTAATGACTGACTATTGACTTTAGGGTATGGTTTAAAACAAGAAAGAAAGAAAGAAAGAAAGAAAGAAAGAAAGAAAGAAAGAAAGAAAGAAAGAAAAATGCCATTAAACCGGATGTTGCATTGTTTTTATTGTATCTGAATATTTCAGTCGCTGATGACTCGTTGTACACCTTGACAATATACAGCAGTGTGCAAATGTATTACTACAGCTCAAGATTCATGATTTATATCCTTTATATACGTACCTGCATGAAAACCTTGTGTTTGAAAATGTTAGACCACTTTGTGCTTTAAATAGACATCTTAAATTACTTCTAAAAAAGTCTGTTTTTACCAAGTCATTTTACTATCTGTGGCTATGTGTTCCTTTTCTCTTACTATTATAAATTAATTGCATGTGTGGCCTATTAAAGTCATCAATGAAATCACTAATATGTCTATTCTGATCATTTTCCAAGATGTTCAGTTCCATTTTTTTGATTTCATACAAATCAGAACTACAGCTTGGTTTTGTCAAAGATTTAAACCCCGTAAAACCAAAAGGGAACGCCGGGCCGCCAAGAATGAGGGCTGGCAAAGGAGGGAGTCCGGTCAGGTTCGAGTGGGGGCGGTTGGCGAAGATTCTGGGGGTGCAGGAGCCAGCACAGGAGCCTGGTCCTTCAGCCTCCGCCGGGATCGACCCGACCCCGTGTTGGAAGCCATGGGAGCTGATTTTTTAGCTCGCTCCCGTGGCTATTTGATCAAGAAGTGGTGGTTAATGGTCGGGTGGTTGAGCCTGGTCGTGTCGCCACGTACCCACTTTGAAATTGACCGTGACCTACTATATTGGGTTGATAAATTGCACCAGATCGGGGAGGTGTGTTGCCAGTTGCTTGTCCCTAAGCCTTTTAGGGAAGATTTATTGCATTTGGCTCAAGCTGTTCCCCTGTCTGGTCACTTGGGTAGGGACAAAACTAAAGCGAGACTTGAGGCAAGGTTCAATTGGCTGGGGTTGGATGACGATGTGCGGCGATTTTGTGAGCAGTGCCCAGAGTGCCAATCTGCCAGCCCCAGAGCTGTGCCACAAGCCCCCCTTGTGCCGCTGCCACTTGTGGAAGTTCCGTTTGAGCGTATTGGGTACATATAGTCGGACCGCTGGAGTGAAGTGTGTCGGGATACACGCACCTGCTGGTTATTCTGGATTACGCTACGCGTTATTCAGAGGCCATACCACTTCGCTCTGCCTCCACTAAATCTGTCGCCGACGAGCTTGTTAAAGTTTTCTCCCGGGTGGGGATTCCCCGAGAAATGCTTACTGACCAAGGAACCAATTTTATGTCACTGCTGGTCCGCGAATCATGCAAACTTTTGGGGATTAAGACCATCAGGACATCAGTTTATCACCCTCAATCTGATGGTTTGGTGGAGCGTATTAACAAAACTCTAAAAAGCATGATGCGTATGTTCATTGAAAGCGATGTGCGCAACTGGGATAAGCTGATTCCTCCCCTCCTTTTTGCGATTAGAGAGGTACCGCAGGCTTCCACAGGGTTCTCCCCATTCGAGATGCTGTATGGGAGGAGACCTCGGGCTTGCTCGATCTCGTCAGAAAGATGTGGGAGGAACAGCAGGACAATTCGACCAATACGGTCCAGTATGTGTTGGATCTGTGCAGACGTCTTGTCTGTAGGTCAATGGGCTCGTGACAATCTGCAGCAGGCACAACACTGGCAGGAGACCAATTACAATAAAGGGGCCCGTTTGCACACATTTCAGACGGGAGTTAAAGTGCTTTTATTATTACCCAGCTCTGAGTCTAAACTCCTGGCAAAGTGGCAAGGACCCTTTGAGGTTACACGCCGGGTTGGTACGGTGGATTATGAGGCCTGCCAGCCGGGATGAAGGAGGGAAAAGCACATTTATCATGTGAACCTCCTGAAGCCTTGGTTGCAACGGGATATGTTGTTTGCAACACCCACAGATGACGTCACTGATTTGGGAACTGATCTTTCTGTCTTGGCGAGGATGGGGTCGGTTCAGGTTGGTAATAACCTGACACCAAGACAGAAACGTGAGGTTCACAATCTGGTGGCTGCTTTTCCTGATGTGTTCTCTCCAGTCCCAGGGCAGACTCGAGTAGCCCATTATCATATTGAAATTGAGCTGGGGACACGAGTTTGTCAAAGGCCATACCACATACCTGAAAGTGAAAGGCAGGTAGTGAAAGCGGAGATTGAGGAAATGCTCAAGCTGGGGGTAATAGAAGAGTCCCAAAGTGAATGGAATAGTCCAATCGTTGTAGTAGATAAGCCAGACGGGTTGACACGATTTTGCATTGATTTTAGAAGAGTCAATGAAAAATCAAAGTTTGATGCTTATCCCATGCCCCGAGTAGATGAGTTGCCGGAGCGTCTAGGCACGGCTCACTTTATGATGACACTGGATTTAACGAAGGGGTACTGGCAGATACCCCTGACCCCAGAATCACGGGAGAGAACAATGTTTTCGACTCCCTTAACATACCTTAACAAACCCTTAGTAACTCAAGGGTTTAATATGGAACCTCTTTCCTTTAAAATTCTTTATAAGCCTTGTGAGTGTGCGTGTGTATGTGTGTGTGTGTGTGTGTGTGTGTGCGTGCGCGTGATCGTGCGTGTGTGTGTGTCTGCGTGTGTGTGTGGAGGGGGGAGTCAGATTTTATTATTCTTTTGATGTTTGTGAATTTTAATCATTTAACGTCAAAGCTTAGGGTTGATCAATACAGTTGCATCTAATTTTTTAAAACTGCTCATTTACCAAAAAAAAATACGAAAGCTTAGGATCACACAAAGAAAGAAAGAAAGAAAGAAAGAAAGAAAGAAAGAAAGAAAGAAAGAAAGAAAGAAAGAAAGATGCCATTAAACCGAGTGTTGCATTGTTTTTATTGTGTCTGAATATTTCAGTCGCTGATGACTCGTTGTACAGCTTGACAATATACAGCAGTGTGCAAATGTATTAGAACAGCTCAAGATACATGATTTATATCCTTTATATAGCAGATCACGTGATCTAAGCACAGGTTTTAATTGGAGGAGCCAAGAGAGTTTTTTTTTTTTCATCAGAGTATTTAAGCCTCTGTTGCAAACTCCTATCTCCTATAGCCTCAAACCTGTCCTGGACTGGAGGGAGCACCCTTTCTCTTTGGGAGGTGAGGGGGAAGAACCCTTTTCTCCTGAGTAAACAATTTGTATTTAAACAGACCTCTGTAGGACTGGAGCTTTCGCATTAACCCACTAGCGGAAAAAGAAACCTATTACAGACAGACCACACATATTTGTTTTAATTGCTTTATTTCTATAAGATGGCATTTGTTAAACAGGAAGAAACTTAAAAGAAACTCAAAAGGCTGCTGTTCCATAGAGAGAAGAGTAGAGTCCATACCATGCATATAAAACAGAAGTCTGTGAAAAAAAATAGTTATAAGCAAAGCAATAAAAGATTTGTGAAAATGTAGTGTGTTATTTATTTATTTGGCAGACGCCTTTATCCAAAGTAACTTACAGGGGTTACAGGGTAGTACAGGGGTTACAATGCATGCTTAATATATAATGCAGTATAGTTTACAGCAAGTGCAAACACTTACTCTAAAGTATACAGTAAGCGGGTGTATTTGAGTTCCAGAAGGACGGTTTCTGTTTGACTATAGAGGAGTTTTAGCGACAGGCTAGGATATTGTCTTCTTTGCTGATCACCCAGAGCACACCCAGGTCATATGACACATGCTTGCTTTTAACGCACATGGTCAGATCGATCCAGTCAGTGCCGGCAGGATTATCAACGCTGACCCCGTCCCTGAAAAAAATTAATACATTATAATAATCTCACAATCGTGTTCGCTTCTTGTTAAAATGTCATTCCTGTGCGGTGCTCTTTTCAAAATGTCCGCTCTAGTGCACTTGGGTTTGAGATCTGTCCTCTAAATCACTGTAGGAAAAGCGAATAAAAAAATACATAACACGTGCTCTGGCTTTTCTGTAACGTACCACATCATGGATCGTTCTTGCTGTGTTACCTGTTTGACAATGTAGGCAATAATCCTTACACTATCAGTGCACTAGAGCGGACATTTTGAAAAGAGCTTTGAAACAGACTGTGACAGTTATAGGTGTAGAAATGTGTCAGGATGTTAACAATGAAAAAGAAAAATGACAGATACGTGATGTAAACAGTTGTAGGAGCATGTGGGGACATGTAACCCCACTACTTACTCTTTAAACTAAGAATGTTTTTAACTGCAAATTGCAAGCAAAAAGCTGGAACAAGACAGACACTGTGGCATGTCACTAAGCCCGAATGCATAATGCTGGTTTTATTTAAGGAGCCGGCGCGCTCACCTGCGGTACACGTTCCCGGCAGAGTTGACCCCATACACCCTGCCGTCGGTGGACACCTCGATCATGGACAGAGCTCCAGGGATCTGCTGCCATGCCTTGCTGCCCATGCAGGCATCCGGGGTCACCCCCTTCATCACGTAGATCTGGTCAGCGGCGTTCACCCCCCAGCAGCTGTAAGGGCCACATGAGTAGTACTTGAGGGCCCCGGGAAGCAAGTTCCAGGGAATGGAGGCCGCGCCGCCTATTGTGGTCACCGTGGGATCGCGATTCAGGCAGTAGATGTTGTCCAGCATGTTGACTCCGGCAACAAATTGGTTGCCTCCCGCATCAATCTGCTTCAGTTGACCTGCGAGGAATGAACCAGAGTGAGGATGGCGCGAGGGGAGGGGAGAGAAGGAGCCAAGCTGTTATAGAAGAATGAGGCAGCCTGAAGTCTGCTTTCAATATTACACTGTAAAACCTGTTAGAAATCTCCAGGAGTCACAAATTGAGATTAAATAAAGGAGCATTCAGAACAGAAAATAGGAGGCATTTTTTTACACATAGAATTGTGAGGATCTGGAACCAACTCCCCAGTATTGTTGTTGAAGCTGACACCCTGGGATCCTTCAAGAAGCTACTTGATGAGATTCTGGGATCAATAAGCTACTAACAACCAAACGAGCAAGAGGTAAATGGCCTCCTCTCTTTTGTAAACTTTCTTATGTTCTTATGTTCTTAAGTACTGTATGGCTGCAGGGCAGTAGGAAGCTGTATAAAACCAAACTGAACAAACTTGTGGAGCAGATGTAAGCAGTTTGGTTAGAAACTTTGTGGATAATACTAGACTTGCCCTTCCTAACAAGGACCTAGTGCCTACAGCTATGGCAAAACGTTTTGCATGACCACCCTATAGAATTAAGAAATATTTCTTCATAAAGTCGAATGAAACCTGCTGAAATAATGTTACGTTAACATATTGAATTACATATTAACACTTTGTAGTCTTCTTTTGCATATACAGTACTTAACAAAAACAGTGACAAATTGAAGAAAAATGTGATATTTCGAAATACTACTGTCCTACTATTATGGCATCCGGTAGACTTTATTTGCAATGTCAGTTTGTAGTTTCTTTGATTACATGATGTTAAATAAAAGATAAAAAATATGTTCAGATAATCTTATTTTTATTTTATTTATTTTTAATTCCTAAAATTTTAGGTGATGGTAAACTTTTGACCATAGCTGCAAAAGTCAAATTTTTAACACACTTGGTGGTCTCCGGACCTCCTCCCCCTTCTTCAAAGCCGGCAGCTCCCCTTGCGGGGCTCCGGCCACAGTACTCCGGCAGCGAAAGTGCTGCAGTGGGCGCAGGTCTCCTGACCTCCCCCACGATCTCCGGCAGCGAAGTGCTGCAGTGGGAGCAGGTCTCCTGACCTCCCCACGATCTCCGGCAGCGAAACTGCTGCAGTGGGAGCAGGTCTCCTGACCTCCCCACGATCTCCGGCAGCGAAACTGCTGCAGTGGGAGCAGGTCTCCTGACCTCCCCACCTTCTTCGTGGCGGCAGCTCCCCTTGGTGGGGTTCC
This sequence comes from Acipenser oxyrinchus oxyrinchus, assembly GCA_030684275.1. Taxonomy (NCBI): domain Eukaryota; kingdom Metazoa; phylum Chordata; class Actinopteri; order Acipenseriformes; family Acipenseridae; genus Acipenser; species Acipenser oxyrinchus. The sequence goes on along the minus strand of CM060277.1, from coordinate 7,779,958 downwards.
GCCACAGTACCTCCTGCTGCGATGCGGAGCGGCTGGCAACCCCAGGCGATGCTGGAGCGGCTGGCAACCCCAGGCGATGCGGAGCGGCTGGCAACCCCAGGCGATGCGGAGCGGCTGGCAACCCCAGGCGATGCCAGACAGGCATCCTTGGGCGGCGTGGCAAGCATCCTTGGGCGGCGTGGCAGGCATCCTTGGGCGGCGAGGCAGGCATCCTTGGGCAAAGCGAGGCAGGCATCCTTGGGCGGCGAGGCAGGCATCCTTGGGCAAAGCGAGGCAGGCAGTCAGGACAAGCTGGGGTGCGGGTGTTGGCCCTCTTCTCGGCCTCTGCGGCCGGGCTGTTCTTCCCCGTGCTTCCCTCAGCAGCCTATGCAAGGGCTGCTGAGGACCGCCAGCATCTAGTCCTGGTCCTTCTGGTGAAGGGAGAGGCAACTCCTGCTCCTCTCCCCCTGATGGTGATGGAGACAGAGACAGCTCCTGCTGCTCTGCTCCTGGCGGTGGAGGTGGGAGCAGCGAGTAGTCTCCCCCTTTTGCAGGGGACTGGTGCTGCTCTGCCTCTCTTGCAGGGGACTGGTGCAGCTCTGCCTCTCTTGCAGGGGACTGGTGCGGCTCTGCCTCTCTTGCAGGGGACTGGTGTGGCTCTGCCTCTGAAGGGGAAACCAGCAGGCATTCTTCCTCTGCTGGTGGAGATGGGGACAGCAGGCATTTCCCCTCTGCTGGTGGACATGGGGACAGCAGGCATTCTTCCTCTGCTGGTGGAGGTGGAACCAGCAGGCATTCTCCCTCTGCTGGCAGCTTGGGTCCTAGGGCTGTGGAAGCCCCGACTTCCCTCTCTTTGGGCTGTGGATGCACCGACTCCTCCCTTTTGGGCCGTGGACACACCGACTCCTCCCTTTTGGGCTGTGGACACACCGACTCCCCCCTCTTGGGCTGTGGACGTTCGTGCTCCTCCCACTCAGGCGTAGGACGTTCGGGCTCCTCCCACTCAGGCGTAGGACGCTCGGGCTCCTCCCACTCAGGCGTAGGACGCTCGGGCTCCTCCCACTCAGGCGTAGGACGCTCGGGCTCCTCCCACTCAGGCGTAGGACGTTCGGGCTCCTCCCACTCAGGCGTAGGACGTTCGGGCTCCTCCCACTCAGGCGTAGGACGCTCGGGCTCCTCCCGCTCAGGCGTAGGACGCTCGGGCTCCTCCCGCTCAGGCGTAGGACGCTCGGGCTCCTCCCGCTCAGGCGTAGGACGCTCGGGCTCCTCCCGCTTGGGCTGCGGACACTCAGGCTCCTCCCTCTTATTCTGTGGACGCTCAGGCTCCTCCCGCTTGGGCTGTGGACGCTCAGGCTCCTCCCGCTTGGGCTGTGGACGCTCAGGCTCCTCCCGCTTGGGCTGTGGACGCTCAGGCTCCTCCCGCTTGGGCTGTGGACGCTCAGGCTCCTCTCCCTCCGGCTCCGGAGGCGAAACAAGCAAACCTTTTTCCTCTGCTGGTGGAGATGGGAGCTGCATGTCGTCTCCCTTCAGCCCATTGAGGAGGCAGGTAGGTGTGGCTCCTCCCACTTGGAATGCAACCTGCTGGGGCAGTCCCATATCGGCAGCCAAGTAGTTAATCACCACGGCTGCCGGGTTCACGAAGGGCACTGGGTAGAAATGTTGTTCCCAGCGCTCCCAACGTTCCCCATCTCTGGCCCACAGCAGGTCAACAACCAGTGGGAGGTCCTCCCGCTCCACTCGGGTCCGACACCCAGTCTAACATCTCCTCAGAGGACGGGAAAGGCTCTGTTTCCTCCCTCCTGGGCTCTGGAGACAAAACAAGCAGGCATTCTTCCTCTGCTGGTGGAGACTTGGGCGGTGGAGGCTCTGCCTTCCTCTTCCCCTTTCCCCTTCTCTGCCTCCTCCTCACCTTCGTCTCCTGGGCCTGTTCCTCCTCTCCCTCTTGGTAGGGGCAGCGCACCACCGGGTGCCCGAACTCCCCACAGGCAAGGCACCAGCCTTGGTCCTCTAGACCACCGAGGAGGACCTCCAGATCCTGGCAGCCATCTCTCCAGTCTTCCATTTCGTTATATATATTTTTTTTTTTATTTTTTTTGTTATTGTTGTTGTTGTTGTTGTTTTTGTTGGGTTTTTTTTTTTTTTAAAACAACAAATTGCGGTTCCTGCTCTGGTCTGCGTCTAGGAGGCGCTGGTAATCCCATGATGACACCACGTGTCACAAAGACGGCTGACAGTGGGTGACGTCAGACCAGAAACAGGAAGTAATACACAGAAACTTGGGGTTTTGGTGAAGCTGAGCGTGTGATCACGCTCAGCATTTAATAATTAAACAGAAAATAAAAAGGTTTGTACACAAAACAGGACACGGCACTTGCGGCCAAAATAAACAGACAAACAAAACGGACTATACAGACACTGACACACAGGGACGAACAAACACGGTAAGCACAAACTGATATTCTTCTTCTCCACACCCGTTCTCCACTCTCGAACACCTAACAACCCCGAGTGAGTGAATCGTGCATCTATATATACTGTTGTGCTGGGATTCAATTACTAATTAATTATTTACTTGAATCCCAGCACGTGAATTAATTATGTGCAACCTCGTGCCTAACTACAATTATACATTTTTAAACACACGTGAAACACAGACCCGCTTATATCCCGTGTACCAATCGCTATACACCAACATTAACACATGCAACATGCAACATATAACACACACATGCACACAGGGGCGGGGCACATTGCCACACTGGTATAGTAAGCAAACTTGTTAAATTTGCAGACGACATAAAAATAGGAGGAGTGGCAAACACTGTTGCAGCAGCAAAGGTCATTCAAAATTATCTAGACAAAATTCACAACTGGGCAGGCACATGGCAAATTTCATTTAATAGAGAAAAGTGTAAGATACTGCATGCAGGCAATAAAAATGTGCATTATAAAAATCATATGGGAGATACTGAAATTGAAGAAGGAATCTATGAAAAAGACCTAGGAATGTTGACTCAGAAATGTATTTATCTAGACAATATGGGGAAGCTATAAAAAAGGCCAACAAGATGATCGGATATATTGTGAAAAGTGTTGAATTTAAATCAAGGGAAGTAATGTTAAAACTTTACAATGCATTAGTAAGAAATCATCTAGAATACTGTGTTCAGTTCAGGTCACCTCACTACAAAAAGGATATTGCTGCTCTAGAAAGAGTGCAAAGAAAAGCAACCAGAATTATTCTGGGTTTAAAAGGCATGTCATATGCAGACAGGCTAAAATAATTGAATCTATTCAGTCTTGAACAAAGAAGACTTTGCAGTGATCTGATTCAAGCATTCAAACTTCTAAAAGGTATTGACAATGTTGACCCAAGGGACTTTTTCAACCTGAAAAAAGAAACAAGGACCAGGGGTCACAAATGGATATTAGATAAAGGGACATTCAGAACTGAAAATAGCTGGCACTTTTTTACAGTGAATTGTGAGGGTCTGGAACCAACTTCCCAGTAATGTTGTTGAAGCTGACACTCAGGGATCCTTCAAGAAGCTGCTTGATGAGATTCTGGGATCAATAAGCTACTAACAACCAAACGAGCAAGATGGGACAAATGGCCTCCTCTTGTTTGTAAACTTCCTTATGTTCTTATGTTCTTAGGTTTAATAGTAATCTCCTCACGACTGTATAGCACTGCTGTATAGTTATGCTGCTTATAAGGAAAGCAATCATGCGTAAAGAAAGCGGTTTCAAAATGTTTACTGTCGTCTGCAACATGGTTCACATTTATAATGGATCTTACAAATATATATATATATTATATCTCAATCCTAAAATACTATGTGATGGAACACTTTCAGGGTGTGGACCCTCAAGGCTAAACCAAGGCTGCAAATCGAGTTTTGGAACCAGAAGAAGCTGTTTAGCCTATCAAGGCTCGTCCCTTCTTACACACCATTTGAATGGGTCAAAAAACTGACAGCAATTGTTACTGCCTAACCTTAACAAACCCTCAGTAACTCAAGATTTAATACAGATCCTCAAAACCACGAAAAGTTTGCTTTCCTTTAAAATCCTTGATAAACCTTGTGTTTTTTAAGTGTGTGTGTGTGTGTGTGGGTAGGTGTATGCGTGTGAGTGTGTGTGCTTACATGTGTTCATGTGAGTGTGTGTGTGTGTGTGTGTGTGTGCGTTCATGTCTGTGTGTTTGTGTTTGTGAGTGTTGGGGGGTGTTAGCGGGGATGGCCAGATTTCTTTATCATTTGCATCTACTTTTTTTTAAAACTGTTCATTTACTAAAAAAAATACTGAAATGTTTGGATCACACAAAGAAAGAAAGAAAGAAAGAAAGAAAGAAAGAAAGAGATACTGCTATATGTTTAGATACTAATGACTGACTATTGACTTTAAAGTATGGTTTAAAACAGGAAAGAAAGAAAGAAAGGAAAATGCCATTAAACCGGGTGTTGTATTGTTTTTATTGTGTCTGAATATTTCAGTTGCTGATGACTCGTTGTACAGCTTGACAATATACAGCAGTGTGCAAATGTATTAGAACAGCTCAAGATTCATGATTTATATCCTTTATATACGTACCTGCATGAAAACCTTGTGTGTGAAAATGTTAGACCACTTTGTGCTTTAATTAGACATCTTAAATAACTTCTAAAAAAGTCTGTTTTTACCAAGTCATTTTACTATCTGTGGCTATGTGTTCCTTTTCTCTTACTATTTTAACTTAACTGCATGTGTGGCCTATTAAAGTCATCAATTAAATCACTAATATGTCTATTCTGGTCATTTTCCAAGATGTTCAGTTCCATTGGTTTGATTTCATACAAATCAGAACTACAGAAGCAATGGAGGTGTTTAATAGTAATCTCTTCACGTCTGTATAGTGGTGCTGTATAGTTATGCTGCTTATTCGGAAAGCAATCATGAGTAAAGAAAGCGGTTTCAAAATGTTAACTGTTGACTGCAAAATGGTTCACATTTATAATGGATCTTACAAATATGTATATATTATATCTCAATCCTAAAACTCTAGGTGATGGAACACTTTCAGGGTGTGGACCCTCAAGGCTAAACCAAGGCTGGGAAGCGAGTTTTGGAACAAGAAGCAGCTGTTTAGCATATCAAGGCTCGTCCCTTCTTAGCACACCATTTGAATGGGTAAAAAACTGACAGCAATTGTTACTGCCTAACCTTAACAAACCGTCAGTAACTCAAGGTTTTAATAGAGAACCTCAAAACCACTAAAAGTTTGTTTCCTTTAAAATCCTTGATAATCCTTGTGTTTTTTAAGTATGTGTGTGTGTGTGTGTGTGTGTGTGTGTGTGTGTGTGTGTGTGTGTAGTGCTTGTGTTCATGTCTGTGTGTTTGTGTTTGTGAGTGTGGTGGGTGTTAGCGGGGATGGCCAGATTTCTTTATCATTCTTTTGATGTTTGTGAGATTAATCATTTAATGTGAAAGGTTAGGGTTGCTCAATACATTTGCATCTACTTTTTTAAAACTGTTCATTTACTAAAAAAATACTGAAAGGTTTGGATCACACAAAGAAAGAAAGAAAGAAAGAAAGAAAGAAAGAAAGAAAGAAAGAAAGAAAGAAAGATGCCATTAAACCGGGTGTTGCATTGTTTTTATTGTGTCTGAATATTTCAGTCGCTGATGACTCGTTGTACAGCTTGACAATATACAGCAGTGTGCAAATGTATTAGAACAGCTCAAGATTCATGATTTATATCCTTTATATAGCAGATCACGTGATATAAGCACAGGTTTTAAATGGATGATCCCAGAGAGTTTTTTTTTTTCATCTGAGGAGGCAAACCTAAGCTGCAAAATCCTATCTGCTATAGTCTCAAACCTGTCCTGGACTGGAGGGAGCACCCTTTCTCTTTGGGAGGTGAGGGGGAAGAACCCTTTTCTCCTGAGTAAACAATTTGTATTTAAACAGACCTCTGTAGGACTGGAGCATTCACATTAACCCACTAGCACCAAAGAGACCTATTACAGACAGACCACACATATTTGTTTTTATTGCTTTATTTCTATAAGATGGCATTTGTTAAACAGGAAGAAGCTTAAAAGAAACTCAAAAGGCTGCTGTTCCATGGAGAGAACAGTACAGTCCATACCATGCATAAAAAACACAAGTCTGTGAAAAAAATAGTTAAGCAAAGCAATAAAAGATTTGTGAAGATGTAGTGTGTTATTTATTTATTTGGCAGACGCCTTTATCCAAGGTAACTTACAGGGGTTACAGGGGAGTACAGGGGTTACAACGCAAGCTTAATATATAATGGAGTATAGTTTACAGCAAGTGCAAACACTTACTCTAAACTATACAGTAAGCGGGTGTATTTGAGTTCCAGAAGGACGGTTTCTGTTTGACTATAGAGCAGTTTTAGCGACAGGCTAGGATATTGTCTTCTTTGCTGATCACCCAGAGCACACCCAGGTCATATGACACATGCTTGCTTTTAACGCACATGGTCAGATCGATCCAGTCAGTGCCGGCAGGATTATCAACGCTGACCCCGTCCCTGAAAAAAATTAATACATTATAATAATCTCACAATCGTGTTCGCTTCTTGTTAAAATGTCATTCCTGTGCGGTGCTCTTTAAAAAATGTCCGCTCTAGTGCACTTGGGTTTGAGATCTGTCCTCTAAATCACTGTAGGAAAAGCGAATAAAAAAATACATAACACGTGCTCTGGCTTTTCTGTACCGTACCACATCATGGATCGTTCTTGCTGTGTTACCTGTTTGACAATGTGGGCAATAATCTTTACACAATCAGTGCACTAGAGCGGACATTTTGAAAAGAGCTTTGAAACAGACTGTGACAGTTATATGTGTAGAAATGTGTCAGGATGTTAACAATGAAAAAGAAAAATGACAGATACGTGATGTAAACAGTTGTAGGAGTATGTGGGGACATGTAACCCCACTACTTACTCTTTAAACTAAGAATGTTTTTAACAGAAAATTACATGAAAAAAGCTGGAACAAGACAGACACTGTGGCATGTCACTAAGCCCGAATGCATAATGCTGGTTTTATTTAAGGAGCCGGCGTGCTCACCTGCGGTACACATTCCCGGCAGAGTTGACCCCATACACCCTGCCGTCGGTGGACACCTCGATCATGGACAGCGCTCCAGAGATCTGCTGCCATGCCTTGCTGCCCATGCAGGCATCCGGGGTCACCCCCTTCATCACGTAGATCTGGTCAGCGGCGTTCACCCCCCAGCAGCTGTAAGGGCCACATGAGTAGTACTTGAGGGCCCTGGGAAGCAAGTTCCAGGGAATGGAGGCCGCGCCGCCTAACGTGGTCACCGTGGGATCGCGATTCAGGCAGAAGATGTTGTCCTGCATGTTGACTCCCGCATCAATTTGCTTCAGTTGACCTGCGAGGAATGTACCAGAGTGAGGATGGCAGGGAGGGGAGAGAAGGAGCCAGGCTGTTATAGAAGACTGAGGCAGCTTGAACCAATCTACTCAGACAAAGGATCCATGAGGAGGTCCAGGAGCATTTAAACTAGAAAGGAAGGGGAAGAAAACAAAAAAAACAGAAGGGAGACCACATCAAAACAAAGGCAACAGCTAAGGTAAGACAGCCATTAAATGTATTTATCTTAATGCTAGAAGTCTCAGAAACAAAATGTTAGAACTTGAAGCTACTGCACTAACAAGTAACTACAATGTGATTGGTGTTACAGAAACGTGGTTGTCTGAGGGTGATGGAGACGAATACAATTTTAATGAGTACACACTGTATAGGAAAGACAGGCATGACAGAAGAGGCAGAGGGGTAGCACTATACATAAGACATAGTCTTGAAGCCCAGGTATTAAATCTGGATGAAGAAAACAACGCCGAATATGGGTCAGAATAATGAACAAAAATTCAAAAGGCATAATAATAGGAGCATGCTATAGACCGCCAAATTCAGACGCCGAGCAAAATAATCTGTTATACAACGACATTAGAAATGCGTGTAGCAAAGGAGAAGCCATACTAATGGGGGATTTCAACTTCCCCCATATAAAATGGGAAAACCCGGTGGGGAGCACGATGGACGAAATTGAAATGGTAGAAATGACAAATGACTGCTTCCTAACGCAATTTGTCAAGACACCGACTAGAGGGGAGGCATGTCTTGATTTAGTCTTTTCAAATAACGAAGACAGAATAACTAAAACAGAGGTCAGAGAAACATTGGCAAACTCAGACCACAACATGGTCTCTTTCAAGGATTTTAAAACCCCAAAAGTAATGACTAAAGCTAAGGTTTACAATTTTAGGAAAGCAAACTATGAAGGTATGAAACTGAGACTAACAGAAGTAGATTGAGTAAAAAGAGAAAACATCCACAGAAAAAGGATGGCTGTTTTTAAAAATGTAGTACTAGAGGCGAAAACAATTACATCCCAAAAGTAGACAAATCTAAATCTAAAACAAAAAGGCCAAAATGGTTTAATAGATCAATTAAAAAAAAAAATATTCAGCGAAAAAAGGCACTTTACAAAGCATTTAAAAAGGGCCAAAAACAAAGTACACAGAAAGATTACTTGGAACTGCAAACACAAGTCAAAAAGGAAGTTAGAAAGGCCAAGAGAGATATAGAAATCACTATTGCTAAGGGGGCTAAAACCAATTCCAAAATATTTTTCCAATAGTATAACAGCAAGGGAACATTCAAAGAGGAGGTTAAAAGTCTAAGAGACACAAATGGCAAAATCATAGACGAAGAAAAAAACAAATTTATTAAATGATTACTTTTCACAGGTTTTTACAAAGGAGGACACGGACAACATGCCCCACATGTCGACCTGTTCCTATCCAGTTTTAAATAACTTTAGCATAACAGAGGCAGAAGTGTTAAAGGGACTAGGAGCTCTTAAAATAAACAAATCCCCTGGGCCGGATGAGATCTTCCCAATAGTACTCAAAGAAATGAGAGAAGTTATTTACAAACCACTAACCAAGATCATGCAACAGTCTCTTGACACAGGGGTTGTACCTACAGACTGGAAAATTGCAAACGTAATACCGATCCACAAAAAGGGAGACAAAACCAAACCAGGTAACTACAGACCAATAAGCCTGACTTCTATTATATGTAAACTTATGGAAAACTTTCAGGGTGTATTAGACAACAACCCTCAAGGCTAAACTAAGGCTGGGAAGCGAGTTTTGGAACCAGAAGAAGCTGTTTAGCCTATCCAGGCTCGTCCCTTCTTAGCACACCATATGAATGGGTTATAAAACTGACAGCAATTGTTACTGCCTAACCTAAACGAACCCTCAGTAACTCAAGGTTTTAATACGGAACCTCAAAAGCACTAACAGTTTGCTTTCCTTTAAAATTATTTATAAGCCTTCTGAGTGTGTGTGTGTGTGTGTGGAGGGGGGGGGGAGGTCCGATTTTATTATTCTTTTGATGTTTGTTACTCCCCAGTAATGTTGTTGAATCTGACACCCTGGGATCCTTCAAGAAGCTACTAACAACCAAACGAGCAAGATGGGCTGAATGGCCTCCTCTCGTTTGTAAACTTTCTTATGTTCTTATGTTTTAATCATTTAACGTCAAAGGTTAGGGATGCTCAATATATTTGCATCTACTTCTTTAAAACTGCTCTGTGAGAGGGGAGGGATTTGGACTGACCGTCAGGTGCATGCGGGAGCCTGTGGGCGGTTCGTATTCTCAGTGTATTCCCACGCTGTCACGCAATGTTTTGTTGACAGGACTCTGCTGTGAGGAAATCGGCTGATGTTCTGTCATTGGCTGGGGGGTGGGACTACACGGGGTGAACGAATTAATAAAAAGGCGCTGTTTTGTATCCTCTTTGGCTCATACAGGAAACATAGTGGAGCGTGACTTCACGGCCGAATCCTGAACAGTCAGAGGTTCTGGAGCAGCGACTCGGAGAGACGGAGTGGCAATTCAGAGTGACGCTTACAGACTCAGGGTGCAAGCAAGCCACACGGGTTTATTTATTGAGTGAGTGAGTTTAGTGGGACTGAGCCGTCCCACAGTGTATGAGAGGGTGCAAACAGTGCCTGTTCCTCGGGGCTCCCACCACTAGAGGGAGCAACGAGCCGCGGTAAAACCAGCGCACTTTATTTTGTAGTTTTTCCTTAAATTATTTTGTTTTCCTTTTTCCTTTCGCCTTTCTACTTATTGTTCCTTTGGATTACACACCTGCGTGTGTTGTATGAAGACAGGGCACAATACCATTGTTGGTAGAGTGCCCCGAACTATAACAAAACACCTGCCAACCAAGGTCACCCTAATAAATCTGGGCGCATTTGACGGCGTTTCATATTTGAACTTTGTGTCTGTCTTGTGTCTTCCTACACCCTACCACACGTGGTGTTTGAAGTGGGATTACTGGCATTGCCAAGACACAGCAGTGCCCATTTGAAAAAAAAAAAATCAGAATGGATGCAATGCAGTTTGCTAAGATGATGACCCTTCTGCGCCAGACACTGACAGCGGCGGTGCAGGAAGGGACTGAGGCTGCTTCCAGATGGCAGCACCCTACTAAAATGACGGCGGAGGGTCTCCCAGAGGCATACCTTCACCTGTTTGAAGCTCTGGTGGAGGCCAATCAGTGGCCCCAGGACCTGTGGGCGAGCTACCTTCTTCCGCAGTTAACCGGGGAGCGCAAGCTGCTGCCCAAACTCTGTCTGCGGAGGAAATGAGGAACTATGCCACCCTTAAAACAGCTATCCTCAATAGAGTTGGAGCCACCCCTGAAGGGTACCGATGGAGACTCTAGGAGGGGAAGTAAGGAGAGATGGAACATCCCTGTACACTGGCCCACCGTCTCCGAGAGATACCAGGCACCTGAGCCCGCTCCTAGCACTGCACCCTACAAATCTGCTGCCTCAACATTAGCGCCCCACATTGCCCCTGAGAGGGTGAAGGGACTCGGAGGGGGATGGGGGAAGGCAGCAATTTAGATGGGCTGTGGCTGCGGGAGCTCCCGGTCCGGGAACTGGGACGGGTGGGCTGCCCACCGCCGATCGCAGTGTCAGGCCGGGTCTCGGACGGCCACAGCATCGTCGGAGCCCTTTGATTGCTCCTGTCTTTCAACCTCTGGCAGAGGCATCAGGGAGAGAAAGCAGCCAAACTAGGTGTTGGACATGCCTCGACCTGGGTCACCTGGCTTGCGACTGCCCCGCCATGGAGTGTGACCTCGCTGGGTCAGGTAAGCATGTTCAATTATCTCAGTCACTCCAGCAAATGAGTTTTGTTCTTCCTGTGACAGTGGAAGGGACACAAACTCAGGCTCTCTTGGATTCAGGGTGTGGTCAGTCTCTGACACAAGAAGGGTTGATCTCACCGGGGCATAAACGATTGTTGGGACGGGTTAACATTAAATGTATACATGGGGATATTCGCACCGACCCTAAGGTATGGATAACACTACAAATTGGCACTAAAACAACACGCATACAGGTAGGCTTGGTTCCTCAGTTGCCACAACCTGTCATTTTGGGGCGGGACTGCCACCAGTTCAATGATTGGGTAGCGGCTGCGGTTGCCCCGCCTTCCTCATTGGAAGATCAGGAGGAAGTAATTGGAGATATCTTTCCCTTCCGCGACCCAGCTTGGTTTTGTCACAGATTTAAACCCCGTAAAACAAAAGGGAACGCCGGGCAGCCAAGAATGAGGGCTGGCAATGGAGGGAGTCTGGTCAGGTTCGAGTGGGGGCGGTTGGCGAAGATTCTGGGGAGGTGCAGGAGCCAGCACAGGAGCCTGGTCCTTCCGCCTCGCTGGGATCGACCCGACCCCGAGTTGGAAGCCATGGGAGCTGATTTTTTAGCTCGCTCCCATGACTTTCGACTCGAGCAAGGACGTGACGATGCACTCGGTCGGCTATTTGATCAAGCGGTGGTGGTTAATGGTCGGGTGGTTGAGCCTGGTTGTGTCGCCGCGTACCCACACAATTGGCTGGGGTTGGATGGCGATGTGAGGCGGTTTTTTGAGCTGTGCCCAGAGTGCCAACGTGCCAGCCCCAGAGCTGTGCCACAAGCCCCCCTTGTGCCATTGCCACTTGTGGAAGCTCTGTTCGAGCGTATTGGGGTATATATAGTCGGACCGCTGGAGTGAAGTGCTTCAGGATACACGCACCTGCTGGTTATTCCGGATTACGCTACACGTTATCCAGAGGCCATACAACACCCCTCTGCCTCCGCTAAATCTGTCGCTGACGAGCTTGTTAAAGTTTTCTCCCGAGTGGGGATTCCCCGAGAAACGCTTACCGACCAAGGAACCAATTTTATGTCACGGCTGGTCCGCGAATCATGCAAACTTTTGGAGATTAAGACCATCAGGACATCAGTTTATCACCCTCAATCTGATGGCTTGGTGGAGCATTTTAACAAAATTCTAAAAAGCATGATGCGTATGTTCATTGAAAGTGATGTGCGCAACTGAGATAAGCTGATTCCTCCCTCCTTTTGCGATTAGAGAGGTACCGCAGGCTTCCACAGGGATCTCCCCATTCGAGACGCTGTATGGGAGGAGACCTCGGGCGTGCTCGATCTCGTCAGAAAGATGTGGGAGGAACAGCAGGACAATTCGACCAATATGGTCCTGTATGTGTTGGATCTGCGCAGACGTCTTGAGTCTGTAGGTTAATGGGCTTGTGACAATCTGCAGCTGGCACAACACAGGCAGGAGACCAATTACAATAAAGGGGCCCGTTTGCGCACATTTCAGCCAGGAGATAAAGTGCTTTTATTATTACCTCACTCTGAGTCTAAACTCCTGGCAAAGTGGCAAGGACCCTTTGAGGTAACACGCCGGGTTGGTACGGTGGATTATGAGGCCTGCCAGCCGGGACGAAGGAGGGAAAAGCACATTTATCATGTGAACCTCCTGAAGCCTTGGGTGCAACGGGATACGTTGTTTGCAACACCCACAGATGTCGTCACTGATTTGGGACCTGATCTTTCTGTCTTGGTGAGGATGGGGTCGGTTCAGGTTGGTAATAACCTGACACCAAGACAGAAACGTGAGGTTCACAATCTGGTGGCTGCTTTTCCTGATGTATTCTCTCCAGTCCCGGGACAGACTCGAGTATTCCATCATCATATTGAAATTGAGCTGGGGACATGAGTTTGTCAAAGGCCATACCACATACCTGAACGTAAAAGGCAGGTAGTGAAAGCGGAGATTGAGGAAATACTCAAGCTGGGGGTAATAGAAGAGTCCCAAAGTGACTGGAATAGTCCAATCGTTTTAGTAGATAAGCCAGACAGGTCGACACGATTTTGCATTGATTTTAGAAGAGTCAATGAAAAATCAAAGTTTGATGCTTATGCCATGCCCCGAGTAGATGAATTGCTGGAGCGTCTAGGCACGGCTCATTTTATGACGACAGGGGTACTGGCAGATACCCCTGACCCCAGATACATGGGAGAGAACAGTGTTTTCGACTCCCTTCGGGTTATACCGGTTTACAACCATGCCCTTTGGGTTGCATGGAGCGCTGGCCACTTTCCAGTGAATGATGGATCACATTTTGCGGCCCCCATCAGCAGTACGCCGCTGCTTACATAGATGACGTGGTTATCCACAGTGAGGACTGGCCGAGTCATCTGGGTAAGGTAGCGGCAGTGCTGCAATCCTTGCGGGATGCCGGGCTCACTGCTAACCCAAAGAAGTGTGCAATTGGGAAGAGTGAGTCGGAGTATTTGCGGTATCGGGTAGGTGGCGGCCAGATTAGACCGCTTGTTGTAGAGGTGAAAGCCTTGGCTGACTGGCCGACTCCTACCACAAAACCCAGGTGCGCTCTTTCTTGGGACTGGCGGGATATTATCGTAAGTTCATCCCAAACTTTGCTACTCTCGCCGCTCCCTTGACAGACCTAACCCGGAAGGCTGCCCCAAATACAGTCCAGTGGACGGAGCAGTGTCAGAGGGCCTTTCTTGCCTTGAAGAGGAGGTTGTGTAGCAAGTCAGTGCTGTGCAGTCCGGATTTTAGTCAGAGGTTTACCCCATGGACGGATGCATCTGAGACAGGTCTCGGAGCAGTGTTGTCTCAGGAGCTGCAGGGAAGCGAGCAACCGGTCCTGTATATCAGCAGGAAGCTCCTTCCCCGCGAGAAGAACTACAGTACCATCGAGAAGGAGTGTCTCGCATTAAAATGGGCAGTCGAGTCACTCCGGTACTACCTCCTGGGGCGACACTTCACCCTCATCACAGATCATGCCCCCTTGGCATGGCTCCACTGAATTAAAGATAACAACACCCGTATCACACGGTGGTACCTGGCACTGCAGCCCTATGCCTTCAGGGTTGTCCACCGAGCAAGAAAACTGCACCAAAACACAGATTTTTTCTCTTGGGAAGGCATAGAGGTGTAGGATTTTGGAATGGTGCCATTCTGAGGAGGAGGATATGTGAGAGGGAGGGATTTGGACTGACTGTCAGGTGCATGCAGGAGCCTGTGGGCAGTTCAGTATTCTCCGTGTATTCCCACGCTGTCACGCAATGTTTTGTTGACAGGACTCAGCTGTGAGGAAATCGGCTGACGTTCTGTCATTGGCTGGGGGGTGGGACTACACGGGGTGATTGAATTAATAAAAGGCGCTGTTTTGTATCCTCTCTGGCTCATACAGGAAACATAGTGGAGCGTCACTTCACCGTCGAATCCTGAACAGTCAGAGGTTCTGGAACAGCGACTCGGAGAGACGGAGTGGCAATTCAGCGTGAGGCCTACAGACCCAGGGTGCAAGCAAGCCACACAGGTTTATTTACTGGGAGACTGTTTTTAGTGAGTGAGTTTAGCGGTGTATGAGAGGGTGCAAAACAGTGCCTGTTCCTCAGGGCTCCCACCACTAGAGGGAGCAACGAGCCGAGGTAAAAACCTGCACACTTTACTTTGTAGTTTTTCGTTAAAGTATTTTGTTTTCCTGTTTCCTTTTTACTTATTGTTCCTTTGGATTACACACATGTGTGTGTTGTATGAAGACAGGGCACAATACCATTGTTGGTAGAGTGCCCTGAACTATAACAAAACACCTGCCAACCAAGCTCACCGTAATAAATCTGGGCCTGTGCTGGCGTTTCATATTTGAACTTTGTGTCTGTCTTGTGTCTTCCCACACCCTACCACATGCTCATTTACCAAAAAAAAATACTGAAAGGTTAGGATCACACAAAGAAAATAAGAAAGAAAGAAAGAAAGAAAGAAAGAAAGAAAGAAAGAAAGAAAGAAAGAAAGAAAGAAATATTGTGTCTGAATATTTCAGTAGCTAATGACTCATTTGTACAGCTTGACAATATACAGCAGTGTGCAAATGTATTACAACAGCTCAAGATTCATGATTTATATCCTTTATATAGCAGATCACGTGATCTAAGCACAGGTTTTAATTGGAGGATCCCAGAGAGTTTTTTTTTTCATTCGAGGAGGCAAGTCTCCATTGCAAGTTCCAATCTGCTATAGCCTCAAACCTGTCCTGGACTGGAGGAAGCACCCTTTCTCTTTGGGGGGTGAGGGGGAAGAACCTTTTTCTCCTGAGTAAACAATTTGTATTTAAACAGACCTCTGTAGGACTGGAGCTTTTGCATTAACCCACTAGCGCCAAAGAAACCTATTACAGACAGACCACACATATTTGTTTTTATTGCTTATTTCTATAAGATGGCATTTGTTAAACAGGAAGAAACTTAAAAGAAACTCAAAAAGCTGCTGTTCCATAGAGAGAAGAGTACAGTCCATACCATGCATAAAAAACAGAAGTCTGTGAAAAAAATAGCTATAAGCAAAGCAATAAAAGATTTATGAAAATGTAGTGTGTTATTTATTTATTTAGCAGAACCCTTTATCAAAGGTAACTTACAGGGGAGTACAAGGGTTACAACGCAAGCTTAATATATAATACAGTATAGTTTACAGCAAGTGCAAATGCTTACTCTAAACTATACAGGAAGTGGGTGTATTTCTGAGTTCCGGATTGACGGTTTCTGTTTGCCTGTTGAGGAGTTTTAGCGGCAGGCTAGGATATTGTCTTCTTTGCTGATCACCCAGAGCACACCCGGGTCATATGGCACATGCTTGCTTTTAACACACATGGTCAGATCGGTCCAGTCAGTGCCGGCAGGATTATCAACGCTGACCCCGTCCCTGAAAAAAATATTTCGGTAGACTTTTTTTACCGATATTGTTTTGTAGTTTGTTTGATTACACTATGTTAAATAAGATATCTAAATTATGTATATATATATATATATATATATATATATATATATATATATATATATATATATATATATATATATATAATTATGTCTCAATCCTAAAATTCTAGGTTGTGCAAAACTTTCAGGGCGTAGACCCTCAAGGCTAACCAAGGCTGGGAAGTGAGTTTTAGAACAAGAAGACGCTGTTTACCCTTTCAATGTTCGTCCCTTCTTAGCACACCATTTGAATGGGTCAAAATACCGACAGCAATTGTTACTGCCTAACCTAAATGAACTCCCAATAACTCAAAGTTTTAATATGGATCTTCAAAACCACTAAAAGTTTGCTTTACTTTAAAATCCTTTATAAGCCTTGTGAGTGTGTGTGTGTGTGTGTGTGTGTGTGTGTGTGTGTGTGTGTGTGTGTGGTGTGTGTTGTGTGCGTGTGGGGGATGTTAGGGGTGTGGCCAGATGTTATTATCAGTCCTTTGATGTTTATGAGTTGCTATAAATAAACAAATCCCCTGGGCCGGATGAGTTCCTCCCAATAGTACTCAAAGAAATTAAAGAAGTTATTTACAAACCGCTAACCAAGATCATGCAACAGTCTCTTGACACAGGGGTTGTACCTACAGACTGGAGAACTGCAAACATAATACCAAGCCACAAAAAGAGAAACAAAACTGAACCAGGTAACTACAGACCAATAAGCCTGACTATTATTATATGGAAACTTATGGAAACTATAATAAGATCCAAAATGGAAAATTACCTATATGGCAACAATATCCTGGGAGACAGTCAGCATGGTTTTAGGAAAGGGAGATCGTGTCTAACTAAACTGCTTGATTTTTTTGAGGATGCAACATCGACAGTGGATAATTGCAAAGCATTCGACATGGTTTATTTATATTTCCAGAAAACTTTTGACAAAGTCCAGCATAAAAGATTAATTCTCAAACTGAACACAGTAGGGATTCAAGGAAATGCATGCACATGTATTAGGGATTGGTTAAAATGTAGAAAACAGAAAGTACTGATTAGAGGAGAAACCTCAAAATGGAGCGGGGTAACCAGTGGTGTACCAAAGGGATCAGTATTAGGTCCTCTGCTATTCCTAATCTACGTTAATGACTTAGATTCTGGTATATTAAGCAAACTTGTCAAATTTGCAGATGACATAAAAATAGGAGGAGTGGCAAACGCTGTTGCAGCAGCAAAGGTCATTCAAAATTATCTAGACAACATTCACAACTGGGCAGACACATGGCAAATGACATTTAATAGAGAAAAGTGAAAGTTACTGCATGCAGACAATAAAAATGTGCATTATAAATATCGTATGGGAGATACTGAAATTGAAGAAGGGAACTATGAAAAAGACCTAGGAGTTTATGTTGACTCAGAAATGTCTTCATCTAGACAATATGGGGAAGCTATAAAAAAAGCCAACAAGATGCTCGGATATATTGTGAAAAGTGTTGAATTTAAATCAAGGGAAGTAAATTTAAAACATTACAATACATTAGTAAGACCTCATCTAGAATATTGTGTTCAGTTCAGATCACCTTGCTACAAAAAGGATATTGCTGCTCTAGAAAGATTTCAAAGAAGAGCAACCAGAATTATTCTGGGTTTAAAAGGCATGTCATATGCAGACAGGCTAAAATAATTAAATCTATTCAGTCTTGAACAAAGAAGACTTTGAAGTGATCTGATTTAAGCATTCAAAATTCTAAAAGGTATTGACAATGTTGACTGAAGGGACTTTTTCAACCTTAAAAAAAGAAACAAGGACCAGGGGTCACAAATTGATATTAGATAAAGGGGCATTCAGAACAGAAAATAGGAGGCACTTTTCTACACAGAGAATTGTGGGAGTCTGGGACCAACTCCCTAGTGATGTTGTTGAAGCCGACACCCTGGGAATCTTCAAGAAGCTGCTTAATGAGAATCTGGGATCAATAAGCTACTAACAACCAAATGAGCAAAATGGTCTCCTCTCGTTTGTAAACTTTGTTATGTTCTTATGTTCTTATGTTTAATAGTTATCTCATCACGCTTGTATAGCGGTGCTGTATATTTATGCTGCTTATATGGAAAGCAATTATGAGTAAAGAAAGCGGTTTCAAAATGTTTACTGTCGATTGCAAAATGGTGTACATTTATAATGGATCTTACAAATATGTACGTATATATATTATATCTCAATCCTAAAACTCTAGGTGTGGACCCTCAAGGCTAAACCAGAAGAAGCTGTTTAGCCTATCAAGGCTCGTCCCTTCTTAGCACACCATTTGAATGGGTCAAAAAACTGACAGCAATTGTTACTGCCTAACCTTAACAAACCCTCAGTAATTCAAGCGTTTAATATGGAGCCTCTAACCACTAACAGTTTGCTTTCCTTTAAAATTCTTTATAAGCCTTGTGAGTGTGTGTGTGTGTGTGTGTGTGTGTGTGTGTGTGTGTGTGTGTGTGTGTGTGTGTGTGTGTGTGTGTGTGTGGAGGGGGAGTCAGATTTTATTATTCTTTTGATGTTTGTGAATTTTAATCATTTAACGTCAAAGCTTAGGGTTGCTCAATACAGTTGCATCTAATTTTTTAAAACTGCTCATTTGCCAAAAAAAAAAATACTGAAAGAAAGAAAGAAAGAAAG
Organism: Acipenser oxyrinchus oxyrinchus; assembly: GCA_030684275.1. Taxonomy (NCBI): domain Eukaryota; kingdom Metazoa; phylum Chordata; class Actinopteri; order Acipenseriformes; family Acipenseridae; genus Acipenser; species Acipenser oxyrinchus. The sequence continues at coordinate 7,761,117 of CM060277.1, read as the reverse complement.
AAAGAAAGAAAGAAAGAAAGAAAGAAAGAAAGAAAGTAAAATGCCATTAAACCGGGTGTTGCATTGTTTTTATTGTGTCTGAATATTTCAGTCGCTGATGACTTGTTGTACAGCTTGACAATATACAGCAGTGTGCAAATGTATTAGAACAGCTCAAGATCATGATTTATATCCTTTATATAGCAGATCACGTGATATAAGCACAGCTTTTAATTGGAGGAGCCAAGAGAGTTTTTTTTTTTTTCATCAGAGGAGTTAAGCCTCCGTTGCAAACTCCTATCTCCTATAGCCTCAAACCTGTCCTGGACTGGAGGGAGCACCCTTTCTCTTTGGGAGGTGAGTGGGAAGAACCCTTTTCTCCTGAGTAAACAATTTGTATTTAAACAGACCTCTGTAGGACTGGAGCATTCGCATTAACCCACTAGCGGACAAAAAAACCTGTTACAGACAGACCACACATATTTGTTTTTATTGCTTTATTTCTATAAGATGGCATTTGTTAAACAGGAAGAAACTTAAGAGAAACTCAAAAGGCTGCTGTTCCAGAGAGAGAAGAGTACAGTCCATACCATGCATATAAAACAGAAGTCTGTGAAAAAAATAGCTATAAGCAAAGCAATAAAAGATTTGTGAAAATGTAGTGTGTTATTTATTTATTTGGCAGACGCCTTTATCCAAGGTAACTTACAGGGGTTACAGGGTAGTACAGGGGTTACAATGCATGCTTAATATATAATGCAGTATAGTTTACAGCAAGTGCAAACACTTACTCTAAACTACACAGTAAGTGGGTGTATTTGAGTTCCGGAAGGACGGCTTCTGTTTGACTATAGAGGAGTTTTAGCGACAGGCTAGTATATTGTCTTCTTTGCTGATCACCCAGAGCACACCCAGGTCATATGACACATGCTTGCTTTTAACGCACATGGTCAGATCGATCCAGTCAGTGCCGGCAGGATTATCAACGCTGACCCCGTCCCTGAAAAAAATTAATACATTATAATAATCTCACAATCGTGTTCGCTTCTTGTTGAAATGTCATTCCTGTGCGGTGCTCTTTTCAAAATGTCCGCTCTAGTGCACTTGGGTTTGAGATCTGTCCTCTAAATCACTGTAGGAAAAGCGAATAAAAAAATACATAACACGTGCTCTGGCTTTTCTGTACCGTACCACATCATTTATCGTTCATGCTGTGTTACCTGTTTGACAATGTGGGCAATAATCCTTACACTATCAGTGCACTAGAGCGGACATTTTGAAAAGAGCTTTGAAACAGACTGTGACAGTTATAGGTGTTAAAATGTGTCAGGATGTTAACAATGAAAAGAAAAATGACAGATACATGATGTAAACAGTTGTAGGAGCACGTGGGGACATGTAACCCCACTACTTACTCTTTAAACTAAGAATGTTTTTAACAGAAAATTACATGAAAAAAGCTGGAACAAGACAGACACTGTGGCATGTCACTAAGCCCGAATGCATAATGCTGGTTTTATTTAAGGAGCCGGCGCGCTCACCTGCGGTACACGTTCCCGGCAGAGTTGACCCCATACACCCTGCCGTCGGTGGACACCTCGATCATGGACAGCGCTCCAGGGACCTGTTGCCATGCCTTGCTGCCCATGCAGGCATCCGGGGTCACCCCCTTCATCACGTAGATCTGGTCAGCGGCATTCACCCCCCAGCAGCTGTAAGGGCCACATGAGTAGTACTTGAGGGCCCCGGGAAGCAAGTTCCAGGGAATGGAGGCCGCACCGCCTATTGTTGTCACCGTGGGATCGCGATTCAGGCAGTAGATGTTGTCCAGCATGTTGACTCCCGCATCAATTTACTTCAGTTGACCTGCGAGGAATGTACCAGAGTGAGGATGGCAGGGAGGGGGGAGAAGGAGCCAGGCTGTTATAGAAGACTGAGGCAGCTTGAACCAATCTACTCAGACAAAGGATCCATGAGGAGGTCCAGGAGCATTTAAACTAGAAAGGAAGGGGGAAGAAAACAAAAAAAACAGAAGGGAGACCACATCAAAACAAAGGCAACAGCTAAGGTAAGACTGCCATTAAATGTATTTATCTTAATGCTAGAAGTCTCAGAAACAAAATGTCAGAACTTGAAGCTACTGCACTAACAAGTAACTACAATGTGATAGGTGTTACAAAAACGTGGTTGTCTGAGGGTGATGGAGACGAATACAATTTTAATGAGTACACACTGTATAGGAAAGACAGGCATGACAGAAGAGGCAGAGGGGTAGCACTATACATAAGACATAGTCTTGAAGCCCAGGTATTAAATCTGGATGAAGAAAACAACGCCGAATATGGGTCAGAATAATGAACAAAAATTCAAAAGGCATAATAATAGGAGCATGCTACAGACCGCCAAATTCAGACGCCGAGCAAAATAATCTTTTATACAACGACATTAGAAATGCGTGTAGCAAAGGAGAAGCCATACTAATGGGGGATTTCAACTTCCCCCATATAAAATGGGAAAACCCGGTGGGGAGCACGACGGACGAAATTGAAATGGTAGAAATGACAAATGACTGCTTCCTAACGCAATTTGTCAAGACACCGACTAGAGGGGAGGCATGCCTTGATTTAGTCTTTTCAAATAACGAAGACAGAATAACTAAAACAGAGGTCAGAGAAACATTGGCAAACTCAGACCACAACATGGTCTCTTTCGAAGGATTTTTAAAACCCCAAAAGTAATGACTAAAGCTAAGGTTTACAATTTTAGGAAAGCAAACTATGAAGGTATGAAACTGAGACTAACAGAAGTAGATTGGAGTAAAAAAGAGAAAACATCCACAGAAAAAGGATGGCTGTTTTTTAAAAATGTAGTACTAGAGGCGCAAAACAATTACATCCCAAAAGTAGACAAATCTAAATCTAAAACAAAAAGGCCAAAATGGTTTAATAGATCAATTAAAAAAAAAAAATTCAGCGAAAAAAGGCACTTTACAAAGCATTTAAAAAGGGCCAAAAACAAAGTACACAGAAAGATTACTTGGAACTGCAAACACAAGTCAAAAAGGAAGTTAGAAAGGCCAAGAGAGATATAGAAATCACTATTGCTAAGGGGGCTAAAACCAATTCCAAAATATTTTTCCAATATTATAACAGCAAGGGAACATTCAAAGAGGAGGTTAAAAGTCTAAGAGACACAAATGGCAAAATCATAGACGAAGAAAAAAACAAATTTATTAAATGATTACTTTTCACAGGTTTTTACAAAGGAGGACACGGACAACATGCCCCACATGTCGACCTGTTCCTATCCAGTTTTAAATAACTTTAGCATAACAGAGGCAGAAGTGTTAAAGGGACTAGGAGCTCTTAAAATAAACAAATCCCCTGGGCCGGATGAGATCTTCCCAATAGTACTCAAAGAAATGAGAGAAGTTATTTACAAACCACTAACCAAGATCATGCAACAGTCTCTTGACACAGGGGTTGTACCTACAGACTGGAAAATTGCAAACGTAATACCGATCCACAAAAAGGGAGACAAAACCAAACCAGGTAACTACAGACCAATAAGCCTGACTTCTATTATATGTAAACTTATGGAAAACTTTCAGGGTGTATTAGACAACAACCCTCAAGGCTAAACTAAGGCTGGGAAGCGAGTTTTGGAACCAGAAGAAGCTGTTTAGCCTATCCAGGCTCGTCCCTTCTTAGCACACCATATGAATGGGTTATAAAACTGACAGCAATTGTTACTGCCTAACCTAAACGAACCCTCAGTAACTCAAGGTTTTAATACGGAACCTCAAAAGCACTAACAGTTTGCTTTCCTTTAAAATTATTTATAAGCCTTCTGAGTGTGTGTGTGTGTGTGTGTGGAGGGGGAGGTCCGATTTTATTATTCTTTTGATGTTTGTTACTCCCCAGTAATGTTGTTGAATCTGACACCCTGGGATCCTTCAAGAAGCTACTAACAACCAAACGAGCAAGATGGGCTGAATGGCCTCCTCGCTTGTAAACTTTCTTATGTTCTTATGTTTTAATCATTTAACGTCAAAGGTTAGGGATGCTCAATATATTTGCATCTACTTCTTTAAAACTGCTCTGTGAGAGGGAGGGATTTGGACTGACCGTCAGGTGCATGCGGGAGCCTGTGGGCGGTTCGTATTCTCAGTGTATTCCCACGCTGTCACGCAATGTTTTGTTGACAGGACTCTGCTGTGAGGAAATCGGCTGATGTTCTGTCATTGGCTGGGGTGGGACTACACGGGTGAACGAATTAATAAAAAGGCGCTGTTTTGTATCCTCTTTGGCTCATACAGGAAACATAGTGGAGCGTGACTTCACGGCCGAATCCTGAACAGTCAGAGGTTCTGGAGCAGCGACTCGGAGAGACGGAGTGGCAATTCAGAGTGACGCTTACAGACTCAGGGTGCAAGCAAGCCACACGGGTTTATTTATTGAGTGAGTGAGTTTAGTGGGACTGAGCCGTCCCACAGTGTATGAGAGGGTGCAAACAGTGCCTGTTCCTCGGGGCTCCCACCACTAGAGGGAGCAACGAGCCGCGGTAAAAACCAGCGCACTTTATTTTGTAGTTTTTCCTTAAATTATTTTGTTTTCCTTTTTCCTTTCGCCTTTCTACTTATTGTTCCTTTGGATTACACACCTGCGTGTGTTGTATGAAGACAGGGCACAATACCATTGTTGGTAGAGTGCCCCGAACTATAACAAAACACCTGCCAACCAAGGTCACCCTAATAAATCTGGGCATTTGACGGCGTTTCATATTTGAACTTTGTGTCTGTCTTGTGTCTTCCTACACCCTACCACACGTGGTGTTTGAAGTGGGATTACTGGCATTGCCAAGACACAGCAGTGCCCATTTGAAAAAAAAATCAGAATGGATGCAATGCAGTTTGCTAAGATGATGACCCTTCTGCGCCAGACACTGACAGCGGCGGTGCAGGAAGGGACTGAGGCTGCTTCCAGATGGCAGCACCCTACTAAAATGACGGCGGAGGGTCTCCCAGAGGCATACCTTCACCTGTTTGAAGCTCTGGTGGAGGCCAATCAGTGGCCCCAGGACCGGTGGGCGAGCTACCTTCTTCCACAGTTAACCGGGAGGCGCAAGCTGCTGCCCAAACTCTGTCTAGGGAGGAAATGAGGAACTATGCCACCCTTAAAACAGCTATCCTCAATAGAGTTGGAGCCACCCCTGAAGGGTACCGACGGAGACTCTAGGAGGGGAAGTAAGGAGAGATGGAACATCCCTGTACACTGGCCCACCGTCTCCGAGAGATACCAGGCACCTGAGCCCGCTCCTAGCACTGCACCCTACAAATCTGCTGCCTCAACATTAGTGCCCCACATTGCGCCTGAGAGGGTGAAGGGACTCAGGGGGGGATGGGGGGGAAGGCAGCAATTTAGATGGGCTGTGGCTGCGGGAGCTCCCGGTCCGGGAACTGGGACGGGGTGGGCTGCCCACCGCCGATCGCAGTGTCAGGCCGGGGTCTCGGACGGCCACAGCATCGTCGGAGCCCTTTGATTGCTCCTGTCTTTCAACCTCTGGCAGAGGCATCAGGGAGAGAAAGCAGCCAAACTAGGTGTTGGACATGCCTCGACCTGGGTCACCTGGCTTGCGACTGCCCCGCCATGGAGTGTGACCTCGCTGGGTCAGGTAAGCATGTTCAATTATCTAGGTCACTCCAGCAAATGAGTTTTGTTCTTCCTGTGACAGTGGAAGGGACACAAACTCAGGCTCTCTTGGATTCAGGGTGTGGTCAGTCTCTGACACAAGAAGGGTTGATCTCACCGGGGCATAAACGATTGTTGGGACGGGTTAACATTAAATGTATACATGGGGATATTCGCACCGACCCTAAGGTATGGATAACACTACAAATTGGCACTAAAACAACACGCATACAGGTAGGCTTGGTTCCTCAGTTGCCACAACCTGTCATTTTGGGGCGGGACTGCCACCAGTTCAATGATTGGGTAGCGGCTGCGGTTGCCCCGCCTTCCTCATTGGAAGATCAGGAGGAAGTAATTGGAGATATCTTTCCCTTCCGCGACCCAGCTTGGTTTTGTCACAGATTTAAACCCCGTAAAACAAAAGGGAACGCCGGGCAGCCAAGAATGAGGGCTGGCAATGGAGGGAGTCTGGTCAGGTTCGAGTGGGGGCGGTTGGCGAAGATTCTGGGGAGGTGCAGGAGCCAGCACAGGAGCCTGGTCCTTCCGCCTCGCTGGGATCGACCCGACCCCGAGTTGGAAGCCATGGGAGCTGATTTTTAGCTCGCTCCCATGACTTTCGACTCGAGCAAGGACGTGACGATGCACTCGGTCGGCTATTTGATCAAGCGGTGGTGGTTAATGGTCGGGTGGTTGAGCCTGGTTGTGTCGCCGCGTACCCACACAATTGGCTGGGGTTGGATGGCGATGTGAGGCGGTTTTTGAGCTGTGCCCAGAGTGCCAACGTGCCAGCCCCAGAGCTGTGCCACAAGCCCCCTTGTGCCATTGCCACTTGTGGAAGCTCTGTTCGAGCGTATTGGGGTATATATAGTCGGACCGCTGGAGTGAAGTGCTTCAGGATACACGCACCTGCTGGTTATTCCGGATTACGCTACACGTTATCCAGAGGCCATACAACACCCCTCTGCCTCCGCTAAATCTGTCGCTGACGAGCTTGTTAAAGTTTTCTCCCGAGTGGGGATTCCCCGAGAAACGCTTACCGACCAAGGAACCAATTTTATGTCACGGCTGGTCCGCGAATCATGCAAACTTTTGGAGATTAAGACCATCAGGACATCAGTTTATCACCCTCAATCTGATGGCTTGGTGGAGCATTTTAACAAAATTCTAAAAAGCATGATGCGTATGTTCATTGAAAGTTATGTGCGCAACTGGGATAAGCTGATTCCTCCCCTCCTTTTTGCGATTAGAGAGGTACCGCAGGCTTCCACAGGGTTCTCCCCATTCGAGATGCTGTATGGTAGGAGACCTCGGGGCGTGCTAGATCTCGTCAGAAAGATGTGGGAGGAACAGCAGGACAATTCGACCAATATATGGTCCTGTATGTGTTGGATCTGGGCAGACGTCTTGAGTCTGTAGGTTAATGGGTTTGTGACGATCTGCAGCTGGCACAACACAGGCAGGAGACCAATTACAATAAAGGGGCCCGTTTGCGCACATTTCAGCCAGGAGATAAAGTGCTTTTATTATTACCTCACTCTGAGTCTAAACTCCTGGCAAAGTGGCAAGGACCCTTTGAGGTAACACGCCGGGTTGGTACGGTGGATTATGAGGCCTGCCAGCCGGGACGAAGGAGGGAAAAGCACATTTATCATGTGAACCTCCTGAAGCCTTGGGTGCAACGGGATACGTTGTTTGCAACACCCACAGATGTCGTCACTGATTTGGGACCTGATCTTTCTGTCTTGGTGAGGATGGGGTCGGTTCAGGTTGGTAATAACCTGACACCAAGACAGAAACGTGAGGTTCACAATCTGGTGGCTGCTTTTCCTGATGTATTCTCTCCAGTCCCGGGACAGACTCGAGTATTCCATCATCATATTGAAATTGAGCTGGGGACATGAGTTTGTCAAAGGCCATACCACATACCTGAACGTAAAAGGCAGGTAGTGAAAGCGGAGATTGAGGAAATACTCAAGCTGGGGGTAATAGAAGAGTCCCAAAGTGACTGGAATAGTCCAATCGTTTTAGTAGATAAGCCAGACAGGTCGACACGATTTTGCATTGATTTTAGAAGAGTCAATGAAAAATCAAAGTTTGATGCTTATCCCATGCCCCGAGTAGATGAATTGCTGGAGCGTCTAGGCACGGCTCACTTTATGACGACAGGGGTACTGGCAGATACCCCTGACCCCAGATTCATGGGAGAGAACAGCGTTTTCGACTCCCTTCGGGTTATACCAGTTTACTACCATGCCCTTTGGGTTGCATGGAGCGCAGGCCACTTTCCAGCGAATGATGGATCGCATTTTGCTGCCCCATCAGCAGTACGCCGCTGCTTACATAGATGACGTGGTTATCCACAGTGAGGACTGGCCGAGTCATCTGGGTAAGGTAGCGGCAGTGCTGCAATCCTTGCGGGATGCCGGGCTCACTGCTAACCCAAAGAAGTGTGCAATTGGGAAGAGTGAGTCGGAGTATTTGCGGTATCGGGTAGGTGGCGGCCAGATTAGACCGCTTGTTGTAGAGGTGAAAGCCTTGGCTGACTGGCCGACTCCTACCACAAAAACCCAGGTGCGCTCTTTCTTGGGACTGGCGGGATATTATCGTAAGTTCATCCCAAACTTTGCTACTCTCGCCGCTCCCTTGACAGACCTAACCCGGAAGGCTGCCCCAAATACAGTCCAGTGGACGGAGCAGTGTCAGAGGGCCTTTCTTGCCTTGAAGAGGAGGTTGTGTAGCAAGTCAGTGCTGTGCAGTCCGGATTTTAGTCAGAGGTTTACCCCATGGACGGATGCATCTGAGACAGGTCTCGGAGCAGTGTTGTCTCAGGAGCTGCAGGGAAGCGAGCAACCGGTCCTGTATATCAGCAGGAAGCTCCTTCCCCGCGAGAAGAACTACAGTACCATCGAGAAGGAGTGTCTCGCATTAAAATGGGCAGTCGAGTCACTCCGGTACTACCTCCTGGGGCGACACTTCACCCTCATCACAGATCATGCCCCCTTGGCATGGCTCCACTGAATTAAAGATAACAACACCCGTATCACACGGTGGTACCTGGCACTGCAGCCCTATGCCTTCAGGGTTGTCCACCGAGCAAGAAAACTGCACCAAAACACAGATTTTTTCTCTTGGGAAGGCATAGAGGTGTAGGATTTTGGAATGGTGCCATTCTGAGGAGGAGGATATGTGAGAGGGAGGGATTTGGACTGACTGTCAGGTGCATGCAGGAGCCTGTGGGCAGTTCAGTATTCTCCGTGTATTCCCACGCTGTCACGCAATGTTTTGTTGACAGGACTCAGCTGTGAGGAAATCGGCTGACGTTCTGTCATTGGCTGGGGGTGGGACTACACGGGGTGATTGAATTAATAAAAGGCGCTGTTTTGTATCCTCTCTGGCTCATACAGGAAACATAGTGGAGCGTCACTTCACCGTCGAATCCTGAACAGTCAGAGGTTCTGGAACAGCGACTCGGAGAGACGGAGTGGCAATTCAGCGTGAGGCCTACAGACCCGGGGTGCAAGCAAGCCACACGGGTTTATTTACTGGGAGACTGTTTTTAGTGAGTGAGTTTAGCGGTGTATGAGAGGGTGCAAAACAGTGCCTGTTCCTCAGGGCTCCCACCACTAGAGGGAGCAACGAGCCGAGGTAAAAACCTGCACACTTTATTTTGTAGTTTTTCGTTAAAGTATTTTGTTTTCCTGTTTCCTTTTTACTTATTGTTCCTTTGGATTACACACATGTGTGTGTTGTATGAAGACAGGGCACAATACCATTGTTGGTAGAGTGCCCTGAACTATAACAAAACACCTGCCAACCAAGCTCACCGTAATAAATCTGGGCGCCTGTGCTGGCGTTTCATATTTGAACTTTGTGTCTGTCTTGTGTCTTCCCACACCCTACCACATGCTCATTTACCAAAAAAAAATACTGAAAGGTTAGGATCACACAAAGAAAATAAGAAAGAAAGAAAGAAAGAAAGAAAGAAAGAAAGAAAGAAAGAAAGAAAGAAAGAAAGAAATATTGTGTCTGAATATTTCAGTAGCTAATGACTCATTTGTACAGCTTGACAATATACAGCAGTGTGCAAATGTATTACAACAGCTCAAGATTCATGATTTATATCCTTTATATAGCAGATCACGTGATCTAAGCACAGGTTTTAATTGGAGGATCCCAGAGAGTTTTTTTTTCATTCGAGGAGGCAAGTCTCCATTGCAAGTTCCAATCTGCTATAGCCTCAAACCTGTCCTGGACTGGAGGAAGCACCCTTTCTCTTTGGGGGTGAGGGGAAGAACCTTTTTCTCCTGAGTAAACAATTTGTATTTAAACAGACCTCTGTAGGACTGGAGCTTTGCATTAACCCACTAGCGCCAAAGAAACCTATTACAGACAGACCACACATATTTGTTTTATTGCTTATTTCTATAAGATGGCATTTGTTAAACAGGAAGAAACTTAAAAGAAACTCAAAAAGCTGCTGTTCCATAGAGAGAAGAGTACAGTCCATACCATGCATAAAAAACAGAAGTCTGTGAAAAAATAGCTATAAGCAAAGCAATAAAAGATTTATGAAAATGTAGTGTGTTATTTATTTATTTAGCAGAACCCTTTATCAAAGGTAACTTACAGGGGAGTACAAGGGTTACAACGCAAGCTTAATATATAATACAGTATAGTTTACAGCAAGTGCAAATGCTTACTCTAAACTATACAGGAAGTGGGTGTATTTCTGAGTTCGGATTGACGGTTTCTGTTTGCCTGTTGAGGAGTTTTAGCGGCAGGCTAGGATATTGTCTTCTTTGCTGATCACCCAGAGCACACCGGGTCATATGGCACATGCTTGCTTTTAACACACATGGTCAGATCGGTCCAGTCAGTGCCGGCAGGATTATCAACGCTGACCCCGTCCCTGA
>CM060277.1:7677664-7750035 GCA_030684275.1 Acipenser oxyrinchus oxyrinchus | reverse complement strand
CTTGGAAACAGTTGTTGACACAGACTTCACCGCGTGCAGAGATATACATGTGTGACGGGGTACATCCTGCCCTTATGTTTATAACAACCAAATGAGCAAGATGGGCTGAATGACATCCTCTCGTTTGTAAACTTTCTTATGTTCTTATGTTCTTATGTATTGTTTTGTATTTGTGTCATGTTATTATTATTTAAAATGTATCAATGTTTGGTGTGCATGGGTGTTTTAGGTCGGCAGGGAAGGAGAAATTACCTTCCCTGCCAAATCACTTCACTTGCAGACTGTAAAAGAGGCATGGATCACAGCTGTATAAAAGAGGCCTGGATCACAGCTGCATAAAAGAGGCACAGATCACAGCTGTATAAAAGAGACATGGATCACAGCTGTATAAAACAGGCACAGATCACAGCTGTATAAAAGAGGCACAGATCAAAGCTGTATAAAAGAGGCACAGATCACAGCTGTATAAAAGAGGCACAGATCAAAGCTGTATAAAAGAGGCACAGATCACAGCTGTATAAAAGAGGCACAGATCACAGCTGTATAAAAGAGGCACAGATCACAGCTGTATAAAAGAGGCACAGATCAAAGCTGTATAAAAGAGGCATAGATCACAGCTGTATAAAAGAGACATGGATCACAGCTGTATAAAAGAGGCATAGATCACAGCTGTATAAAAGAGGCATGGATCACAGCTGTATAAAAGAGGCACAGATCACAGCTGTATAAAAGAGGCACAGATCACAGCTGTATAAAAGAGGCACAGATCACAGCTGTATAAAAGAGGCATAGATCACAGCTGTATAAAAGAGACATGGATCACAGCTGTATAAAAGAGGCACAGATCACAGCTGTATAAAAGATGCATGGATCACAGCTGTATAAAAGAGGCACAGATCACAGCTGTATAAAAGAGGCACAGATCACAGCTGTATAAAAGAGGCATAGATCACAGCTGTATAATAGAGGCACAGATCACAGCTGTATAAAAGAGGCACAGATCACAGCTGTATAAAAGAGGCATGGATCACAGCTGCATAAAAGAGGCACAGATCACAGCTGCATAAAAGAGGCACAGATCACAGCTGTATAAAAGAGGCACAGATCACAGCTGTATAAAAGAGGCACAGATCACAGCTGTATAAAAGAGGCACAGATCACAGCTGTATAAAAGAGGCATGGATCATAGCTGTATAAAAGAGGCATAGATCACAGCTGTATAAAAGAGGCACAGATCACAGCTGTATAAAAGATGCATGGATCACAGCTGTATAAAAGAGGTATAGATCACTGCTGTATAAAAGAGGCACGGATCACAGCTGTATAAAAGAGGCACAGATCACAGCTGTATAAAAGAGGCATGGATCACAGCTGTATAAAAGAGACATGGATCACAGCTGTATAAAAGAGGCACAGATCACAGCTGTATAAAAGAGGCACAGATCACAGCTGCATAAAAGAGGCATAGATCACAGCTGCATAAAAGAGTCATGGATCTAGGGAAATAGGGATCGACTCCCAATCCCTAAAAACAGGCAGGCGGGTTACATTACACACGGGAATACACACACAAAAGATACACAAAACAGCGGCGGAATACAGCGGGAGGGAATAAACACACAGCAGGTAAACACAGACAGACAGCGGGTGGAGGTAGGAAAAGCAGACATATTACTGTAAGATATTGCATTGCTTTTAAATGCTAATAATGAATCTGTATGTACAGAATGCTATGTTAAATTGAGATAAAGGCAGAAAAAAATGTTTTAAAATCACGAGGCCAGCATTTTAAATGTGATATCTGTTCCCCTTTCTCTTAGTATTGTATTAACATCACTGCACTGCTCCTCGATTGGACTCTTATAAACTGGACAGAAGTGCCACAGAATTCCCTGGATGAGATTCTGCTCTAGTGGCTGAAACACAGAGACAATATTTTAATAAGAAGGGGCTTGTATAAAGAGTTAACACAAGTATAAACACTTTCTCTCCAAATGATGTTTTCATATGTGCATAGAGCACGAGAGATCTCAGTGAATGGTAAATGGAGCAAACATCTCAGTTTCTGCTGAACCTGTTTATCAAAACCTCAGTCCCAAACCTCACCTCTAAGATCTTTATATAACTCCTGGAATTCAGAAACACAGGTAAGTTTTGTTTCTTGAAACCCATCCCTGTCTCTGTATCATTTCAACAGAAACAGCAGCAGCACGTATTGTGATTCCAGCCCAGGATCACACTTCATGGTGAATCGAGGGTATTGACACAACAGCTGCAGTGTGGAGTAGTGGTTAGGGCTCTGGACTCTTGACCGGAGGGTCATGGGTTCAATCCCAGGTGGGGGACACTGCTGCTGTACCCTTGCGCAAGGTACTTTACCTAGATTGCGCTAGTAAAAACCTAACTGTATAAATGGGTAATTGTATGTACAAATAATGTGATATATTGTAACAATTGTAAGTTGCCCTGGATAAGGGTGTCTGCTAAGAAATAATAATAATTATTCCAATGGCTGGAGTTCCATCATTCTTATATTCCTGTACAGAACTAGACACTCTAACACAGCAGTCAAACACATTGTTAACACTGTGATAAATCAGGAGAAATGGACAGTCTAAACATGGAAACAAGCTTGTTCTTGTTATTATATTTACAATTATAATTTTGTTTTTAATTTAAAACCTCATTATAAGTATTATTACAGTTAAAATGTGTTTTAAAAAATCATCCTCTAAAAAACTTGATTTTATACCACCAAAATAGTATTTTAATCAACAGTCTTTAATAAAACAGTGCTTTGAACAGCACTTAAGGTTGAGTGAGCAGGGCCCTACATTACCAATGGGACCAGGTAAAGTGCCAAGTGAAAAGAATTGCTTTCATTCAGACTCTGTGCAGGTGCAAAGTTTGTCCTGTAGAGGGGGACAAAGGCAAGGCCTAAAACATGTTTCTGCTTTTCCACAGAGGGCAAATTGAACATGTAATGCAATTTGATTGTGATTTATGTTAGCCATGGAAAAGAATAGAACTCCCTCCCTCCAAAAACAATTGAGAACTGAAGAGGGGCATGCAGTGGGGGCATTTCTGTCCATTTTATCCACTCAGATCCCTTGCTTTCTAAATATATTGGTGTTTAAGAGATTTTATTTCAACTCTAGGTTGACGCTCAAGCCTGGTGCTGGTAGCCCACATCCATAATAAAGCCATTGGCAACGAATGCCCAGTTATCCTGATTTCATTAATTTTGGGGGTAGAAATTTGACTTTTTTGCCATGTTAGGTACCCATGACAGATTCTACTTAAGGCTAGTGTACAGTGTATTGCATCTTATAGCCATGGGACAGACATTTCTAAGCTTAAAGCAATTGGTTATGCGATCACCAAACATGAAGATAACAAAAGTGTAAAAGGATGAACAAAATATCTGTGCTTTGCAAAGGGCGTCATTGTTTATTTATTTATGTATTGCAAAGAGCTGCATTTTTTAAGAATTTGTAGTAGCTTCAGAGTTTTGTTTATAACCTTACTTATAAAACAACCTATTTATAAAACACTATCATTTTATGAGTCAAACGGTAATAATTTGAAACGTTGAATAAATGGTGTCACATAAAAAAATAAATAAATAAAAGCACAAGAGATCTCAGTGAATGATCAATGGTAGCAAACAAGTTTCTGCTAATCCTGTTTATCAAAACTTGGTCCAAAACCCTGCCTCTTAGAGCTTTATATAACTCCTGGAATTCAGAAACTCAGGTAAGTTTAGTTTCTTGTGAAATCCAACCCTATCTCTGTGTCTTTTCAACAGAGATAGCAAAAGCACAAATTGAGATTCCAGCCCAGGATCACACTTCATGAGGAATCGAGGTTTTAAATCAGAAAGAGATGGTTTTGCACAATCTGCATTGGAATCTGGCTGCATGTCTGATAATGCACATCTGTATCTGAAGAGTAACTCTCCTGTTAAGCCTGTACTATATGTGCAGCCTGAGCTCCATAAATCACTTGATAATCCACCAGGTCGTACCATAGTTTGTGCTCTTGGTTCTCTCATTGAACCTCTCTCAAATTGCATTGATTTGTATCTCAGACCACTATTGGTGGAGTTACCCTCACATCTAAGGTATACAGGTGCGTTCATAAAACAATTATTTCCCCTGATGTTGTGATCGTACATCAATATCCCACATGCAGATGGCTTAAATGCATTGAGGATCTTTTTAGATAAACTAACCACAGTTTGATTGCTTGATATGGCGCACATTGTTCTCACTAGAATTTGATTTTTACATGATCATTTTTATTTTTATTTAAAGAAGTTTTATTTGCAGGTACAGGGCACAGCCATGGGTGCTTATTTTGCCCCGGATTATGCCAATCTTTTAATGGATTTTCAGAACAGCACCATGTTTAATCACAACACGTTATACTGATGACATCTTTTAATCTGGTCTGGTGCAAGTTTTGAATTGGACGTCTGCGTGGATTACCTCAATGCTTTTCTAAACCTGGCCTCAATACAAACCCCTCTTAGACCTTTATAGAACTACTGGAAATCAAAAACACAGGGAAGTTTAGTTTGTTGTTGTGAAATCGTCGGTCTCTCTGTCTCACTGCAATAAGAATGTAGGGCCACCATGGAACTCATTCACCTGCCATAGCACTATCAATAGGGTGTACACTATGGGACTGATACACCTGTCATAGCACTGTCAATAGAATCAGTCCTGTGAAGGTCAGACCATTTCTCAAATCACAGTGTATAGTATCAGTAGATAAACTCTTCTGTTCTCTTGCATCTGTTCCTTTCATGAAAACTGATTTTTCTGACTTCACTATGATCTCATGGTATGTGATGTCATTGTGCACCACACCCCTTAGCTGTGAGGTCACACGGTTGCTCACGGCTCTCAGGTGTCCAGCCTCCTGTCTAGAGCAGATGGAGAAGCAACAGAAATAGCTGCACAATACATTGCATCCTGCAGCCACCTCATGCAGCCTCCCAGTGCATCTACTGTGCTCTTATAGTGAGGAGTATTGCAATGTATTGGATGCACTAGCTTTGGCAGTACTTTTGCAAACCTTGTCATGCGAATAAAGTCATTTTGAGTTTGACAGGGGGAGGAAGGGAGGAGAGGAGCTGAGCAAGAGAGATAGATGAGAGGGAAGTGAAAGAGATGGATAAAGAGAGGTAGAGGAAGGGAGAGATGGGCAAGGATACAGAAATAGCTGAACATGCTATACATGCTAATTTTGAATGTACTGACATTTTATATAAAACTAGAAACAGTGCTCACTAATTAAAGTGCTGATACTTGAGGACAAAGACATTCTACTGAACAGAACAGCAAATCTGCACAATCCAATCCTGTTTGTATTGTATACAAGGCTGAGATCTAACCCACTATATGCATGTACTTATATAATAACATATGCAGTCTAAACATGCCCAAAGCTTCCTTGAATCTCCATTGACTTTAGAGTCCTTTCACAGAGGAACATGTTGTGATGTTATAAGGAGGCTCACACTCCAATCACTCATCAGAGTCATTTTAGAATCACAAATTGTATTTTAAGACGATGGTTATGTTCTTTTGTATTTAACATAATACTTTTCCATTTTCCCAAAGCACGATTGATTTGAAGATCTTGTTGTGTTGTTCAGATCCTTCATAGCCCAGCTCCTCAGTGCCTTTCAGAAATGTTGTCTGAATACCATGGCGGATTACCGAACGGGCAACTGGGGCAGTTGCCCAGGGGCCTCAGGCCACCAGGGGACCCCGACGACATGTCATTTAACGTGCATTTATGCCACTGAAATAAATTAAAATGAGCAAGTCAACTGTCCAATGTTTACACACTCACTGTTTAAGCGCGACAAATTGACCAATTAAATCGTGTGAATATTTTCTACCAGAAGACATACCCTTTACGATTGGTACAATGGTAAGGGAGGGTGGGTTTAATGTAAAGGCTGACAAAATTAAGAAAAAACGTAGCTAGACAGCGAAGAGCAAAACCAGAAAAAGAATGGATCAACGCACTCCTAGCGGGTACGTTAAGCGAACATTATTCACCTCTAATCTTAATAAATCCCGTTTGTGCAAAATTAAAGAGCTTGAATCCAAGCTTGCCCTTCTGGAGCGCACGCTAAAAAGCTTGTTCTCTGAAGCCGTTGCACTCGAATTGGATATTACTAGCAAGGATCTGAATATATTGCTTAGACGGCGTGCAGAGTTTTTTTGTCCATAGGGCGAGACAAAACTATTATTTCCATGGCAGCAGACCGAGTCACCTCCTTGCGTTAAGGCTTCGCAATAATGAAACCTTTGCTAATAGTTCCTCTATTAAAAATACGAGAGATGATATAGTTTCTGATCCGACTTTGATTAACTCTGAATTTCGCTCATTCTATTCGAAACTGTATACTTCAGATATCTCATTTGACAAATGTAAACAATTTCTTGCAGGTCTCCAGTTACCACGTCTCTCGGATGGCGAATCAGCGGATTTAGGCGCTCCGATCTCTTTGATAGAGTTAAAAGAGGCATTGCAAAGTATGAATACGGGCAAGGTGCCCGGGTTTGATGGTCTTCCCCTGAGTTTTTCTCGCTTTCTGGGATCAGCTAGGACCATTACTATCATTACTATTGGAAATGATGCAGACAGCCTTGGAGTTGGGCTCCTTCAGCAGAGATGTTAACTCCGCTATTATTTCATTATTACTTAATTATTAATATTATTATTACTTATCTCTTTGTTCCAGTTATCGCCCCTGTCCTTAATAAATTCTGACATTAAATTGTATGCCAAGGTGCTCGCACGTAGACTTGAGACCTACATGACTAAACTAATTCATCACGATCAAACAGGATTTATTAAGTCCCGATTGGCAACAGATAACGTTCGTCGTCTCCTTCATATTATTCATGCCGCCAAGGATAATAAAACTTCATGTGCGATTTTGTCTTTAGATGCTGAAAAGGCTTTTGACCGGGTGGAGTGGGATTATCTTTGGTCTGTCTTAGATCACATGAGCCTGGGGACGGAATGTATTAAAATGATTAAAATGTTATATGCAAACCCCTCCGCGATGGTGCTATCAGGGTCTAAATGTTCATCGCAGTTCTCTTTTGCACAGGATACTAAACAAGGTTGCCTTCTCTCTCTGTTGCTTTTTGCAATATCATTGGAGCCTCTTGCACAAGCAATTCGACAGTCTGCTAATTTTGTTCCCATCAACATAAAAAATATATGCAACATCGCATCTCGATGTACGCTGATGATATCCTGTTATTTTTTGAGGATATTTCCCAATCACTGCCATCCATACTTTCTGTTTTCAATCATTTTAGCACATTTTCGGGATATAAGATTAATTGGTCTAAGTCTGCCCTACTGTCTTTAAATGCAGAAACGTTAAATAGTACTTTACCTGTAAACATACCGGTGGTTAAACAGAAGTGTAAATTTATTAGGTTATTACTGTACTAACCAACTTTAATAACATACTTAAAAAGAATTGAAATACATTTAAACAGATGGATGCAACTTCCTCACTCGTTTCAAGCCCATATTTCCATAATAAAAATTAATGCTTCCCCATGTATTAATTTTTTAGCTCAATGCTTCCACCCCTACACCCCTTTACCAGATTTTAAACTTTATTTTTGGTCATTTGTATTGCGCCCGCTCACAGTTTGGTTTGAGGCTGATGCTCCTGTCTCATGGCGACAACTGGAAGAAAACTCCGTCTTTCCTCACAGATTACAAGACCTGGTTTATTCTAACATTTCCATGAAGCAATGTACATTACGATTTGGTCCTATCGTCTCTTACTTGATCACAGTGTGGTGATTGGTTGAAAGACATATTAAAATTGGAACAAAGTGGTATTCGCATTCTCCCATTTTTACAATGCTGCACTTCTATCTGGCAGTCGCCCTTTCGTTTTTCCTCAATGGTCTAATTTAGGGATTCACACTTTAGCGAATATTACCAAAGACAACTACCTTTGTTCATTTCATGACCTACAATTACGATATAATTAATCAGGTACTTTTTTTTATTTTTATTTGCGTCTTCGCTCTGCAATGCGTGCTTACGGTGTTCCCTGGGGCACAGAGCTACCGTCTCACGCTTTACACAATATGTTGAAAGTAAGGGGTAGTAAAACGGGTCTGCTCTCCAAACTATATACTTATCTGTTGAGACCCTCATATAAATCACTTGCATTAACCTCTATTTGGTATAGGGACATACCACGTGTAGAAGGAGACATTTCCTGGGATGCTGTTTGGAACAATTTAAGATGTGTTTCTAAAAACCCTAATCATCAATTGATTCTTTTCAATTTTGCCCATAGAATATATTTAACCCCTTGTTGTACTACATTGTTGTATTGTCTCATTTCCCTAAAAATAATAAAACAAAATTGGTCACAAAAAAATGACCTGGGTGTGCTCTGGGTGATCAGCAAAGAAGACAATATCCTAGCCTGCCGCTAAAACTCCTCGACAGCCCAACAGAAACCGTCCATCCGAACTCAGAAATACACCCACTTCCTGTATAGTTTAGAGTAAGTATTTGCACTTAATGTAAACTATACTGCATTATATATTACACTACATTTTTACAAATCTTTTATTGCTTTGATTATAACTTTTTTCATAGACTTGTGTTTTTTATGCATGGTATGTACTCTACTGTTCTCTATATGGAATATCAGCCTTTTGAGTTTCTTTTAAGTTTCTTCCTGTTTAACAAATGCCATTTATAGTAATAAAGCAATAAAAACAAAACAAATATGTGTGGTCTGTCTGTAATAGGTTTCTTTGGCGCTAGTGGGTTAATGCGAATGCTCCAGCCCTACAGAGGTTGGTTTAAATACAAATTGTTTACTCAGGAGAAAAGGGTTCTTCCCCCTCACCTCCCAAAGAGAAAGGGTGCTCCCTCCAGTCCAGGACAGCTTCGAGGCTATAGAAGATAGGAGCTTGCAACGGAGGATTACCTCCTCTGATAAAAAAAAAAAACAAATAAACTCTCTGGGCGCCTCCAAGTAAAACATGTATATAAAGGATATAAATCACGAATCTTGAGCTGTTCTAATACATTTGCACACTGCTGTATATTGTCAAGCTGTACAAGTAGTCATCAGCGACTGAAATATTCAGACACAATAAAACCAATGCAACACCCGGTTTAATGGCATTTTTCTTTCTTTCTTTCTTTCTTTCTTTCTTTCTTTCTTTCTTTCTTTCTTTCTTTGTGTGATCCTAACCTTCCAGCACACGCACACACACACGCACACACACACGCACACACACACACACACACACACTCTCACAAGGCTTATAAAGGATTTTAAAAGAAAGCAAACTGTTAGTGGTTTTGAGGTTCCATATTAAAAGTTTGAGTTACTGAGAGTTTGTTAAGGTTAGGCAGGACGTGCCTTGAAAGGCTAAACAGCTTCTTCTTGTTACAAAACTCACTTCCCAGCCTTTGTTTAGCCTTGAGGGTCCACACCCTTAAAGTTTTGCATAACCTAGAATTTTAAGATTGAGACATAATTATATATATCCAAGAGTAAATTATAATAATTATATAATAATATATATATATATATATATATATATATATATATATATATATATATATATATATATATATATATATATATATATATATATATATATATATCACAGTAAAACTTCAAGAAGGTTTAATTGAGACTGACCTCTTCTGTAAACCTACTGACATGCACCAGTATTTACACATGTCCTCTGCACATCCGATACACACTAAAGGGCAATCCCAAAGGGTCTAGGAATAAGAATACGAAGAAATAGCTCAAAAGAAAGTGACTATGTAAAACAAAGACATGTATTAAAATAAATCTTAAAAAAGAGGATACAAAGAAAGAATTATAGAGACAGAGTTAAGAAAAGTGGATAAACTAAAAAGAGATGATCTACTAGATTTTAAAAATAGAGATAAAAAGTTCAAAAGAGTCCCATTAGTAATGACTTACTATAAACTTTTGCCCAATATTTCTAAGATAGTTTGGAAACACTTGCAGATTCTACATAATTCAGAAAAATTAAAAAAAAAGTATTTCTTAAGGCCCCAGTTGTATCATTCAAAAGAGAAGCTAATTTAGGTGATATTTTAGTTCACAGTAAACATTAAAGAATAATTGACAAAATAGGTTCTACTGAACATGTGCACCAGTAGATGTAAAGTGTGTAAATACATAGACAAAAGTAAAAATATAATTAAACATAAGAACACCACATATCCACTAAAAACTAATACCTACTGTCAAAATAGCAATGTTGTTTATGGAATAGCCTGTGAAAAATGTGATGAAATCAAATATGTTGGCGAGACTGGAACTACTTTATATAAAAGAATTCAGAACCACCTTTCATTAATTAGAAATAAAAAATGAATGAACCAATAGTACAGCACTTCACCAGTCAAGGACATGACATAAATGATGTAAAGTTTGTAGTATTAGAACAGCTAAAATTAGACAATGCGACA
The DNA here is from genome assembly GCA_030684275.1 of Acipenser oxyrinchus oxyrinchus. Lineage (NCBI taxonomy): Eukaryota > Metazoa > Chordata > Actinopteri > Acipenseriformes > Acipenseridae > Acipenser > Acipenser oxyrinchus. The sequence goes on along the minus strand of CM060277.1, from coordinate 7,739,490 downwards.
TATAGAAGAATAAAAGAAAGTAAATGGATAAATAGACTGAACACGATTATGCCAGCAGGACTCAACAGAAAAGAATGAACTAATTAACTTAAATAAATATATAACATTTAAATAAATAAACAAAATTTGTTCAAAAGTTGTGCATGCTGATGCGCTGGGGAGGCCAAATCTAGACTGATCCTCAGAGCCAGCATTGCATGATATAATAAAAATATAAATTTATATAAAGTAATGTTAATTAGAATTAATACAGATTCAAAGATAGAAGTAAAAGTGATGTCACAATATTTAGAACAGCATTACATCATGTAAGAATAAATCATAGATTTGAATGTAAACAATAACAAGTAGTTGTCATGCTGTCAAAACCTATATATACCTCCAATGTTTTGATTCAAACACAAGCTCCCTTGAGAAAGATATGTGCAACATATCGAAACGTTAGGCAGCTGGCTCTTTGAGCTGAAATATATATATATACACTACCGTTCAAAAGTTTGGGGTCACTTAGAAATTTCCTTGTTTTCGAAAGAAAAGCAAATTTTTGTCCATTAAAATAACATCAAATTGATCACAAATACAGTGTAGACATTGTTAATGTTGTAAATGACTATTGTAGCTGGAAACGGCTGATTTGTAATGGAATATCTACATAGGCGTACAGAGGCCCATTATCAGCAACCATCAGTCCTGTTCCAATGGCACGTTGTGTTTGCTAATCCAAGTTTATCATTTTAAAAGGCTAATTGATCATTAGAAAACCCTTTTGCAATTATGTCAGCACAGCTGAAAACTGTTGTGCTGATTAAAGAAGCAATAAAACTGGCCTTCTTTAAAAACATATTTTTTATATTTTATTTAACATAGTGTAATCGAAGAAACTACAAAATTATATCATTAAAAAAAGTCTACATAAAGCAGTAATAGTAGTACAGTAGAATTTCATGTTCAGATTTCGAAATGTCACATTTTTAAAACTTTTTCTCAGTTTTTCGTTTATATGGAAAACTACAAAGCGATATGCAATTCAATATGATAATGTGGGGTTAACATGGGTTTCAGTTCAAATGTTTGCTTTAATCTGCCCTTATTTGATTTCCCATGGTGATGACGTTGTAGGGTTTTCCTGTTTCTCTAGTCTTCTCTCCCCAAGGCGTTTGGGTATATAAACCCTCCTCCTGGGTTTATTGGGAGACACCAAGTCTTGCTTGCTGAGACTCAACTGACTGCAACCATGAGAGCTTCTCTACTCTTCCTGCCACTGTTTGTGGGCTCCAGCCTGGGTAAGTGAGGGGGGAGGTAGGGTTTGAAATCTAAAGGTAAATGTTGAAACCCTTTCTTTCTTTTATGCAAACAGTCGTCCATAGAAGATAACCATAGTTAGACCTCTTTTATCCCAATTCTAGCTTAGTTACAGGTAGAGAAAACTAATTGATATGTTGTATCAATCACTGTGTTTAATTAGATGCAGTGTATTATCTTGGGAAGCGTTTACATGCCTTCATGGCACATGACTTACTGTTGGCCTCCTCAAGTACAGTGGTAGTATTTTATTCAAATGTAACAGGATGCTGTAGAGTGAATTTCCACACCATTACTGCTACTGGCTTCAACTGACTTCATAACAAAGTCAATGAATTTCGGTTTCAATTTTTAAACCTTGTAAATGCCGAGACGTAAAAATGTAACAATTGCAGATTCTGGCAACTGCTATACATTTGACCTGTTTACCAAAAAAAATATTGTCACGATTTAAGAGGGACTGGAATGGGAAGGAAGCTGTGATGTATGCGTTGTGTTTTCCAGCTGGACTGCCAAATGATTGACGGGCGCCTCAAGCAGATCGACGTCAGCAACGGGCAGGTGTTCGGCGTGAACAGCGAAGACTCGATCTTCACTCGTTACGGAAACAACTGGGTGCAGCTCCCAGGAGCCCTCAAACACGTGACCGTGGGGCCCGCTGGAGTCTGGGGCGTCAACAAGAACAATCTCATCTACAAGTTGGTTGGGGGAGGCTGGGAACAAGTTCAAGGTAGGGATTCTATCCACCCAGAACACAATGAACTGACCACAAACCTGTCCCAATAAAAAAATACATTTATTGTTTCCTAAGAAGTGTGTTAAATTATGGTCAAAAGTTTACCATCACCTAAAATTTTAGGAATTAAAAATAAATAAAATAAAAATAAGATTATATGAACATATTTTTTATCTTTTATTTAACATCATGTAATCAAAAAAACTACAAACTGACATTGCAAATAAAGTCTACCGGATGCCATAATAGTAGGACAGTAGTATTTCGAAATATCACATTTTTCTTCAATTGGTCACTGTTTTCTTTAAGTACTGTATATGGAAAAGAAGACTACAAAGTGTTAGTATGTAATTCAATATGTTAACGTAACATTATTTCAGCAGGTTTCATTCGACTTTATGAATAAACATTACTTAATTCTATAGGGTGGTGATGAAAAATGTTTTGCCATAGCTGTAGGCACTAGGTCCTTGTTAGGAAGGGTGAGTCTTGTATTATCCACAAAGTTTCTAACCAAACTGCTTACATCTACTCCACAAGTTTGTTCATTTTGGTTTTATACAGCTTTCTACTGCCCTGCAGCCATACAGTACTTAAGAACATAAGAACGTTTACAAACGAGAGGAGGCCATTCAGCCCATCTTGCTCGTTTGGTTGTTAGTATCTTATTGATCCCAGAATCTCATCAAGCAGCTTCTTGAAGGATCCCAGGGTGTCAGCTTCAACAACATTACTGGGGAGTTGGTTCCAGACCCTCACAATTCTCTGTGTAAAAAGTGCCTTCTGTTTTCTGTTCTAAATGCCCTTTATCTAATCTCCATTTGTGACTCCTGGAGATTTCTAACAGGTTTTACAGTGTAATATTTAAAGAGGACTTCAGACTGCCTCAGTCTTCTATAACAGCCTGGCTGCTTCTCTCCCTCCCTCCCTGCCATCCTCACTCTGGTACATTCCTCGCAGGTCAACTGAAGCAGATTGATGCGGGAGGCAATCAATTTGTCGCCGGAGTCAACATGCTGGACAACATCTACTGCTTGAATCGCGATCCCACTGTGACCACGTTAGGCGGCGCTGCCTCCATTCCCTGGAACTTGCTTACCGGGGCCCTCAAGTACTACTCATGTGGCCCTTACAGCTGCTGGGGGTGAACGCCGCTGACCAGATCTTCGTGATGAAGGGGTGACCCCGGATTCCTGCATGGGCAGCAATACGTGGCAGCAGGTCCCTGGGCGCTGTCCATGATCGAGGTGTCCACTGACGGCAGGGTGTATGGGGTCAACTCTGCCGGGAACGTGTACCGCAGGTGAGCACGACGGCTCCTTAAATAAAACAGGCATTATGCATTCGGGCTTAATGACATGCACAGTGTCTGTCTTGTTCCATCTTTTTTCATGTAATTTTCTGTTAAAAACATTCTTACTTTAAACAGTAAGTAGTGGGGTTACATGTCCCCACGTGCTCCTACAACTGTTTACATCACGTATCTGTCATTTTTCTTTTTCATTGTTCACATCCTGACGCATTTCTACACCTATAACTGTCGCAGTCTGTTTCAAAGCTCTTTTCAAAATGTCCGCTCTAGGGGCTCATGAGTGGCGCATCCAGTAAAAGCACTCGCTAGAGTGCAGGGTGCACTCTATAGCCTGGACGTCGCCGGTTCGAGTCCAGGCTATTCCACAGACGACCGTGGACGGGAGCTCCCAGGGGGCGGCGCTCAATTGGCCAAGCGTCGTCCGGTGGGAGGGAGGGTTAGGTCGGCCAGGGTGTCCTCGGCTCACCGCACACCAGCGACCCCTGTAGTCTGGCCGGCGCCTGCGGGCTTGCCTGTAAGCTGCGTTGTCCTCCGACGCTGTAGCTCTGAGGCGGCTGCACGGTGGGTCGGCAGAGTGTAAAGAAGCGGGCGGCTGACGGCACATGCTTCGGAGGACAGCGTGTGTTCATCTTCGCCTCCCGAGTCAGCGCAGGGGTGGTAGCAGTGAGCTGAGCCTAAAAATAATTGGGCATTTCAAATTGGGGAGAAAATAATAAAACTAATTGGCAACGACTAAATTAAAAAAAAAAAAGTCCGCTCTAGTGCACTGATAGTGTAAGGATTATTGCCCAGATTGTCAAACAGGTAACACAGCAAGAACAATTATTGATGTGGTACGGAACAGAAAAGTCAGAGCACATGTTATGTATTTTTCTTTCTTTTTTCCTGCAGTGATTTACAGGACAGATCTCAAACCCCAGTGCACTAGAGAGGACATTTTGAAAATAGCACTGCACAGGAGTGACATTTTAACAAAAAGTGATCATGATTGTAAGATTATTATAATGTATTAATTTTTTTCAGGGATGGGGTCAGCGTTGCTAATCCTGCTGGCACTGACTGGATCGATCTGACCATGTGCGTTAAAAGCAAGCATGTGTCATATGACCTGGGTGTGCTCTGGGTGATCAGCAAAGAAGACAATATCCTAGCCTGCCGCTAAAACTCCTCCATAGTCAAACAGAAACTGGCCTTACGGAACTCAAATACTCCCACTTACTGTATAGTTTAGAGTAAGTATTTGCACTTGCTGTAAACTATACTGGATTATATATTATGCTTGCTTTGTAACCCCTGTACTCCCCTGTAACCCCTGTAAGTTACCTTGGATAACGACGTCTGCCAAATAAATAAATAACACACTACATTTTCACAAATCTTTTATTGCTTTGCTTATAGCTAATTTTTTTCACAGACTTCTGTTTTATATGCATGGTATGTACTCTACTCTTCTCTCTATGGAACAGCAGCTTTTTGAGCTTCTTTTAAGCTTCTTCCTGTTTAAGAAATGCCATCTTATAGAAATAAAGCAATATAAAAAAACAAATATGTGTGGTCTGTCTGTAATAGGTTTCTTTGGCACTAGTGGGTTAATGCGAATGCTCCAGTCCTAAAGAGGTCTTTTTAAATACAAATTGTTTACTCAGGAAGAGAAAGGTTCTTCCCCCCAAGAGAAAGGGTGCTCCCTCCAGTCCAGGACAGGTTTGAGGTTATAGCAGATAGGAGCTTGCAACGGAGGTTTGCCTCCTCAGATGAAAAATAAAACTTTCTGGGATCCTCCAATTAAAACCTGTGCTTAGATCACGTGAACTGCTATATAAAGGATATAAATCATGAATCTTGAGCTGTAGTAATACATTTGCACACTGCTGTATCTTGTCAAGCTGTACAACGAGTCATCAGCAACTGAAATATTCAGACACAATAACAACAATACACCCGGTTTAATGGCATTTTCCTTTCTTTCTTTCTTTCTTTCTTTCTTTCTTTCTTTCTTTCTTTCTTTCACATTTTAAACCATACCCCAAAGTCACCAGTAAATTAAGAGTAGATGCAAATGTATTGAGCATCCCTAACCTTTCACATTAAATGGTTAAACTCACAAACATCAGAGGCATGATAATAAAATCTGACCCAGAATTAAGATTAAGATATAATATATACATATTTGTAAGATCCATTATAAATGTACACTGTTTTGCGGTAGACAGTAAACATTTTGAAACTGCTTTCTTTACTCATGATTGCTTTCCATATAAGCAGCATAACTATACAGCACCTCTATACAGACGTGAGGAGATTAATATTAAACACCTCCATTGCTTCTGTAGTTCTGATTTGTATGAAATTAAACCACTGGAACTGAAAATCTTGAAAATGATCAGAATAGCCATATTAGTAATTGATTACTTTAATAGGCCAAACATGCAATTAAATTCAAATAGTAAGAGAAAACGAACACACAGCCACAGATGGTAGGCTAATACACACAAGACTTTCTAGAAGTTGTTTAAGATGCCTAATTAAAGGACAAAGTGGTCTAACATTTTCACACACAAGGTTTTCATGCAGGTACGTATATAAAGGATATAAATCATGAATGTTGAGCTGTTCTAATACATTTGCACACTGCTGTATATTGTCAAGCTGTACAACGAGTCATCAGCGACTGAAATATGTTCTTTCTTTCTTTCTTTCTTTCTTTCTTTCTTTCTTTCTTTCTTTCTTTCACATTTTAAACCATACCCTGAAGTCACTGGTAAATTAAAAGTAGATGCAAATGTATTGTGCAACCCTGACCTTTCACATTAAATGGTTAAACTAACAAACATCAAAGGCATGATAATAAAATCTGACCCCCCCAACCCCTCCTCACACACGATCACACACACTCACAAGGCTTGTCAAGGATCTTTAAAGGAAAGCAACCGTTTAATGGTTTTGAGGTTCCATATTAAAACCCTGAGTTACTGAGGGTTTGTTAAGGTTAGGCAGTAACAACTTTTGTCAGTTTTTAACCCATACAAATGGTGTGCTAAGAAGGGAGGAGCCTTGATAGGCTAAACAGCTTCTTGATCCAAAACTCGCTTCCCAGCCTTGGTTTAGCCTTGAGGGTCGTTGTCTAACACACCCTGAAAGTTTTCCATAACCTAGAATTTTAGGATTGAGATATAATATATACATATTTGTAAGATCCATTATAAATGTGAACCATTTTGCAGTCAACATTAAACATTTTGAAACAGCTTTTTTACTCATGATTGCTTTCCGAATAAGCAGCATAACTATACAGCAGCACTATACAGTCGTGAGTTGATTATTTCTGATTTGTATGAAATCAAACCACTGAAACTGAACATCTTGGAAAATGACCAGAATAGACATATTAGTGATTTAATTGATGACTTTAATAGGCCACACATGCAGTTAAGTTAAAATAATAAGAGAAAAGGAACACATAGCCACAGATAGTAAAATGACTTGGTAAAAACAGACTTTTTTAGAAGTAGTTTAAGATGTCTATTTAAAGCACAAAGTGGTCTAACATTTTCAAACACAAGGTTTTCATGCAGGTACGCATATAAAGGATATAAATCATGAATGTTGACCTGTTCAAATACATTTGCACACTGCTGTATATTGTCAAGCTGTACAGCGAGTCATCAGCGACTGAAATATTCAGACACAATAAAAACAATGCAACACTCGGTTTAATGGCATTTTTCTTTCTTTCTTTCTTTCTTTCTTTCTTTCTTTCTTTCTTTCTTTGTGTGATCATAACCTTCCAGTGTTTTTTTTTTCAGTAAAAGAATAGTAGCTGCAAATGTATTGAGCAACCCTATCCTTTCACGTTAAATGATTAAACTCACAAACATCAAAGAATGTTAAGAAATTCTGAGACCCCCTCCCCACCCCCTCCACACACACACACACACACACACACACACACACGCACACACACACACACACACACACACACACACACACACACACATACACACACACACACACTCTCACAAGGCTTATAAAGGATTTTAAAGGAAAGCAAACTGTTAGTGGTTTTGAGGTTCCATATTAAAAGTTTGAGTTACTGAGAGTTTGTTAAGGTTAGGCAGGACGTGCCTTGAAAGGCTAAACAGCTTCTTCTTGTTACAAAACTCACTTCCCAGCCTTGATTTAGCCTTGAGGGTCCACACCCTTAAAGTTTTGCATAACCTAGAATTATAGGATTGAGACATAATTATATATATCCAAGATTAAATTATAATAATTATATAATAATTATAATATATTGTGACAGGCTGGCTCGCAGTGGTGAGGTGTGGTGATGTCACGGACCAGGAAGTAACTGAAACCAAAACAATGGATGGAGGGTGAAGCTGAATGCAACTGCATTCAGCGTTTTTAATAAATAAACAAACAAAAGATTTAAACAAAACAGAAAACAGAAACCAAAGGGCACGAGGGCCAAACAAATAAACAGACAAACAAGTAAGTGTCGTGCTGGCTAATCCAGCACGTTTTAGCAATTGTATTGTCTCCTTGCTCTCTCCTCTCTCCGCTCTCCGTACTCTCCTCTGTACACTCAACCCTGCAGTACGGACAGCTGCAGGTTCTTATACTCTGGCCGAGGAGTTAACTAGCTGTTAATTATTTTATTACCTCTCGGCCACAGTCTGCATGACTGCTTTGGTAAGGATGCATGACTGTCAGCTAGTTAAATAATCAGTAGCTGATCAGTCATGCATCCTCACGGGTTTTTAAATATAAATAATAAAAGACGCGCCGCTTTTAACTGCGCCGCAAACAAAAATGCAAATAATAACAAATAGGGGCGGGACACTCCGTCACATATATATATATATATATATATATATATATATATATATATATATATAATTATGTCTATATATATAACATAAGTTTTAGATTTTATTTAACATAGTGTAATTAAAGAAACTACAAAATAATATCATTAAAAAAAAGTCTACTGAAAGCACACATACACCCACCCTACCGCCCCACACACACACTCACACACACAAACACATACTTAAAAAACACAAGGATTATCAAGGATTTTAAAGGAAAGCAAACTTTTAGTGGTTTTGAGGATCCGTATTAAAACCTTGAGTTACTGAGAGTGTGTTAAGGTTAGGCAGTAACAATTGCTGTCAGTTTTTTTACCCATTCAAATGGTGTGCTAAGAAGGGACGAGCCTTGAATAGGCTAAACAGCTTCTTCTGGTTCCAAAACTCACTTCCCAGCCTTGGTTTAGCCTTGAGGGTAGTTGTCTAACACACCCTGAAAGTTTTGCATCATCAAAAATTTCAGGATTGAGACAATTATATATATAAAAGTAGTACAGTAGTATTTTATGTTTAGATTTCGAAATGTCACATTTTTAAAAAAAGAAATGTCACTTTTTTGTTTATATGGAAAACTACAAAGAGGTACAGTATGTAATTCAATATGTTAACGTGGGGTTAACATGGGTTTCAGATCAAATATTTGCTTTAAGCTGCCCTTATTTGATTTCCCATGGCGATAACATTGTAGGGTTGTCCTGTTTCTCTAGAGTCTTCCCATCCCAGGTCATCTGGGTTTATAAACCCTGCTCCTGGGTTTATTGGGACACACCAAGTCTTGCTTCCTGAGATTTGACTGACTTCAGCCATGAGAGCTTCTCTACTCTTCCTGGCACTGTTCATCGGCTCCAGCCTGGGTAAGTGAGAGGGACTGGGGGTGGGAGGAAATAGGGTTTGAAATCTAAAGATAAATGTTGAAACCCTTTCTTTCCTTCATGCAAACAGTCGTCCATAGAGGAAAGCCATAGTTAGACCTCTTTAAGCCAAATTCTAGCTTAGTTACAGGTAGAGAAAACTAATTGATATGTTGCATCAATCACTGTGTTTAATTAGATGCAGTGTATTATCTTGGGAAGCATTTACATGCCTTCATGGCACATGGCTTACTGTTGGACTCCTCAAGTACAGTGGTAGTATTTTATTTAAATGTAACAGGATGCTGCAGAGTGAATTTCCACACCATTTCTGCTACTGACTTCAACTGATTTCATAACAAAGTCAATGAATTTCGGTTTCAATTTTTTAAACCTTTTAAATGTCGAGAAGTAAAAATGTAAAAATTGCAGATTCTTCTCCCTCCTAAACCCTCCCCCTCCTCCTCCTCCCTCCTCTATCTCCTCTGATGACTTTTTCTTCTCTTCTGAAATCTCATATATCCTGGTTTCTCCAATAGAGGGCCGTCCCGCAGCTGATTGCAACGGAGTCTTTCCGGGTACATGCAACTACGCGTTGCCCCTAATATGGTCACCTTCCGGTTTCCGCCTACCGTCCAGGCAGTCCATCTAGGAGGCAGCATACCACCACCCTTAGACAGCGTCCTTTCCGATCAGGAGGGAGATTACAACATCAACTCTTTCTCTCTTTATCACACAAAGTCATTGTATTTATCTTGCTCTTAATTGTATTATTACTTGTACTGTATTCTTGAAATGTATTTTTGTTTACGACTGTAAGTCACCCTGGATAATGGTGTCTGCTAAGAAATAAATAATAATAATAATAATAATAATAATAATAATAATAATAATAATAATAATAATAATAATAATAATAGCACCAAGTGGCAGACTTAGTTGGCATCTCTGCACAGTGCTAGAATTCCCACAGCAAGTACTGATAAGTATCTCTTAAGGTGATTGTAGCTCACTAAATAATTCCACAATGTGTTCCTATATTGCACTTCCATTGGATACATAGGTCTCATCTGTGCAGTTTTGAAAAACATTATGGGCAAGATTCTTAGAAAACTGTGTTCTTGTGTCGAGTTGGATTGTCGGGCATTCCAGATTTCCCAGGATGCTTAGAACACATCAATGTGATCTGGCAACAAATTCAATCAGCTAAAAAGGAGAGGAAGGAGCTCCATGAGACATTCCTGGATTTGGCTAATGCATATGGTTCAGTGCCACATAAACTTCTTTGGGCAGCATTTAATTTTTTCAGTGTACCGATGACAATAACAAATTTAGTGAAAGCCTACTTTGGAGATTTGCAATTTAGTTTTTCAACTTCAGAATTCAGCATTACATGGCAATGCCTAGAAGTTGGAATAATGGCAGGATGCACCATTTCTCCACTGGCTTTTACCATGGCAAAGGAAGTAATCATTAGGGCATCAAAATGGGTAGTGGGAGGAGAGCGCTTGGCTTCTGGAATGCGACTACCACCAATTCGAGCATACATGGATGACATGACAACCATGACTACAACAGTAGCCTGCACTAATTGGTTATTGAACAAATTAACCAATAACATTGAATGGGCACGAATGCAATTCAAGCCCACTAAATCAAGGAGCATCTCTATAATTAAAGGTAAACTAGTAGATAAAACGTTCTTCATTAATGGTGAGGCAAAACCAACATTGTCTGAGAAGCCAGTGAAGAGCCTTGGGAGATGGTACGACGGGGATCTAAAGGACACAGTTTGTGTGGGAGAAGTTAGACAACAAGCAGTGGAAGGGTTGAAGAGCATAGACAGCAGTGCTTTACCAGGCAAACTAAAAAACTGGTGCTTTCAGTTTGGTCTACTGCCGAGGTTGCTGTGGCCACTGACTGTGTATGAGGATTCTTTGACAACAGTAGAGAAGCTGGAAGCCTTAATCAGTTCATATATCAGGAAATGGTTGGGAGTTCCACGCTGCGTCAATAGAGTGGGACTTTATGGTAAAGGAATACTGCAGCTACCAGCATCCGCTCTAACCGAGGAGTTTAAGTGCGCCAAGGTCAGACTGGAAATGACATTAGTAGAGTCACGTGACAAATGCGTAAGGGAGGCAGCACCTGTGCTGAAAACTGGAAGAAAGTGGGTGGCAAAGAAAGCTTTGGAGGATGCAATGGCTGCCCTTCGAATTGGTGATATCATGGGGCAAGTTCAGCATGGAAGAGGGGGTCTTGGTCTCAGTTCAGCTCCTCCTACATGGCACAAGGCAGCCCCAGCTCAACGAAGGAAGATGGTAGTCAAAGAGGTGCAAAAGCAGGAGGAGAGGATGAGGTGTATAAATGCCATTTCCCAGGCCAAGCAGGGAGAATGGATGAGATGGGAGAGAGTCAATGGAACAGAGCAGGATCAGTTTCCTCATCAGGTCAACATATGATGTTCTCCCATCACCACAGAACCTAAACCTCTGGGTAGGAGAGGATCCCTCATGTCCTTTGTGTTCATCTCCTGCAACATTAAGGCACATTTTGACAGGATGTAAGGTGGCTCTTAGCCAAGGACGGTTTACTTGGCGCCATGACCAGGTGCTGCGATGTTTGGCCTTAGCATTGGAAGACAAGCGTAACATGACCAATAAGTTGCCACCTGTTCCATCAAAACATTACACACAAAAGACAACATTCCTCCGTCCAGGAGAGCAACCACCAAGAAAAGGTGTTAAATCCAATCCTAGCCCAGGACAACTGGAAGCTGCTAGAGACTGGAAAATGCTGGCAGATGTTGGTCAACGGCTTATTTTTCCACCTCAGATTGCCACCACTAACCTTCGACCAGATATTGTCTTGTGGTCTGGATCAGCATGCCTTGTTCACCTGGTAGAGTTAACAGTGCCATGGGAGGATGCTGTAGATGAGGCGTATGAGAGGAAGAAACTGCGGTATGCTCAAGTAGCCACTGAAGCGGAACAGCGAGGATGGAGAGTCCAGGTTTACCCAGTGGAGGTGGGTTGTCGAGGATTTGTGGCACACTCTACAACCCGGTTTCTCAAAGACATCGGATTCAGTGGACAAGAGTTGCGTCGCACAGTGAAGAACTTATCTGAAGCAGCAGAGAGGAGCAGCAACTGGCTGTGGTTGAGACGGAAAAATTCTGGCTGGGGATCTCAAGCACAATAGAAAGAAAGAAACGCTGATGTACGGGTAAGTAAGCTGGGCTGAGTTGAGTGGGGGATGGAGGGGGGTGATTTTGGGACGCCAGAATCACCGTCGAGCCCTCTTGAGGTGTCGTGGGCTAGTCGACGAAACACCGAGGATGGAAGGTGCCCACTTGAAGACCCCAGAGACGTACCCTATTTAGCTCAATCCAGACGGTTGTCATGCTGATGCGCTGGGGAGACCGCACTGTGGTTGATCCCCGGAGCCAGCATCGCAGCCGTTGTGTGTGCTGATGCGCTAGGGAGGCAAATAAGCTGATCCCTGGAGCCAGCATTACACTTCAGCCATCAACAGCTGACAGAAGGATATCTACATCATCATATGGAAGGAAGCGCAAATGGATGGAGACACATATGGATCACATTAGTTTACTGTAAAGCTACGTCTTAGTTGGTGCTTATCTTGGCGAGAGTCGAGTTCAAATCAGCATGAAGTTTTAACATCTACTCTCGTGTAATGGAAATCTATCAAATGGATATTTATAGATATTTATCGTATCTAGCTGATCTATTTGGGATTCAGGTACATCTGGCACATCTATAAACCCTGGAGCTTCATACATACCTTTATACAGGCAATCAATAGGTACAATATGCCTTTTCCTCCTGTTATTACAATTTTGTTTGTAAATTATCTCATTGGAATTCTAAAATGGTTGGATGATTACCCTAACAAGCATTTAATTAGATGCATGGGGTCTATTTGTTAGACAGTTCAAAGTTTCAATATTATAATTTTTTTTTTTTTATATATTTTAACAATAATGTGAGTAATCACAATCAAATTGCATTACATGTTCTATTTGCCCACAGTGGAAAAGCACCTGCACAGAGTCTGAATGAAAGCAATTATTTTCACTTGGCACTTTGTGTGGCCCTGTTCACTCAACCTTAAGCACTGTTCCAAGCACTGCTTTATTAAAGACTGTTGATTAAAATACTATTTTGGTGGGATAAAATCAAGTTTTTTTAGAGGGTGTTTTTTTTAAAGCACAGTTTAACCGTAATAATACTTATAACGAGGTTTTAAATTAAAAACAAAACTATAATTGTAAACAAGCACCCAGTTTATTAACTATTTTGACTTTTTTTACTGCACTTTTTCTTTAAATGTTCTGTAAACAGCAGCTGCTCTCCAGAAACTTGAAGTGCACAAAAAAGCTTTGGAGAAAATGTTAAACACACATAAAATATATTATAGTGTAGCAGAGGCGTATCTGGTCCGCAGCAGGAATAAATGAAGAGAACAGGTTGTAGTTCAAAGCATTTAAAACCGCTATTTTTATTAAACTGGAATGGCAGGCAAAATGATAAAGCTCAGATAGGCAACAACACACCCACAACACAACACAATGCTGTGCACAGGCAGCTCCTAAATAGGGATTCCCCTCGAGCCCTATTGGCTGACACACAGAAGGGTCTTTGTCCAGTGACTGCTGGGTCTGATCTAAGAAAAAAACCCCAGAGCAATTCAGCCAAATGTTTCTTTCAATGGTTTGACTGCCAGTTGAAGGAGCCAATGATAGCAGGGTAATACTATTGTGGAGGCTGTGTGCTCCAATGGTTAAAGAAAAGGGCTTGTAACCAGGAGGTCCCCGGTTCAAATCCCACCTCAGCCACTGACTCATTGTGTGACCTTGAGCTTAACCTCCTTGTGCTCTGTCTTTTGGGTGAGACGTAGTTGTAAGTGACTTTGCAGCTGATGCATAGTTCACACACCCTAGTCTCTGTAAGTCGCCTTGGATAAAGGTGTTTGCTAAAATAAACAATAATAATTGTGAAGCTGCTCAAAGAACACTACAGGTACAGTCCTGAATCCTCTCAGAAGCTGAGGGTGTGAAGTATAGAAGAACTGAAATGTCCTCACTGGATAGACAAATACCAAAAAGATAACAAAGTTACAAACTGAATGAAAGCAGGCAATATTGTGGGATAAAATAAAAGCACGTTTCAAGAAAAAATAAAAGCATCTTCACCACAGTGGTGTAGTCCTGAATCCAAAAGTACCGGAAAGCCAATAAAATATAGATCTCTTAAACAAAAATGATACAAATTACCGTTTTATTTGTTCATTAAGCTTGAGGTAACATTTAATAGGTAATTGTGACAGAAATATAATGAGTTCTGGTTGTAAATCTCCCTCCCGACTTGTGATGGCGCTAAGTAGCGAAAGGGAAAGGCTTTGGAGAGGTTGGCCTGACAGTTCATTTTCTGGGTCAGGAAGTCTTTCAGCCTGGAAGAAGGCGAGACTCAGTTGCAGGAATGTATTGACCCGGAAGTTAAACGATGTAGCAGCTGCAAGCCATAGAGACAGCTGCAATCACTTACCAAGGGGTCATGTGTGACAGTATAAAGGGGCCGGAGAATTGTAAATCTTTTCCTTCATTTTTGGTGTTGAAGTAGACCTGGAAACCCATGCACTGTACATTAAGAGTATTGTGAGTATTTGTTTTGTTTGTCTTGTCTATAATTGTCACTTGTGTGTTTATAGATGGCTAACACGTTCTGGAGCTGTCGCTAAGGGACAGCACTGAACCCGGAACAGCACATGGTTTATGTTTTGGGAGAGATAGTGTGTTTATTGTTTAGAGCTGCAATCCCTTTTACTGTTCTTTGTGTTTTATGCATCGCTGTGTATAACTGAAGTTTATTATTTGGTCACCAGACCTGGATTATAACAAAAAATAAAAACTATTTTCCTAAATTAGCTCAGGTGTAACCAATCGCCTTCAAAATAACACACCAAGTTAAGTGGTCTCCACCTGTGTTAAATTGTAGTGATTCACATGATTTCAGGATAAATTCAGCAGTTCCTGTAGGTTCCCTCTGCTGGGTAGTGCATTTCAAAGCAAAGACTCAACCATGAGCACCAAGGCGCTTTCAAAAGAACTCCGGGACAAAGTTGTTGAAAGGCACAGATCAGGGGATGGGTATAAAAAAATATAAAAGGCCTTGAATATCCCTTGGAGCACGGTCAAGATGATTATTAAGAAGTGGAAGGTGTATGGTACCACCAAGACCCTGCCTAGATCAGGCCATCCCTCCAAACTAGATGACCAAGCAAGAAGGAGACTGATCAGAGAGGCTACCAAGAGACCAATTGCAACTTTGCAAGAGCTACAGGCTTTTATGACCAAGACTGGTCAAAGTGTGCATGTGACAACAATATCCCAAGCACTCCACAAATCTGGCCTGTATGGTAGGGTGGCAAGAAGGAAGCCATTACTCAAGAAAGCTCACCTTGAATCCTGTTTGAAGTATGCAAAAAAAACACTCAGGAGATTCTGTAGCCATGTGGCAAAATGTTTTGTGGTCTGACAAAACTAAAATGGAACATTTTGACCTAAATCCAAAGTGTTATGTTTGGTGCAAACCCAACACAGCGCATCACCCAAAGAACACCATCCCTACTGTGAAGCATGGTGGTGGCAGCATCATGTTATGGGGATGTTTCTCATCGGCAGGGACTGGGGCACACAGCCAAAGCTACACTGGAGTGGCTAAGGAAAAAAAAGGTAAATGTCCTTGAGTGGCCCAGTCAGAACCCCGACCTAAATCCTACTGAAAATTTGTGGAATGACTTGAAGATTGCTGTCCATCAATGCTCCCCAAGGAACTTGACAGAGCTTGAACAGTTTTGTAAATAAGAATGGTCAAATATTAGTCAAATATAGGCAGGACTATATAAAAGGCTGGATTTGAGAGCCTAAGAGGAACACGGAAGACAGACAGAACCAGCAGGAGTGTGTGCAGGCAGAGCGCGCAGCCTTGGGGAAAATATACTGTGGAAGATTTATTGTTTTTGAATATTTTGGGAAACGACTATTTGGCACAAGAACTTCGTTGAGGGGGC
Organism: Acipenser oxyrinchus oxyrinchus; assembly: GCA_030684275.1. NCBI lineage: Eukaryota > Metazoa > Chordata > Actinopteri > Acipenseriformes > Acipenseridae > Acipenser > Acipenser oxyrinchus. The sequence continues at coordinate 7,723,326 of CM060277.1, read as the reverse complement.
GGACTAGCACTGGAACAACATTTAGGAACGGGTTTGGAGTATTTTCTTGTTTCTTTTGTTGTGTCGGGACAATGCAGAGTGGTTGGTTGTATTTTTTTTACTTGTTTTGTTGTTTTTTTTCTCTCTGTGCATTTGGTGACAATAATTCTTCCATTCAAGGATTTTACAAACATCGTTTTCCTTGATCGCTAGAAGAGGGGAAAGGACAATCAATCGTCAAGTTCCGTGTTAACTGTTTTGTCTATACTGCTTACCTGTACTGGTTGGCCCCCTGCACCCCGGTCAGAGTGTGCTTGAGGCCTCCAATGGTTTACCTACCTTGCCTTTAGGTCTGGAGTCCAGCTTTCAGGTCGGGTCCAGTAGCGGCAGACGGAATCGGGACAAGGTCCAGGGAGCGAGAGGAGAGAAACGCAGGGCTAGAGACCGGTCGAAGGGAAGTGACCAGAACTTTCGGGTGGAAGGTGTAGTTTACTTACCTGTGTGTCAGTTCCTGATGGCCCCTTTTCTTTGCCCCGCTCTCCTGTCAGAGGTGGCAGCTGATTGGCAGTGAAGAGATACAGCAGGGGGTGGTGGTTCCCTCATTATTGGGAGGAAACAGAAGCGGACCGAGGGAGTCGGGGGGAAGCCCCGGGAGTGTGGGGTCTATCCCTTGGACTATTTATTTTTCCTTGTTTGCTTTGTCAAACAGTAACTGTCCATGTGCATGAACTTTTTTCTTTTTTCTATTACTGTGTGGTTTGGTTTTAACCATTTTTACCCTGTTGAGAACAATAACATTTGTTTTACCAGACACCGTTCCATTGTGTGTGTGTGGGAACCCAGGGAACAAAGAACCTACACGGGGAACAAAATAACTATTCGGTTACTAAGGTCCTTGCCTTAACAAAAACAATGTGGCGTAGTCGTCAGCTACATAGGTACACTAGCTAGGTTATCTCAGGTCACCCTACCCGTGACACAAAGTTGGTAGAGACCTATCCCAACAGACTCACAGCTGTAATTGCTGCCAAAGGTGCTTCCACCAAGTATTAACTCAGTGGGGTGGAGACTTATCCAATTATGGTCTTTCAGTTTTATATTTTTAAAAAATAATTTTTTTCTCAATGAAAAACTTTTTCCCCTTAACAGTGTGGAGTATGATGTGTACATAAGTGGAAAAAAATCCTCATTTAAATGCATGAAACTCTGAGGCACTGACACAACAAAATGTGAAAAAAGTTCAAGGGGGTGTAAACTTTCTATAGCCACTGTATAGACGGGGCAAATACAGGTATGCTGGAATGCTGCACCTGGAGGTGTTTGATGGTGGCTGATTCCTTGGAATCCTCAAGTGCATTCCAATTGTACCTCATTAACCCAGTGTCAAAATACAAAAAACAACATTTAATGTCACATATGTAATAATAAAAAAGAATTAAATTAGTGGTGCACAATAAACCATAATACACAAACAACCCAAACCAATACACATACCTTTAATCAAACCAATTATTGTGTCAATTTACTAATGAACCCCTGTGATAGAGAGAGAAAGGATCAATGTTGCAAACCTCTCTCCCGATCAGAAAGGGCGCTATGTAAGGGTGGTGGTATGCTGCCTCCTAGATGGACCACCTTGATGGTAGGTGGAAACCGTACTGTGACCATATTAGGGGGAACGCGTGTAGTTGCGGCCCTCTATTGGAGAAACCATGGCGACAGGTTGATTGCAGGGAGGAGTTTTGTGGGTACAAAGGGGAAGCAGCTACGTCAGTACCTCGCCTTGCGCTGAGAAGCTGAGCGACCAGCCAGAGCTCTTTGTTGTTTTAAATCACATGCTGTTTTGTTGTGTGTATACAGAGGAGGAGTAGGAGCGAGGGGCTGCAGCCACAGAACCAGCCTGAACCACCAGAACACTACCTTTACTTCACAAACACCAGCACAACCCCCCCCCCCCCATGGATTAAGGAGCACACTTTCGTGCACAGGACGTGTGGGGATTATTGTGGATTATTTTGGTTTCTTTTGTTTGTTTTTGTTTGGCCTGCAAGCCAGCCGTGTTCTCCCCGATACCATAGTTGGTAAAGGGGTGGTTTCTTTGTTTTAAATAAATAAAACACAGACATTATTGGGAAGCATTGTTTCGGGACTGTTTATTTATTCATTACACCACTCACACTTATCTCAACCCCTGATACTTGGAAACAGTTGTTGACACAGACTTCACCGCGTGCAGAGATATACATGTGTGACGGGGTACATCCTGCCCTTATGTTTATAACAACCAAATGAGCAAGATGGGCTGAATGACATCCTCTCGTTTGTAAACTTTCTTATGTTCTTATGTTCTTATGTATTGTTTTGTATTTGTGTCATGTTATTATTATTTAAAATGTATCAATGTTTGGTGTGCATGGGTGTTTTAGGTCGGCAGGGAAGGAGAAATTACCTTCCCTGCCAAATCACTTCACTTGCAGACTGTAAAAGAGGCATGGATCACAGCTGTATAAAAGAGGCCTGGATCACAGCTGCATAAAAGAGGCACAGATCACAGCTGTATAAAAGAGACATGGATCACAGCTGTATAAAACAGGCACAGATCACAGCTGTATAAAAGAGGCACAGATCAAAGCTGTATAAAAGAGGCACAGATCACAGCTGTATAAAAGAGGCACAGATCAAAGCTGTATAAAAGAGGCACAGATCACAGCTGTATAAAAGAGGCACAGATCAAAGCTGTATAAAAGAGGCACAGATCACAGCTGTATAAAAGAGGCACAGATCAAAGCTGTATAAAAGAGGCATAGATCACAGCTGCATAAAAGAGACATGGATCACAGCTGTATAAAAGAGGCATAGATCACAGCTGTATAAAAGAGGCATGGATCACAGCTGTATAAAAGAGGCACAGATCACAGCTGTATAAAAGAGGCACAGATCACAGCTGTATAAAAGAGACACAGATCAAAGCTGTATAAAAGAGGCATAGATCACAGCTGCATAAAAGAGACATGGATCTCAGCTGTATAAAAGAGGCACAGATCACAGCTGTATAAAAGATGCATGGATCACAGTTGTATAAAAGAGGCCCAGATCACAGCTGTATAAAAGAGGCACAGATCACAGCTGTATAAAAGAGGCATAGATCACAGCTGTATAATAGAGGCACAGATCACAGCTGTATAAAAGAGGCACAGATCACAGCTGTATAAAAGAGGCATGGATCACAGCTGCATAAAAGAGGCACAGATCACAGCTGCATAAAAGAGGCACAGATCACAGCTGTATAAAAGAGGCACAGATCACAGCTGTATAAAAAAGGCACAGATCACAGCTGTATAAAAGAGGCACAGATCACAGCTGTATAAAAGAGGCATATATCATAGCTGTATAAAAGAGGCATAGATCACAGCTGTATAAAAGAGGCACAGATCACAGCTGTATAAAAGATGCATGGATCACAGCTGTATAAAAGAGGTATAGATCACAGCTTTATAAAAGAGGCACGGATCACAGCTGTATAAAAGAGGCACAAATCACAGCTGTATAAAAGAGACATGGATCACAGCTGTATAAAAGAGACATGGATCACAGCTGTATAAAAGAGGCACAGATCACAGCTGTATAAAAGAGGCATGGATCACAGCTGTATAAAAGAGGCACAGATCACAGCTGCATAAAAGAGTCATGGATCTAGGGAAATAGGGATCGACTCCCAATCCCTAAAAACAGGCAGGCGGGTTACATTACACACGGGAATACACACACAAAAGATACACAAAACAGCGGCGGAATACAGCGGGGAGGGAATAAACACACAGCAGGTAAACACAGACAGACAGCGGGTGGAGGTAGGAAAAGCAGACATATTACTGTAAGATATTGCATTGCTTTTAAATGCTAATAATGAATCTATATGTACAGAATGTTATGTTAAATTGAGATAAAGGCAGAAAAAAATGTTTTAAAATCACGAGGCCAGCATTTTAAATGTGATATCTGTTCCCCTTTCTCTTAGTATTGTATTAACATCACTGCACTGCTCCTCGATTGGACTCTTATAAACTGGACAGAAGAGCCACAGAATTCCCTGGATGAGATTCTGCTCTAGTGGCTGAAACACAGAGACAATATTTTAATAAGAAGGGGCTTGTATAAAGAGTTAACACAAGTATAAACACTTTCTCTCCAAGTGATGTTTTCATATGTGCATAGAGCACGAGAGATCTCAGTGAATGGTAAATGGAGCAAACATCTCAGTTTCTGCTGAACCTGTTTATCAAAACCTCAGTCCCAAACCTCACCTCTTAGATCTTTATATAACTCCTGGAATTCAGAAACACAGGTAAGTTTTGTTTCTTGAAACCCATCCCTGTCTCTGTATCATTTCAACATAAACAGCAGCAGCACGTATTGTGATTCCAGCCCAGGATCACACTTCATGGTGAATCGAGGGTATTGACACAACAGCTGCAGTGTGGAGTAGTGGTTAGGGCTCTGGACTCTTGACCGGAGGGTCATGGGTTCAATCCCAGGTGGGGGACACTGCTGCTGTACCCTTGCGCAAGGTACTTTACCTAGATTGCGCTAGTAAAAACCTAACTGTATAAATGGGTAATTGTATGTACAAATAATGTGATATATTGTAACAATTGTAAGTTGCCCTGGATAAGGGTGTCTGCTAAGAAATAATAATAATTATTCCAATGGCTGGAGTTCCATCATTCTTATATTCCTGTACAGAACTAGACACTCTAACACAGCAGTCAAACACATTGTTAATACTGTGAAAAATCAGGAGAAATGGACAGTCTAAACATGGAAACAAGCTTGTTCTTTTTATTATATTTACAATTATAATTTTGTTTTTAATTTAAAACCTCATTATAAGTATTATTACAGTTAAAATGTGTTTTAAAAAAATCATCCTCTAAAAAAACTTGATTTTATACCACCAAAATAGTATTTTAATCAACAGTCTTTAATAAAACAGTGCTTTGAACAGCACTTAAGGTTGAGTGAGCAGGGCCCTACATTACCAATGGGACCAGGTAAAGTGCCAAGTGAAAAGAATTGCTTTCATTCAGACTCTGTGCAGGTGCAAAGTTTGTCCTGTAGAGGGGGACAAAGGCAAGGCCTAAAACATGTTTCTGCTTTTCCACAGAGGGCAAATTGAACATGTAATGCAATTTGATTGTGATTTATGTTAGCCATGGAAAAGAATAGAACTCCCCTCCCCTCCAAAAACAATTGAGAACTGAAGAGGGGGCATGCAGTGGGGGCATTTCTGTCCATTTTATCCACTCAGATCCCTTGCTTTCTAAATATATTGGTGTTTAAGAGATTTTATTTCAACTCTAGGTTGACGCTCAAGCCTGGTGCTGGTAGCCCACATCCATAATAAAGCCATTGGCAACGAATGCCCAGTTATCCTGATTTCATTAATTTTGGGGGTAGAAATTTGACTTTTTTGCCATGTTAGGTACCCATGACAGATTCTACTTAAGGCTAGTGTACAGTGTATTGCATCTTATAGCCATGGGACAGACATTTCTAAGCTTAAAGCAATTGGTTATGCGATCACCAAACATGAAGATAACAAAAGTGTAAAAGGATGAACAAAATATCTGTGCTTTGCAAAGGGCGTCATTGTTTATTTATTTATGTATTGCAAAGAGCTGCATTTTTTAAGAATTTGTAGTAGCTTCAGAGTTTTGTTTATAACCTTACTTATAAAACAACCTATTTATAAAACACTATCATTTTATGAGTCAAACGGTAATAATTTGAAACGTTGAATAAATGGTGTCACATAAAAAAATAAATAAATAAAAGCACAAGAGATCTCAGTGAATGATCAATGGTAGCAAACAAGTTTCTGCTAATCCTGTTTATCAAAACTTGGTCCAAAACCCTGCCTCTTAGAGCTTTATATAACTCCTGGAATTCAGAAACTCAGGTAAGTTTAGTTTCTTGTGAAATCCAACCCTATCTCTGTGTCTTTTCAACAGAGATAGCAAAAGCACAAATTGAGATTCCAGCCCAGGATCACACTTCATGAGGAATCGAGGTTTTAAATCAGAAAGAGATGGTTTTGCACAATCTGCATTGGAATCTGGCTGCATGTCTGATAATGCACATCTGTATCTGAAGAGTAACTCTCCTGTTAAGCCTGTACTATATGTGCAGCCTGAGCTCCATAAATCACTTGATAATCCACCAGGTCGTACCATAGTTTGTGCTCTTGGTTCTCTCATTGAACCTCTCTCAAATTGCATTGATTTGTATCTCAGACCACTATTGGTGGAGTTACCCTCACATCTAAGGTATACAGGTGCGTTCATAAAACAATTATTTCCCCTGATGTTGTGATCGTACATCAATATCCCACATGCAGATGGCTTAAATGCATTGAGGATCTTTTTAGATAAACTAACCACAGTTTGATTGCTTGATATGGCGCACATTGTTCTCACTAGAATTTGTTTTTTACATGATCATTTTTATTTTTATTTAAAGAAGTTTTATTTGCAGGTACAGGGCACAGCCATGGGTGCTTATTTTGCCCCGGATTATGCCAATCTTTTAATGGATTTTCAGAACAGCACCATGTTTAATCACAACACGTTATACTGATGACATCTTTTAATCTGGTCTGGTGCAAGTTTTGAATTGGACGTCTGCGTGGATTACCTCAATGCTTTTCTAAACCTGGCCTCAATACAAACCCCTCTTAGACCTTTATAGAACTACTGGAAATCAAAAACACAGGGAAGTTTAGTTTGTTGTTGTGAAATCGTCGGTCTCTCTGTCTCACTGCAATAAGAATGTAGGGCCACCATGGAACTCATTCACCTGCCATAGCACTATCAATAGGGTGTACACTATGGGACTGATACACCTGTCATAGCACTGTCAATAGAATCAGTCCTGTGAAGGTCAGACCATTTCTCAAATCACAGTGTATAGTATCAGTAGATAAACTCTTCTGTTCTCTTGCATCTGTTCCTTTCATGAAAACTGATTTTTCTGACTTCACTATGATCTCATGGTATGTGATGTCATTGTGCACCACACCCCTTAGCTGTGAGGTCACACGGTTGCTCACGGCTCTCAGGTGTCCAGCCTCCTGTCTAGAGCAGATGGAGAAGCAACAGAAATAGCTGCACAATACATTGCATCCTGCAGCCACCTCATGCAGCCTCCCAGTGCATCTACTGTGCTCTTATAGTGAGGAGTATTGCAATGTATTGGATGCACTAGCTTTGGCAGTACTTTTGCAAACCTTGTCATGCGAATAAAGTCATTTTGAGTTTGACAGGGGAGGAAGGGAGGAGAGGAGCTGAGCAAGAGAGATAGATGAGAGGGAAGTGAAAGAGATGGATAAAGAGAGGTAGAGGAAGGGAGAGATGGGCAAGGATACAGAAATAGCTGAACATGCTATACATGCTAATTTTGAATGTACTGACATTTTATATAAAACTAGAAACAGTGCTCACTAATTAAAGTGCTGATACTTGAGGACAAAGACATTCTACTGAACAGAACAGCAAATCTGCACAATCCAATCCTGTTTGTATTGTATACAAGGCTGAGATCTAACCCACTATATGCATGTACTTATATAATAACATATGCAGTCTAAACATGCCCAAAGCTTCCTTGAATCTCCATTGACTTTAGAGTCCTTTCACAGAGGAACATGTTGTGATGTTATAAGGAGGCTCACACTCCAATCACTCATCAGAGTCATTTTTAGAATCACAAATTGTATTTTAAGACGATGGTTATGTTCTTTTTGTATTTAACATAATACTTTTCCATTTTCCCAAAGCACGATTGATTTGAAGATCTTGTTGTGTTGTTCAGATCCTTCATAGCCCAGCTCCTCAGTGCCTTTCAGAAATGTTGTCTGAATACCATGGCCGGATTACCGAACGGGCAACTGGGGCAGTTGCCCAGGGGCCTCAGGCCACCAGGGGGACCCCGACGACATGTCATTTAACGTGCATTTATGCCACTGAAATAAATTAAAATGAGCAAGTCAACTGTCCAATGTTTACACACTCACTGTTTAAGCGCGACAAATTGACCAATTAAATCGTGTGAATATTTTCTACCAGAAGACATACCCTTTACGATTGGTACAATGGTAAGGGAGGGTGGGTTTAATGTAAAGGCTGACAAAATTAAGAAAAAAACGTAGCTAGACAGCGAAGAGCAAAACCAGAAAAAGAATGGATCAACGCACTCCTAGCGGGTACGTTAAGCGAACATTATTCACCTCTAATCTTAATAAATCCCGTTTGTGCAAAATTAAAGAGCTTGAATCCAAGCTTGCCCTTCTGGAGCGCACGCTAAAAAGCTTGTTCTCTGAAGCCGTTGCACTCGAATTGGATATTACTAGCAAGGATCTGAATATATTGCTTAGACGGCGTGCAGAGTTTTTTTGTCCATAGGGCGAGACAAAACTATTATTTCCATGGCAGCAGACCGAGTCACCTCCTTGCGTTAAGGCTTCGCAATAATGAAACCTTTGCTAATAGTTCCTCTATTAAAAATACGAGAGATGATATAGTTTCTGATCCGACTTTGATTAACTCTGAATTTCGCTCATTCTATTCGAAACTGTATACTTCAGATATCTCATTTGACAAATGTAAACAATTTCTTGCAGGTCTCCAGTTACCACGTCTCTCGGATGGCGAATCAGCGGATTTAGGCGCTCCGATCTCTTTGATAGAGTTAAAAGAGGCATTGCAAAGTATGAATACGGGCAAGGTGCCCGGGTTTGATGGTCTTCCCCTGAGTTTTTCTCGCTTTCTGGGATCAGCTAGGACCATTACTATCATTACTATTGGAAATGATGCAGACAGCCTTGGAGTTGGGCTCCTTCAGCAGAGATGTTAACTCCGCTATTATTTCATTATTACTTAATTATTAATATTATTATTACTTATCTCTTTGTTCCAGTTATCGCCCCTGTCCTTAATAAATTCTGACATTAAATTGTATGCCAAGGTGCTCGCACGTAGACTTGAGACCTACATGACTAAACTAATTCATCACGATCAAACAGGATTTATTAAGTCCCGATTGGCAACAGATAACGTTCGTCGTCTCCTTCATATTATTCATGCCGCCAAGGATAATAAAACTTCATGTGCGATTTTGTCTTTAGATGCTGAAAAGGCTTTTGACCGGGTGGAGTGGGATTATCTTTGGTCTGTCTTAGATCACATGAGCCTGGGGACGGAATGTATTAAAATGATTAAAATGTTATATGCAAACCCCTCCGCGATGGTGCTATCAGGGTCTAAATGTTCATCGCAGTTCTCTTTTGCACAGGATACTAAACAAGGTTGCCTTCTCTCTCTGTTGCTTTTTGCAATATCATTGGAGCCTCTTGCACAAGCAATTCGACAGTCTGCTAATTTTGTTCCCATCAACATAAAAATATATGCAACATCGCATCTCGATGTACGCTGATGATATCCTGTTATTTTTGAGGATATTTCCCAATCACTGCCATCCATACTTTCTGTTTTCAATCATTTTAGCACATTTTCGGGATATAAGATTAATTGGTCTAAGTCTGCCCTACTGTCTTTAAATGCAGAAACGTTAAATAGTACTTTACCTGTAAACATACCGGTGGTTAAACAGAAGTGTAAATTTATTAGGTTATTACTGTACTAACCAACTTTAATAACATACTTAAAAGAATTGAAATACATTTAAACAGATGGATGCAACTTCCTCACTCGTTTCAAGCCCGTATTTCCATAATAAAAATTAATGCTTCCCCATGTATTAATTTTTTAGCTCAATGCTTCCACCCCTACACCCCTTTACCAGATTTTAAACTTTATTTTTGGTCATTTGTATTGCGCCCGCTCACAGTTTGGTTTGAGGCTGATGCTCCTGTCTCATGGCGACAACTGGAAGAAAACTCCGTCTTTCCTCACAGATTACAAGACCTGGTTTATTCTAACATTTCCATGAAGCAATGTACATTACGATTTGGTCCTATCGTCTCTTACTTGATCACAGTGTGGTGATTGGTTGAAAGACATATTAAAATTGGAACAAAGTGGTATTCGCATTCTCCCATTTTTTACAATGCTGCACTTCTATCTGGCAGTCGCCCTTTCGTTTTTCCTCAATGGTCTAATTTAGGGATTCACACTTTAGCGAATATTACCAAAGACAACTACCTTTGTTCATTTCATGACCTACAATTACGATATAATTAATCAGGTACTTTTTTTTATTTTTATTTGCGTCTTCGCTCTGCAATGCGTGCTTACGGTGTTCCCTGGGGCACAGAGCTACCGTCTCACGCTTTACACAATATGTTGAAAGTAAGGGGTAGTAAAACGGGTCTGCTCTCCAAACTATATACTTATCTGTTGAGACCCTCATATAAATCACTTGCATTAACCTCTATTTGGTATAGGGACATACCACGTGTAGAAGGAGACATTTCCTGGGATGCTGTTTGGAACAATTTAAGATGTGTTTCTAAAAACCCTAATCATCAATTGATTCTTTTCAATTTTGCCCATAGAATATATTTAACCCCTTGTTGTACTACATTGTTGTATTGTCTCATTTCCCTAAAAATAATAAAACAAAATTGGTCACAAAAAAATGACCTGGGTGTGCTCTGGGTGATCAGCAAAGAAGACAATATCCTAGCCTGCCGCTAAAACTCCTCGACAGCCCAACAGAAACCGTCCATCCGGAACTCAGAAATACACCCACTTCCTGTATAGTTTAGAGTAAGTATTTGCACTTAATGTAAACTATACTGCATTATATATTACACTACATTTTTACAAATCTTTTATTGCTTTGATTATAACTTTTTTCATAGACTTGTGTTTTTTATGCATGGTATGTACTCTACTGTTCTCTATATGGAATATCAGCCTTTTGAGTTTCTTTTAAGTTTCTTCCTGTTTAACAAATGCCATTTATAGTAATAAAGCAATAAAAACAAAACAAATATGTGTGGTCTGTCTGTAATAGGTTTCTTTGGCGCTAGTGGGTTAATGCTAATGCTCCAGCCCTACAGAGGTTGGTTTAAATACAAATTGTTTACTCAGGAGAAAAGGGTTCTTCCCCCTCACCTCCCAAAGAGAAAGGGTGCTCCCTCCAGTGCAGGACAGCTTTGAGGCTATAGCAGATAGGAGCTTGCAACGGAGGATTACCTCCTCTGATAAAAAAAAAACAAATAAACTCTCTGGGCGCCTCCAAGTAAAACATGTATATAAAGGATATAAAGCACGAATCTTGAGCTGTTCTAATACATTTGCACACTGCTGTATATTGTCAAGCTGTACAAGTAGTCATCAGCGACTGAAATATTCAGACACAATAAAACCAATGCAACACCCGGTTTAATGGCATTTTTCTTTCTTTCTTTCTTTCTTTCTTTCTTTCTTTCTTTCTTTCTTTCTTTCTTTGTGTGATCCTAACCTTCCAGCACACGCACACACACACGCACACACACACACACACACACACACACACACACACACTCTCACAAGGCTTATAAAGGATTTTAAAAGAAAGCAAACTGTTAGTGGTTTTGAGGTTCCATATTAAAAGTTTGAGTTACTGAGAGTTTGTTAAGGTTAGGCAGGACGTGCCTTGAAAGGCTAAACAGCTTCTTCTTGTTACAAAACTCACTTCCCAGCCTTTGTTTAGCCTTGAGGGTCCACACCCTTAAAGTTTTGCATAACCTAGAATTTTAAGATTGAGACATAATTATATATATCCAAGAGTAAATTATAATAATTATATAATAATATATATATATATATATATATATATATATATATATATATATATATATATATATATATATATATATATATATATATATATATATATATATCACAGTAAAACTTCAAGAAGGTTTAATTGAGACTGACCTCTTCTGTAAACCTACTGACATGCACCAGTATTTACACATGTCCTCTGCACATCCGATACACACTAAAGGGCAATCCCAAAGGGTCTAGGAATAAGAATACGAAGAAATATGCTCAAAAGAAAGTGACTATGTAAAACAAAGACATGTATTAAAATAAATCTTAAAAAAGAGGATACAAAGAAAGAATTATAGAGACAGAGTTAAGAAAAGTGGATAAACTAAAAAGAGATGATCTACTAGATTTTAAAAATAGAGATAAAAAGTTCAAAAGAGTCCCATTAGTAATGACTTACTATAAACTTTTGCCCAATATTTCTAAGATAGTTTGGAAACACTTGCAGATTCTACATAATTCAGAAAAATTAAAAAAAAAAAGTATTTCTTAAGGCCCCAGTTGTATCATTCAAAAGAGAAGCTAATTTAGGTGATATTTTAGTTCACAGTAAACATTAAAGAATAATTGACAAAATAGGTTCTACGAACATGTGCACCAGTAGATGTAAAGTGTGTAAATACATAGACAAAAGTAAAAATATAATTAAACATAAGAACACCACATATCCACTAAAAACTAATACCTACTGTCAAAATAGCAATGTTGTTTATGGAATAGCCTGTGAAAAATGTGATAAAATCAAATATGTTGGCGAGACAGGAACTACTTTATATAAAAGAATTCAGAACCACCTTTCATTAATTAGAAATAAAAAAAATGAATGAACCAATAGTACAGCACTTCACCAGTCAAGGACATGACATAAATGATGTAAAGTTTGTAGTATTAGAACAGCTAAAATTAGACAATGCGACATATAGAAGAATAAAAGAAAGTAAATGGATAAATAGACTGAACACGATTATGCCAGCAGGACTCAACAGAAAAGAATGAACTAATTAACTTAAATAAATATATAACATTTAAATAAATAAACAAAATTTGTTCAAAAGTTGTGCATGCTGATGCGCTGGGAGGCCAAATCTAGACTGATCCTCAGAGCCAGCATTGCATGATATAATAAAAATATAAATTTATATAAAGTAATGTTAATTAGAATTAATACAGATTCAAAGATAGAAGTAAAAGTGATGTCACAATATTTAGAACAGCATTACATCATGTAAGAATAAATCATAGATTTGAATGTAAACAATAACAAGTAGTTGTCATGCTGTCAAAACCTATATATACCTCCAATGTTTTGATTCAAACACAAGCTCCCTTGAGAAAGATATGTGCAACATATCGAAACGTTAGGCAGCTGGCTCTTTGAGCTGAAATATATATATATACACTACCGTTCAAAAGTTTGGGGTCACTTAGAAATTTCCTTGTTTTCGAAAGAAAAGCAAATTTTTGTCCATTAAAATAACATCAAATTGATCACAAATACAGTGTAGACATTGTTAATGTTGTAAATGACTATTGTAGCTGGAAACGGCTGATTTGTAATGGAATATCTACATAGGCGTACAGAGGCCCATTATCAGCAACCATCAGTCCTGTTCCAATGGCACGTTGTGTTTGCTAATCCAAGTTTATCATTTTAAAAGGCTAATTGATCATTAGAAAACCCTTTTGCAATTATGTCAGCACAGCTGAAAACTGTTGTGCTGATTAAAGAAGCAATAAAACTGGCCTTCTTTAAAAACATATTTTTTATATTTTATTTAACATAGTGTAATCGAAGAAACTACAAAATTATATCATTAAAAAAAGTCTACATAAAGCAGTAATAGTAGTACAGTAGAATTTCATGTTCAGATTTCGAAATGTCACATTTTTAAAACTTTTTCTCAGTTTTTCGTTTATATGGAAAACTACAAAGCGATATGCAATTCAATATGATAATGTGGGGTTAACATGGGTTTCAGTTCAAATGTTTGCTTTAATCTGCCCTTATTTGATTTCCCATGGTGATGACGTTGTAGGGTTTTCCTGTTTCTCTAGTCTTCTCTCCCCAAGGCGTTTGGGTATATAAACCCTCCTCCTGGGTTTATTGGGAGACACCAAGTCTTGCTTGCTGAGACTCAACTGACTGCAACCATGAGAGCTTCTCTACTCTTCCTGCCACTGTTTGTGGGCTCCAGCCTGGGTAAGTGAGGGGGAGGTAGGGTTTGAAATCTAAAGGTAAATGTTGAAACCCTTTCTTTCTTTTATGCAAACAGTCGTCCATAGAAGATAACCATAGTTAGACCTCTTTTATCCCAATTCTAGCTTAGTTACAGGTAGAGAAAACTAATTGATATGTTGTATCAATCACTGTGTTTAATTAGATGCAGTGTATTATCTTGGGAAGCGTTTACATGCCTTCATGGCACATGACTTACTGTTGGCCTCCTCAAGTACAGTGGTAGTATTTTATTCAAATGTAACAGGATGCTGTAGAGTGAATTTCCACACCATTACTGCTACTGGCTTCAACTGACTTCATAACAAAGTCAATGAATTTCGGTTTCAATTTTTAAACCTTGTAAATGCCGAGACGTAAAAATGTAACAATTGCAGATTCTGGCAACTGCTATACATTTGACCTGTTTACCAAAAAAATATTGTCACGATTTAAGAGGGACTGGAATGGGAAGGAAGCTGTGATGTATGCGTTGTGTTTTCCAGCTGGACTGCCAAATGATTGACGGGCCTCAAGCAGATCGGCGTCAGCAACGGGCAGGTGTTCGGCGTGAACAGCGAAGACTCGATCTTCACTCGTTACGGAAACAACTGGGTGCAGCTCCCAGGAGCCCTCAAACACGTGACCGTGGGGCCCGCTGGAGTCTGGGGCGTCAACAAGAACAATCTCATCTACAAGTTGGTTGGGGGAGGCTGGGAACAAGTTCAAGGTAGGGATTCTATCCACCCAGAACACAATGAACTGACCACAAACCTGTCCCAATAAAAAAATACATTTATTGTTTCCTAAGAAGTGTGTTAAATTATGGTCAAAAGTTTACCATCACCTAAAATTTTAGGAATTAAAAATAAATAAAATAAAAATAAGATTATATGAACATATTTTTTATCTTTTATTTAACATCATGTAATCAAAAAAACTACAAACTGACATTGCAAATAAAGTCTACCGGATGCCATAATAGTAGGACAGTAGTATTTCGAAATATCACATTTTTCTTCAATTGGTCACTGTTTTCTTTAAGTACTGTATATGGAAAAGAAGACTACAAAGTGTTAGTATGTAATTCAATATGTTAACGTAACATTATTTCAGCAGGTTTCATTCGACTTTATGAATAAACATTACTTAATTCTATAGGGTGGTGATGAAAAATGTTTTGCCATAGCTGTAGGCACTAGGTCCTTGTTAGGAAGGGTGAGTCTTGTATTATCCACAAAGTTTCTAACCAAACTGCTTACATCTACTCCACAAGTTTGTTCATTTTGGTTTTATACAGCTTTCTACTGCCCTGCAGCCATACAGTACTTAAGAACATAAGAACGTTTACAAACGAGAGGAGGCCATTCAGCCCATCTTGCTCGTTTGGTTGTTAGTATCTTATTGATCCCAGAATCTCATCAAGCAGCTTCTTGAAGGATCCCAGGGTGTCAGCTTCAACAACATTACTGGGGAGTTGGTTCCAGACCCTCACAATTCTCTGTGTAAAAAGTGCCTTCTGTTTTCTGTTCTAAATGCCCTTTATCTAATCTCCATTTGTGACTCCTGGAGATTTCTAACAGGTTTTACAGTGTAATATTTAAAGAGGACTTCAGACTGCCTCAGTCTTCTATAACAGCCTGGCTGCTTCTCTCCCTCCCTCCCTGCCATCCTCACTCTGGTACATTCCTCGCAGGTCAACTGAAGCAGATTGATGCGGGAGGCAATCAATTTGTCGCCGGAGTCAACATGCTGGACAACATCTACTGCTTGAATCGCGATCCCACTGTGACCACGTTAGGCGGCGCTGCCTCCATTCCCTGGAACTTGCTTACCGGGGCCCTCAAGTACTACTCATGTGGCCCTTACAGCTGCTGGGGGTGAACGCCGCTGACCAGATCTTCGTGATGAAGGGGTGACCCCGGATTCCTGCATGGGCAGCAATACGTGGCAGCAGGTCCCTGGGCGCTGTCCATGATCGAGGTGTCCACTGACGGCAGGGTGTATGGGGTCAACTCTGCCGGGAACGTGTACCGCAGGTGAGCACGACGGCTCCTTAAATAAAACAGGCATTATGCATTCGGGCTTAATGACATGCACAGTGTCTGTCTTGTTCCATCTTTTTCATGTAATTTTCTGTTAAAAACATTCTTACTTTAAACAGTAAGTAGTGGGGTTACATGTCCCCATGTGCTCCTACAACTGTTTACATCACGTATCTGTCATTTTTCTTTTGCATTGTTAACATCCTGACGCATTTCTACACCTATAACTGTCACAGTCTGTTTCAAAGCTCTTTTCAAAATGTCCGCTCTAGGGGCTCACGAGTGGCGCATCCAGTAAAAGCATTCGCTAGAGTGCAGGATGCACTCTATAGCCTGGACGTCGCCGGTTCGAGTCCAGGCTATTCCACAGACGACCGTGGACGGGAGCTCCCAGGGGGCGGCGCTCAATTGGCCAAGCGTCGTCCGGTGGGAGGGAGGGTTAGGTCAGCCAGGGTGTCCTCGGCTCACCGCACACCAGCGACCCCTGTAGTCTGGCCGGGTTCCTGCGGGCTTGCCTGTAAGCTGCCCAAAGCTGCGTTGTCCTCTGACGCTGTAGCTCTGAGGCGGCTGCACGGTGGGTCGGCAGAGTGTAAAGAAGCTGGTGGCTGACGGCACACGCTTCGAAGGACAGCGTGTGTTCATCTTCGCCCCTCCCGAGTCAGCGCAGGGGTGGTAGCGGTGAGCTAAGCCTAAAAATAATTGGGCATTTCAAATTGGGGAGAAAATAATAAAAACTAATTGGCAACGACTAAATTAAAAAAAAAAACAAAGTCCGCTCTAGTGCACTGATAGTGTAAGGATTATTGCCCAGATTGTCAAACAGGTAACACAGCAAAAACAATTATTGATGTGGTACGGAACAGAAAAGTCAGAGCACATGTTATGTATTTTTTCTTTCTTTTTTCCTGCAGTGATTTACAGGACAGATCTCAAACCCCAGTGCACTAGAGAGGACATTTTGAAAATAGCACTGCACAGGAGTGACATTTTAACAAAAAGTGATCATGATTGTAAGATTATTATAATGTATTAATTTTTTTCAGGGATGGGGTCAGCGTTGCTAATCCTGCTGGCACTGACTGGATCGATCTGACCATGTGCGTTAAAAGCAAGCATGTGTCATATGACCTGGGTGTGCTCTGGGTGATCAGCAAAGAAGACAATATCCTAGCCTGCCGCTAAAACTCCTCCATAGTCAAACAGAAACTGGCCTTACGGAACTCAAATACTCCCACTTACTGTATAGTTTAGAGTAAGTATTTGCACTTGCTGTAAACTATACTGGATTATATATTATGCTTGCTTTGTAACCCCTGTACTCCCCTGTAACCCCTGTAAGTTACCTTGGATAACGGCGTCTGCCAAATAAATAAATAACACACTACATTTTCACAAATCTTTTATTGCTTTGCTTATAGCTAATTTTTTTCACAGACTTCTGTTTTATATGCATGGTATGTACTCTACTCTTCTCTCTATGGAACAGCAGCTTTTGAGCTTCTTTTAAGCTTCTTCCTGTTTAACAAATGCCATCTTATAGAAATAAAGCAATATAAAAAACAAATATGTGTGGTCTGTCTGTAATAGGTTTCTTTGGCACTAGTGGGTTAATGCGAATGCTCCAGTCCTAAAGAGGTCTTTTAAATACAAATTGTTTACTCAGGAGAGAAAGGTTCTTCCCCCTCACCCCCCAAAGAGAAAGGGTGCTCCCTCCAGTCCAGGACAGGTTTGAGGTTAAAGCAGATAGGAGCTTGCAACGGAGGTTTGCCTCCTCAGATGAAAAATAAAACTTTCTGGGATCCTCCAATTAAAACCTGTGCTTAGATCACGTGAACTGCTATATAAAGGATATAAATCATGAATGTTGAGCTGTTCTAATACATTTGCACACTGCTGTATATTGTCAAGCTGTACAACGAGTCATCTGCGACTGAAATATTCAGACACAATAAAAACAATGCAACACCCGGTTTAATGGCATCTTTCTTTCTTTCTTTCTTTCTTTCTTTCTTTCTTTCTTTCTTTCTTTCACATTTTAAACCATACCCCAAAGTCACCAGTAAATTAAGAGTAGATGCAAATGTATTGAGCATCCCTAACCTTTCACATTAAATGGTTAAACTCACAAACATCAGAGGCATGATAATAAAATCTGACCCAGAATTAAGATTAAGATATAATATATACATATTTGTAAGATCCATTATAAATGTACACTGTTTTGCGGTAGACAGTAAACATTTTGAAACTGCTTTCTTTACTCATGATTGCTTTCCATATAAGCAGCATAACTATACAGCACCTCTATACAGACGTGAGGAGATTAATATTAAACACCTCCATTGCTTCTGTAGTTCTGATTTGTATGAAATTAAACCACTGGAACTGAAAATCTTGAAAATGATCAGAATAGCCATATTAGTAATTGATTACTTTAATAGGCCAAACATGCAATTAAATTCAAATAGTAAGAGAAAAAGAACACACAGCCACAGATGGTAGGCTAATACACACAAGACTTTCTAGAAGTTGTTTAAGATGCCTAATTAAAGGACAAAGTGGTCTAACATTTTCACACACAAGGTTTTCATGCAGGTACGTATATAAGGATAAAGGATATAAATCATGAATGTTGAGCTGTTCTAATACATTTGCACACTGCTGTATATTGTCAAGCTGTACAGCGAGTCATCAGCGACTGAAATATTCAGACACAATAAAAACAATGCAACACTCGGTTTAATGGCATTTTTCTTTCTTTCTTTCTTTCTTTCTTTCTTTCTTTCTTTCACATTTGTGTGATCATAACCTTCCAGTGTCTATTTCAGTAAAAGAATAGTAGCTGCAAATGTATTGAGCAACCCTGATCCTTTCACATTAAATGATTAAACTCACAAACATCAGACAATGATAAGAAAATCCGAGACCCCCTGCCCCACCCCTCACACACACACACACACACACACATGCACACACACATGCACACACACACACACACACACACACACACATACACACACACACACACTCTCACAAGGCTTATAAAGGATTTTAAAGGAAAGCAAACTGTTAGTGGTTTTGAGGTTCCATATTAAAAGTTTGAGTTACTGAGAGTTTGTTAAGGTTAGGCAGGACGTGCCTTGAAAGGCTAAACAGCTTCTTCTTGTTACAAAACTCACTTTCCAGCCTTGGTTTAGCCTTGAGGGTCCACACCCTTAAAGTTTTGCATAACCTAGAATTATAGGATTGAGACATAATTATATATATCCAAGATTAAATTATAATAATTATATAATAATTATAATATATTGTGACAGGCTGGCTCGCAGTGGTGAGGTGTGGTGACGTCACGGACCAGGAAGTAACTGAAACCAAAACAATGGATAGGCGGGTGAAGCTGAATGCAACTGCATTCAGCGTTTTTAATAAATAAACAAACAAAAGATTTAAACAAAACAGAAAACAGAAACCAAAGGGCACGAGGGCCGAACAAATAAACAGACAAACAAGTAAGTGTCGTGCTGGCTAATCCAGCACATTTTAGCAATTGTATTGTCTCCTTGCTCTCTCCTCTCTCCGCTCTCCGTACTCTCTGTACACTCAACCCTGCAGTATGGACAGCCGCAGGTTCTTATAGTCTGGCCGAGGGGTTAACTAGCTGTTAATTATCTTATTACCCCTCGGCCACAGTCTGCACGCGTTTGGTAAGGATGCATGACTGTCAGCTAGTTAAATAATCAGTAGCTGATCAGTCATGCATCCTCACGGGGTTTTTAAATATAAATAATAAAAGACGCGCCGCTTTTAACTGCGCCAAACAAAAATGCAAATAATAACAAATAGGGCGGACACTCCGTCATATATATATATATATATATATATATATATATATATATATATATATATATATATATATATATAATTATGTCTATATATATAACATAAGTTTTAGATTTTATTTAACATAGTGTAATTAAAGAAACTACAAAATAATATCATTAAAAAAAAGTCTACTGAAAGCAGTAATAGTAGTACAGTAGAATTTCATGTTCAGATTTCGAAATGTCACATTTTTGTTTAATGGCATTTTTCTTTCTTTCTTTCTTTCTTTCTTTCTTTCTTTCTTTCTTTCTTTCTTTCTTTCTTTGTGTGATCCAAACCTTTCAGTATTTTTTTTAGTAAATGAACAGTTGTATTAACCAACCCTATCCTTTCACATTAAATGTTTAATTTCACAAACATCAAAAGAATGATAAAGAAATCTGACCATCCCCGCTATCACCCCCCGCACTCACAAACACAAACACACAGACATGAACGCACGCACACACACACACACACACACACACACACACACACACTCACACACATACACCCACCCTACCGCCCCACACACACACTCACACACACAAACACATACTTAAAAAACACAAGGATTATCAAGGATTTTAAAGGAAAGCAAACTTTTAGTGGTTTTGAGGATCCGTATTAAAACCTTGAGTTACTGAGAGTGTGTTAAGGTCAGGCAGTAACAATTGCTGTCAGTTTTTTTACCCATTCAAATGGTGTGCTAAGAAGGGACGAGCCTTGAATAGGCTAAACAGCTTCTTCTGGTTCCAAAACTCACTTCCCAGCCTTGGTTTAGCCTTGAGGGTAGTTGTCTAACACACCCTGAAAGTTTTGCATCATCAAGAATTTCAGGATTGAGACAATTATATATATAAAAGTAGTACAGTAGTATTTTATGTTTAGATTTCGAAATGTCACATTTTTAAAAAAAGAAATGTCACTTTTTTGTTTATATGGAAAACTACAAAGAGGTACAGTATGTAATTCAATATGTTAACGTGGGGTTAACATGGGTTTCAGATCAAATATTTGCTTTAAGCTGCCCTTATTTGATTTCCCATGGCGATAACATTGTAGGGTTGTCCTGTTTCTCTAGAGTCTTCCCATCCCAGGTCATCTGGGTTTATAAACCCTGCTCCTGGGTTTATTGGGACACACCAAGTCTTGCTTCCTGAGATTTGACTGACTTCAGCCATGAGAGCTTCTCTACTCTTCCTGGCACTGTTCATCGGCTCCAGCCTGGGTAAGTGAGAGGGACTGGGGTGGGAGGAAATAGGGTTTGAAATCTAAAGATAAATGTTGAAACCCTTTCTTTCCTTCATGCAAACAGTCGTCCATAGAGGAAAGCCATAGTTAGACCTCTTTAAGTCAAATTCTAGCTTAGTTACAGGTAGAGAAAACTAATTGATATGTTGCATCAATCACTGTGTTTAATTAGATGCAGTGTATTATCTTGGGAAGCATTTACATGCCTTCATGGCACATGGCTTACTGTTGGACTCCTCAAGTACAGTGGTAGTATTTTATTTAAATGTAACATGATGCTGCAGAGTGAATTTCCACACCATTTCTGCTACTGACTTCAACTGATTTCATAACAAAGTCAATGAATTTCGGTTTCAATTTTTTAAACCTTTTAAATGTCGAGAAGTAAAAATGTAAAAATTGCAGATTCTTCTCCCTCCTAAACCCTCCCCCTCCTCCTCCTCCCTCCTCTATCTCCTCTGATGACTTTTTTGTTTACGACTGTAAGTCACCCTGTATAATGGTGTCTGCTAAGAAATAAATAATAATAATAATAATAATAATAATAATAATAATAATAATAATAATAATAATAATAATAAAATAGCACCAAGTGGCAGACTTAGTTGGCATCTCTGCACAGTACTATAATTCCCACAGCAAGTACTGATAAGTATCTCTTAAGGTGATTGTAGCTCACTAAATAATTCCACAATGTGTTCCTATATTGCACTTCCATTGGATACATAGGTCTCATCTGTGCAGTTTTGAAAAACATTATGGGCAAGATTCTTAGAAATCTGTGTTCTTGTGTCGAGTTGGATTGTCGGCATTCCAGATTTCCCAGGATGCTTAGAACACATCAATGTGATCTGGCAACAAATTCAATCAGCTAAAAAGGAGAGGAAGGAGCTCCATGAGACATTCCTGGATTTGGCTAATGCATATGGTTCAGTGCCACATAAACTTCTTTGGGCAGCATTTAATTTTTTCAGTGTACCGATGACAATAACAAATTTAGTGAAAGCCTACTTTGGAGATTTGCAATTTAGTTTTTCAACTTCAGAATTCAGCATTACATGGCAATGCCTAGAAGTTGGAATAATGGCAGGATGCACCATTTCTCCACTGGCTTTTACCATGGCAAAG
The DNA here is from genome assembly GCA_030684275.1 of Acipenser oxyrinchus oxyrinchus. Classification (NCBI taxonomy): domain Eukaryota; kingdom Metazoa; phylum Chordata; class Actinopteri; order Acipenseriformes; family Acipenseridae; genus Acipenser; species Acipenser oxyrinchus. The sequence goes on along the minus strand of CM060277.1, from coordinate 7,701,007 downwards.
GAAGTAATCATTAGGGCATCAAAATGGGTAGTGGGAGGAGAGCGCTTGGCTTCTGGAATGCGACTACCACCAATTCGAGCATACATGGATGACATGACAACCATGACTACAACAGTAGCCTGCACTAATCGGTTACTGGGCAAATTAACCAATAACATTGAATGGACACGAATGCAATTCAAGCCCACTAAATCAAGGAGCATCTCTATAATTAAAGGTAAAGTAGTAGATAAAACGTTCTTCATTAGTGGTGAGGCAATACCAACAGTGTCTGAGAAGCCAGTGAAGAGTCTTGTGAGATGGTACGACGGGGATCTAAAGGACACAGTTCATGTGGGAGAAGTTAGACAACAAGCAGTGGAAGGGTTGAAGAGCATAGAGTTTAAGTGCGCCAAGGTCAGACTGGAAATGACATTAGTAGAGTCACATGACAAATGCGTAAGGGAGGCAGCACCGGTGCTGAAAACTGGAAGAAAGTGGGTGGCAAAGAAAGCTTTGGTGGATGCAAAGGCTGCCCTTCCAATTGGTGATATCATGGGGCAAGTTCAGCATGGAAGAGGGGGTCTTGGTCTCAGTTCAGCTCCTCCTACATGGCACAAGGCAGCCCCAGCTCAACGAAGGAAGATGGTAGTCAACGAGGTGCAAAAGCAGGAGGAGAGGATGAGGTGTATAAATGCCATTTCCCAGGCCAAGCAGGGAGAATGGATGAGATGGGAGAGAGTCAATGGAACAGAGCAGGATCAGTTTCCTCATCAGGTCAACATATGATGTTCTCCCATCACCACAGAACCTGAACCTCTGGGTAGGAGAGGATCCCTCATGTCCTTTGTGTTCATCACCTGCAAAATTAAGGCACAGACGTACCCTTTTAGCTCAATCCAGACGGTTGTCATGCTGATGCGCTGGGGAGACCGCACTGTGGTTGATCCCCGGAGCCAGCATCGCAGCCGTTGTGTGTGCTGATGCGCTAGGGAGGCAAAATAAGCTGATCCCTGGAGCCAGCATTACACTTCAGCCATCAACAGCTGACAGAAGGATATCTACATCATCATATGGAAGAAAGCGCAAATGGATGGAGACACCAATGGATCACATTAGTTTACTGTAAAGCTACGTCTTAGTTGGTGCTTATCTTGGCGAGAGTCGAGTTCAAATCAGCATGAAGTTTTAACATCTACTCTCGTGTAATGGAAATCTATCAAATGTGTATTTATAGATATTTATCGTATCTAGCTGATCTATTTGGGATTCAGGTACATCTGGCACATCTATAAACCCTGGAGCTTCATACATACCTTTATACAGGCAATCAATAGGTACAAGATGCCTTTTCCTCCTGTTATTACAATTTTGTTTGTAAATTATCTCATTGGAATTCTAAAATGGTTGGATAATTACCCTAACAAGCATTTAATTAGATGCATCGGGTCTATTTGTTAGACAGTTCAAAGTTTCAATATTATAATTGTTTTTTTTTATATATTTTAACAATAATGTGAGTAATCACAATCAAATTGCATTACATGTTCTATTTGCCCACAGTGGAAAAGCACCTGCACAGAGTCTGAATGAAAGCAATTATTTTCACTTGGCACTTTGTAGGGCCCTGTTCACTCAACCTTAAGCACTGTTCCAAGCACTGCTTTATTAAAGACTGTTGATTAAAATACTATTTTGGTGGTATAAAATCAAGTTTTTTTAGAGGGTGTTTTTTTTAAAGCACAGTTTAACCGTAATAATACTTATAATGAGATTTTAAATTAAAAACAAAACTATAATTGTAAACAAGCACCCAGTTTATTAACTATTTTGACTTTTTTTACTGCACTTTTTCTTTAAATGTTCTGTAAACAGCAGCTGCTCTCCAGAAACTTGAAGTGCACAAAAAAGCTTTGGAGAAAATGTTAAACACACATAAAATATATTATAGTGTAGCAGAGGCGTATCTGGTCCGCAGCAGGAATAAATGAAGAGAACAGGTTGTAGTTCAAAGCATTTAAAACCGCTATTTTTATTAAACTGGAACGGCAGGCAAAATGATAAAGCTCAGATAGGCAACAACACACCCACAACACAACACAATGCTGTGCACAGGCAGCTCCTAAATAGGGATTCCCCTCGAGCCCTATTGGCTGACACACACAAGGGTGCATTTGCATACACACTGACCAATCGCTCAGACCCTCGGTCCCACGCAAACAGCTGACTGACGGAACTGAACACAAATCACAGTGCAGCTAACACAGACCCCTCTCTCATACAGCTGCACTCTACACGTGACACCCTAGGCAGCACGCTAGCACTGCCTAGACATGAAACGAGCTTCCACTCACAGACTAACGCAGGGTGACACACACAAACGGCGGGGGAGACAGAACAGCACACACACACACACACACACACACACACACTGTACAGCAATACACAGAAATGCAACTATTTACAAGAAAAGTAATAGCCCTGGTCCCCCCACAAGTTCAATGTAGCACACAAAAAGTCCTATTTCATACAAGTCTTTGTAACTAAACAATACCAACAGAACAGCCTATTTCATACAGGTCTTTGCAACTAAACAATACCAGCAGACCAGCCTATTTCATACAGGTCTTTGTCCAGTGACTGCTGGGTCTGATCTAAGAAAAAAACCCCAGAGCAATTCAGCCAAATGTTTCTTTCAATGGTTTGACTGCCAGTTGAAGGAGCCAATGATAGCAGGGTAATACTATTGTGGAGGCTGTGTGCTCCAATGGTTAAAGAAAAGGGCTTGTAACCAGGAGGTCCCCGGTTCAAATCCCACCTCAGCCACTGACTCATTGTGTGACCTTAAGCTTAACCTCCTTAACCTCCTTGTGCTCTGTCTTTTGGGTGAGACGTAGTTGTAAGTGACTTTGCAGCTGATGCATAGTTCACACACCCTAGTCTCTGTAAGTCGCCTTGGATAAAGGTGTTTGCTAAAATAAACAATAATAATTGTGAAGCTGCTCAAAGAACACTACAGGTACAGTCCTGAATCCTCTCAGAAGCTGAGGGTGTGAAGTATAGAAGAACTGAAATGTCCTCACTGGATAAACAAATACCAAAAAGATAACAAAGTTACAAACTGAATGAAAGCAGGCAATATTGTGGGATAAAATAAAAGCACGTTTCAAGAAAAAATAAAAGCATCTTCACCACAGTGGTGTAGTCCTGAATCCAAAAGTACCGTAAAGCCAATAAAATATAGATCTCTTAAACAAAAATGATACAAATTACCGTTTTATTTGTTCATTAAGCTTGAGGTAACATTTAATAGGTAATTGTGACAGAAATATAATGAGATCTGGTTGTAAATCTCCCTCCCGACTTGTGATGGCGCTAAGAAGCGAAAGGGAAAGGCTTTGGAGAGGTTGGCCTGACAGTTCATTTCCTGGGTCGGGAAGTCTTTCAGCCTGGAAGAAGGCGAGACTCAGTTGCAGGAATGTATTGACCCGGAAGGTAAACGATGTAGCAGCTGCAAGCCATAGAGACAGCTGCAATCACTTACCAAGGGGTCATGTGTGACAGTATAAAGGGGCCGGAGAATTGTAAATCTTTTCCTTCATTTTTGGTGTTGAAGTAGACCCGGAAACCCATGCACTGTACATTAAGAGTATTGTGAGTGTTTGTTTTGTTTGTCTTGTCTATAATTGTTACTTGTGTGTTTATAGATGGCTAACATGTTCTGGAGCTGTCGCTAAGGGACAGCACTGAACCCGGAACAGCACATGGTTTATGTTTTGGGAGAGATAGTGTGTTTATTGTTTAGAGCTGCAATCCCTTTTACTGTTCTTTGTGTTTTATGCATCGCTGTGTATAACTGAAGTTTATTATTTGGTCACCAGACCTGGATTATAACAAAAAATAAAAACTATTTTCCTAAATTAGCTCAGGTGTAACCAATCGCCTTCAAAATAACACACCAAGTTAAGTGGTCTCCACCTGTGTTAAATTGTAGTGATTCACATGATTTCAGGATAAATTCAGCAGTTCCTGTAGGTTCCCTCTGCTGGGTAGTGCATTTCAAAGCAAAGACTCAACCATGAGCACCAAGGCGCTTTCAAAAGAACTCCGGGACAAAGTTGGTGAAAGGCACAGATCAGGGGATGGGTATAAAAAATATAAAAGGCCTTGAATATCCCTTGGAGCACGGTCAAGATGATTATTAAGAAGTGGAAGGTGTATGGTACCACCAAGACCCTGCCTAGATCAGGCCATCCCTCCAAACTAGATGACCAAGCAAGAAGGAGACTGATCAGAGAGGCTACCAAGAGACCAATTGCAACTTTGCAAGAGCTACAGGCTTTTATGACCAAGACTGGTCAAAGTGTGCATGTGACAACAATATCCCAAGCACTCCACAAATCTGGCCTGTATGGTAGGGTGGCAAGAAGGAAGCCATTACTCAAGAAAGCCCACCTTGAATCCTGTTTGAAGTATGCAAAAAAAAAACACTCAGGAGATTCTGTAGCCATGTGGCAAAAAGTTTTGTGGTCTGACGAAACTAAAATGGAACTTTTTGACCTAAATGCAAAGTGTTATGTTTGGTGCAAACCCAACACAGCGCATCACCCAAAGAACACCATCCCTACTGTGAAGCATGGTGGTGGCAGCATCATGTTATGGGGATGTTTCTCATCGGCAGGGACTGGGGCACACAGCCAAAGCTACACTGGAGTGGCTAAGGAAAAAAAAGGTAAATGTCCTTGAGTGGCCCAGTCAGAACCCCGACCTAAATCCTACTGAAAATTTGTGGAATGACTTGAAGATTGGTGTCCATCAATGCTCCCCAAGGAACTTGACAGAGCTTGAACAGTTTTGTAAATAAGAATGGTCAAATATTAGTCAAATATAGGCAGGACTATATAAAGGGCTGGATTTGAGAGCCGAAGAGGAACACGGAAGACAGACAGAACCAGCAGGAGTGTGTGCAGGCAGAGCGTTCAGCCTTGGGGAAAATATACTGTGGAAGATTAATTGTTTTTGAATATTTTGGGAAACGACTATTTGGCACAAGAACTTCGTTGAGGGGGCGGACTAGCACTGGAACAACATTTAGGAACGGGTTTGGAGTATTTTCTTGTTTCTTTTGTTGTGTCGGGACAATGCAGAGTGGTTGGTTGTATTTTTTTTACTTGTTTTGTTGTTTTGTTTCTCTCTGTGCATTTGGTGACAATAATTCTTCCATTCAAGGATTTTACAAACATCGTTTTCCTTGATCTCTGGAAGAAGGGAAAGGACAATCAATCGTCAAGTTCCGTGTTAACTGTTTTGTCTATACTGCTTACCTGTACTGGTTGGCCCCCTGCACCCCCGTCAGAGTGTGCTTGAGGCCTCCAATGGTTTACCTACCTTGCCTTTAGGTCTGGAGTCCAGCTTCCAGGTCGGGTCCAGTGGTGGCAGACGGAATCGGGACAAGGTCCAGGGAGCGTGACGAGAGAGAGGAGAGAAACGCAGGGCTAGAGACCGGTCGAAGGGAAGTGACCAGAACTTTCGGGTGGAAGGTGTAGTTTACTTACCTGTGTGTCAGTTACTGATGGCCCCTTTTCTTTGCCCCGCTCTCCTGTCAGAGGTGGCAGCTGATTGGCAGTGAAGAGATCCAGCAGGGGGTGGTGGTTCCCGCATTATTGGGAGGAAACAGAAGCGGACCGAGGGAGTCGGGGGGAAGCCCCGCGAGTGTGGGGTCTATCCCTTGGACTATTTATTTTTCCTTGTTTGCTTTGTCAAACAGTAATTGTCCATGTGCATGAACTTTTTTCTTTTTTCTATTACTGTGTGGTTTGGTTTTAACAATTTTTACCCTGTTGAGAACAATAACATTTGTTTTACCAGACGCCGTTCCATTGTGTGTGTGTGGGAACCCAGGGAACAAAGAACCTACACGGCGGAACAAAATAACTATTCGGTTACTAAGGTCCTTGCCTTAACAAAAACAAGGTGGCGTAGTCGTCAGCTACATAGGTACACTAGCTAGGTTATCTCAGGTCACCCTACCCGTGACACAAAGTTGGTAGAGACCTATCCCAACAGACTCACAGCTGTAATTGCTGCCGAAGGTGCTTCCACCAAGTATTAACTCAGTGGGGTGGAGACTTATCCAATTATGGTCTTTCAGTTTTATATTTTTAAAAAATAATTTAAAAATATCACAGGCACAGATCACAGCTGTATAAAAGAGGCACGGATCACAGCTGTATAAAAGAGGCATGGATCACAGCTGTATAAAAGAGACATGGATCACAGCTGTATAAAAGAGGCACAGATCACAGCTGCATAAAAGAGGCATAGATCACAGCTGCATAAAAGAGTCATGGATCTAGTGAAATAGGGATCGACTCCCAATCCCTAAAAACAGGCAGGCGGGTTACATTACACACGGGAATACACACACAAAAGATACACAAAACAGCGGCGGAATACAGCGGGGAGGGAATAAACACACAGCAGGTAAACACAGACAGACAGCGGGTGGAGGTAGGAAAAGCAGACATATTACTGTAAGATATTGTACTGCTTTTAAATGCTAATAATGAATCTATATGTACAGAATGCTATGTTAAATTGAGATAAAGGCAGAAAAAAATGTTTTAAAATCACGAGGCCAGCATTTTAAATGTGATATCTGTTCCCCTTTCTCTTAGTATTGTATTAACATCACTGCACTGCTCCTCGATTGGACTCTTATAAACTGGACAGAAGAGCCACAGAATTCCCTGGATGAGATTCTGCTCTAGTGGCTGAAACACAGAGACAATATTTTAATAAGAAGGGGCTTGTATAAAGAGTTAACACAAGTATAAACACTTTCTCTCCAAATGATGTTTTCATATGTGCATAGAGCACGAGAGATCTCAGTGAATGGTAAATGGAGCAAACATCTCAGTTTCTGCTGAACCTGTTTATCAAAACCTCAGTCCCAAACCTCACCTCTAAGATCTTTATATAACTCCTGGAATTCAGAAACACAGGTAAGTTTTGTTTCTTGAAACCCATCCCTGTCTCTGTATCATTTCAACAGAAACAGCAGCAGCACGTATTGTGATTCCAGCCCAGGATCACACTTCATGGTGAATCGAGGGTATTGACACAACAGCTGCAGTGTGGAGTAGTGGTTAGGGCTCTGGACTCTTGACCGGAGGGTCATGGGTTCAATCCCAGGTGGGGGACACTGCTGCTGTGCCCTTGCGCAAGGTACTTTACCTAGATTGCGCTAGTAAAAACCTAACTGTATAAATGGGTAATTGTATGTACAAATAATGTGATATATTGTAACAATTGTAAGTTGCCCTGGATAAGGGTGTCTGCTAAGAAATAATAATAATTATTCCAATGGCTGGAGTTCCATCATTCTTATATTCCTGTACAGAACTAGACACTCTAACACAGCAGTCAAACACATTGTTAATACTGTGATAAATCAGGAGAAATGGACAGTCTAAACATGGAAACAAGCTTGTTCTTTTTATTATATTTACAATTATAATTTTGTTTTTAATTTAAAACCTCATTATAAGTATTATTACAGTTAAAATGTGTTTTAAAAAAATCATCCTCTAAAAAAACTTGATTTTATACCACCAAAATAGTATTTTAATCAACAGTCTTTAATAAAACAGTGCTTTGAACAGCACTTAAGGTTGAGTGAGCAGGGCCCTACATTACCAATGGGACCAGGTAAAGTGCCAAGTGAAAAGAATTGCTTTCATTCAGACTCTGTGCAGGTGCAAAGTTTGTCCTGTAGAGGGGGACAAAGGCAAGGCCTAAAACATGTTTCTGCTTTTCCACAGAGGGCAAATTGAACATGTAATGCAATTTGATTGTGATTTATGTTAGCCATGGAAAAGAATAGAACTCCCCTCCCCTCCAAAAACAATTGAGAACTGAAGAGGGGGCATGCAGTGGGGGCATTTCTGTCCATTTTATCCACTCAGATCCCTTGCTTTCTAAATATATTGGTGTTTAAGAGATTTTATTTCAACTCTAGGTTGACGCTCAAGCCTGGTGCTGGTAGCCCACATCCATAATAAAGCCATTGGCAACGAATGCCCAGTTATCCTGATTTCATTAATCTTGGGGGTAGAAATTTGACTTTTTTTAATGGATTTTCAGAACAGCACCATGTTTAATCACAACACGTTATACTGATGACATCTTTTAATCTGGTCTGGTGCAAGTTTTGAATTGGACGTCTGCGTGGATTACCTCAATGCTTTTCTAAACCTGGCCTCAATACAAACCCCTCTTAGACCTTTATAGAACTACTGGAAATCAAAAACACAGGGAAGTTTAGTTTGTTGTTGTGAAATCGTCAGTCTCTCTGTCTCACTGCAATAAGAATGTAGGGCCACCATGGAACTCATTCACCTGCCATAGCACTATCAATAGGGTGTACACTATGGGACTGATACACATGTCATAGCACTGTCAATAGAATCAGTCCTGTGAAGGTCAGACCTTTTCTCACATCACAGTGTATAGTATCAGTAGATAAACTCTTCTGTTCTCTTGCATCTGTTCCTTTCATGAAAATTGATTTTTCTGACTTCACTATGATCTCATGGTATGTGATGTCATTGTGCACCACACCCCTTAGCTGTGAGGTCACACGTGTGCTCACGGCTCTCAGGTGTCCAGCCTCCTGTCTAGAGCAGATGGAGAAGCAACAGAAATAGCTGCACAATACATTATATCCTGCAGCCACCTCATGCAGCCTCCCAGTGCATCTACTGTGCTCTTATAGTGAGGAGTATTGCAATGTATTGGATGCACTAGCTTTGGCAGTACTTTTTGCAAACCTTGTCATGCGAATAAAGTCATTTTGAGTTTGACAGGGGGAGGAAGGGAGGAGAGGAGCTGAGCAAGAGAGATAGATGAGAGGGAAGTGAAAGAGATGGATAAAGGGAGGTAGAGGAAGGGAGAGATGGGCAAGGATACAGAAATAGCTGAACATGCTATACATGCTAATTTTGAATGTACAGACATTTTATATGAAACTAGAAACAGTGCTCACTAATTAAAGTGCTGATACTTGAGGACAAATACATCCTACTGAACAGAGCAACAAATCTGCACAATCCAATCCTGTTTGTATTGTATACAAGGCTGAGATCTAACCCACTATATACATGTACTTATATAATAACATATACAGTCTAAACATGCCCAAAGCTTCCTTGAATCTCCATTGACTTTAGAGTCCTTTCACAGAGGAACATGTTGTGATGTTATAAGGAGGCTCACACTCCAATCATTCATCAGAGTCATTTTAAGAATCACAAATTGTATTTTAAGATGATGGTTATGTTCTTTTTGTATTTAACATAATACTTTTCCATTTTCCCAAAGCACGATTGATTTGAAGATCTTGTTGTGTTGTTCAGATCCTTCATAGCCAAGCTCCTCAGTGCCTTTCAGACATGTTGTCTTAATACGTTCCAGTCCGTTCTCTACACTCTTCTACTGCAGGGCTGCTGACCATCCTGAAGGCTGGGTTCCACACTGTGGGAGGCAGGGAGGGCATTCAGGTACCAATTGTTAAATCACGATTAAAAAACTATTTTGTTTTGACAAAGCATTTTATTATTATTATTATTATTATTATTATTATTATTATTATTATTATTATTATATGTACAGCTCTTTGAGGTGTTTCACAGCAGGATCTGTATAAATCCCTATTTTATTGTATTATTGTATTGTTCCCTAATTTTGAAATGGTATTTTAGTACTTTGAAATAGTTACTGTTCACCCATTCCAACATTACTGCACTGCTCCTAGATTCACTCAAACGTGATATCTCTCTTGAACATGGTAGAACAGTCTACTATGGTATCTTTTTCTTATAAAGTGCTGGTAGACTTTCCAGCTGAGATTATCTAGTGTCTTAAAACACAGAGCTGCTCACAGTGTGGAATGCATGGCTTGTGTGCACTGAAACCAGAGAGCTGAGCAGGAGAGATCTCAGGAAATGAAACATTCTTGACACGAAACTCAGTTTCTGCTCAACCTGTTTATTAAAACCTGGCCTCAGTCCAAAACCTCACCTCTTAGAGCTTTAAACAATTCCATTTGTTGTGAATTTGTCTGTCTCTCTGTCTCACTGCAGCAAGAATGGCTTCAAACTTGTGGTCAGAGGAGCACTTGATCTGTCCAGTGTGTCTGAAAATACTGAAGGACCCAGTCACTATTTCATGTGGACACAGTTACTGTATGGGGTTGTGACGGAAATATAATGAGTTCTGGTTGTAAATCTCCCTCTCGACCTGTGAGGGTACGAAGTAGTGAAAGGGAAAGGCTTTGGACAGGTTGTCCTGACAGTTCTTTCCCTGGGTCGGGAAGTCAATCACCCCGGAAAAAGACGAGACTCCGGTGCGGGAATGTATTGACCTGGAAGGTAAACGAGGTAGCAGCTGCAGGCAATAGAATCAGCTGCAATCGTTTACCAAGGGGTCATGCATGACTGTATAAAGGGGCCAGAGAATTGAAAATCTTTTCCTTTGTGTTTGGTTTCGAAATAGACCCGGAAACCCCCGTGCACTGTGTATTAAGAGTGAGTGTTTGTTTTGTTTGTCTTATCTATAATTGTTACTTGTGTGTTTATAGATGGCTAAACCGTTCTGGAGCTGTAGCTAAGGGCCAGCAATGAACCCGGAACAGCACTGCACTATTTGTCACTCTTTAAACTGTATCCCCCACCACGAGCACTACAGCACGCACCCAGGACTGGTGACCGTGGTTGTATATTGTGGGAGAGATACTGTGTTTTTTGTTTAGGGCTGCAATCCCTGTTACTGTTCGTCATGTTTTACGCATCGCTGTGTATAACCAGAGTTTATTATTTGGTCACCAGACCTGGATTACAACAAAAAATAAAAACAACAATTTTGCATACTTGATTGCAAATCTCTGTGTGTTTATTCCTGCACTGTATCACCTCTGCACCTGTTCATAATCAGCAACCACTTTGCCACAGTCTCCTTTAGTAATATTTTTACATGGATTATAGAAATGAATTATTTTCACCTCTCCTTTTTCAACCTTTACTGTTACTATATTAACTTCTAGTCCCGTCTCTACCTTAACTTCATCCCTCGTTCCTATTTCTGTCCGGCTTATATACAGTGCCTACAGAAAGTCTACACCCCCTTTCAAAATGTTCACCTTTTGTTGCCTTATAGCCTGGAATTAAAATGCATTATTTTTTTTTTCATTTATCTACACTTCCTACCCCACAACTTCCAAGTGAAAAAATATTCTAGAAATTTGTAGAAAATTAATTAAAAATAAAAACTGAAATAGCTTGGTTGGATAAGTCTCCACCCCCCTTGTAATAGCAATCCTAAATTAGCTCAGGTGTAACCAATCGCCTTCAAAATCACACAACAAGTTAAGAGGCCTCCACCTGTGTTAAATTGTAGTGATTCACAAGATTTCAAGATAAAGTCAGCAGTTCCTGTAGGTTCCCTCTGCTGGGTAGTGCATTTCAAAGCAAAGACTCAACATGAGCAACAAGGCGCTTTCAAAAGAACTCCGGGACAAAGTTGTTGAAAGGCACAGATCAGGGGATGGGTATAAAAAAAATCAAAGGCCTTGAATATCCCTTATAGCACGGTCAAGAGGCTGTGTGGTCCAGTGGTTAAAGAAAAGGACTTATAAGCAGGAGGTACCCGGTTCAAATCCCACTTCAGCCACTGACTCATTGTGTGACCCTGAGCAAGTCACTTAACCTCCTTGTGCTCTGTCTTTCAGGTGAGACGTAATTGTAAGTGACTCTGCAGCTGATGCATAGTTCACACACCCTAGTCTCTGTAAGTCACCTTGGATAAAAGGCGTCTGCTAAAGAATGTAAAGAATGGTCCAATATTGCAAAATCTAGGTGTGTAAAGTTGGTAGAGACCTATCCCAACAGACTCACAGCTGTAATTGCTGCCAAAGGTGCTTCCACCAAGTATTAACTCGTGGAGGGGGGGTGGAGTCTAGCTGCACCTGGAGGTGTTTGATGGTGGCTGGTTCCTTGGAAGTCTAATGTGCATTCCAATTGTCCCGCTTTAACCCAGTGTCAAAATACAAAAAAACAACATTTAATGTCACATATGTAATAATAAAAGATAATTAAATTAGTGGTTCACAACAAACCATAATACACAAACAACCCAAACCAATACACATACCATTAATCAAACCAATTATTCTGTCAATTTACTAAATAAGTCAAATAAATTAATAAACCCCTGTGATAGAGAGAAAGGATCAATGTTGTAAATCTCCCTCCCAACCAGAAAGGACGCTATGTAAGGGTGGTGGTATGCTGCCTCCTAGATGGACCGCCTTGATGGTAGGTGGAAACCGTAAGGTGACTATATTAGGGGGAGCGCGTAGTTGCAAGTGCTCGGAACAACTCCATTGCAATCAGCTGCGGGACGGCCCTCTATTGGAGAAACCATGGCGACGGGTTGATTGCAGGGAGTTTTGTGAGTACAAAGGGGAAGCAGCTACGTCAGAAACTGGCCTTGCGCTGAGAAACTGAGCGACCAGTCGGAGCTCTTTGTTGTTTTGTATTACGTGCTGTTTTGTTGTGTGTTTACAGAGGAGGAGTAAGAGCGAGGGGCTGCAGCCACGGAACCAGCCTGAACCACCGGAGCACTACCTTCACTTCACAAACACCAGCACACCCCCTCCCCATGGATTAAGGAGCACACTTTCGTGCACAGGACGTGTGGGGATTATTGTGGATTGTTTTGGTTTCTTTTGTTTGTTTTTGTTTGGCCTGCAAGCCAGCCGTGTTCTCCCCGATACCATAGTTGGTAAGGGGTGGTTTCTTTTGTTTTAAATAAATAAAACACAGACATTATTGGGAAGCATTGTTTCAGGACTGTTTATTTATTCATTACACCACTCACACTTATCACAACCCCTGATACTTGGAAACAGTTGTTGACACAGACTTCACCGCGTGCAGAGATATACATGTGTGACGGGGTACATTGTCACGAATTCTGAGGGTTCAGATTTCATACGTACTCTTTTTATTTGCTCAGCACACACTCTTAACTCAGGGGAGACGTTAGGAGGACAGAGATGTTATTACTCCTAGTGGGGTATTGTTCATGCACTGGACCCTCAATTTATCCAGATGACTTTTAGTAATCAAGAAATTCACAGACTCATGTATTTAAAGTTTTTTTCATGAATCAGAGTATGATCAGTACTCATTCGGTTTATTAACGGTTAAATATTGGATTGAGTAGTTAAAGTCTACAGACAGACGCTCTGGGCAGTCCAGTGTCTTAACAGATATCAATTGTTAACATTTAACCTCATATTGCGTTTCAATATGTATTTGACAAAAGATTGCCTTATACAATATTCAAGTCAATTAGTTTCACTAAGTTTAAGTGGTAATAATTTTCATTACAATTATTTATCTCTTAACAGATGCACTAACCAAGCTCTAACCTGTACCTGACTCTGAGAATATGCTATTGCAAGCAATTTCCACAGTCTCTTGTTTTTTCAAGGCTAAATTCTGTGCAAGCACTTTTTTCAGATATATGACCTATCAATGTCGGTTATGCCATCATTTCTGCATATTATTTCAAGATATATTTTTATCTGTGCTAAACCATTAATTCCATAAACCTTAAATTCCAAATCTATATGACTTGCAGCTTTGCTGGAGTGGAATGCAAGAAGACCCCTCCTTTCTCTACAGCCCGTACATCTTGATAAGGAGAGAGGACCCTTTTTCCAATGATAGGCAGCAGTTTCAAAGAACCATATTATAACGACTCCATCTACCATCATTAGACAATAGTATAGTGGATTAAAAACAAGGTACATTATAGTATATTATTACAAATTAACACAAAAACATAGCATAATACCTTTTATATTCTGTAATTTAATGGATATTATAATGTCTAAAGGTCTTTTCATTTTATAGAAGGAGAAAGAAACTGAACCAATTTCCCAATTAATTAAATTGAATACTGCTCTGGCTTCTAATCTTTTTATCACTACAGTAAAGTCATGAACAAGCAATAACACTGTCAGTTTAAATAATATGTTTTCTTATTATACCAAATACTTAAAACATATTATTAATCCTATGAAATCAAATAGATATTTTTAGTTTCAAATATCGTTCTGTCTAGAAAAGGTTAATCATTTATTTTATTAATTTACAATACCTTTGTGTCTAATTTCTATTTTTTGACCATTATAAACTATAAACAGTGTCAATTAGCACTGAACCTTTTTTTAACTATAAAATGGCATTATAAGATAAACTTTAATTAATTTACTTCAGTTTAACAGTTGCTCCTAGAATTTATAATATCACTTTATTTCTTTGTTGATTCCCTCTAAGATTTAAATGGAAATACAGGCCAGTTATTTATACATTCAACTTGTATATATTTTATAATGACTGAACTAGGTTTGACCCTGTCCTTTGTTCATACAAAATCCAGCAAAAACAAGTTTTTTCCTTAAGACCGTGGCTGCTAAGTTCTTAATGTTGATTTATATTTTGCAAAGAATCCTTTTTAATCGTGTCTTTGGCAACATAAATTTATAGGTGGGATTAACGTCCACTTTTTTAGCTGAAATTGTGCATTTTTATCAAGCGTCATGCTTTCTAAAGATAAGGTATACAAGCAATTATTTTCTTTTCTTAAAGACGATAGGTTGCGGATGCAACCCCGGTTCCCTGAAAGAGAAAATAACCATCAAATATGGGGATATTGCCGTCAGGCAGTAGCGATTGGCTGAGCTTTTATAGCAAAGCTGCCGATAGGCCTCTGCGCGAGCTGCCACGTAAGCCCGCCCCCTTGGGAGCTTACTATACGCAGCGCGCAGAGACTCACGTCCTCTTTTGCTCTTCAGGCCGTGAAGACCTCTGGAGCGACCACGCAGCTTGATGGTTATTTTCTCTTTCAGGGAACCGGGGTTGCATCCGCAACCTATCGTTCCCTTTCAAGTCGAAAATAACCATCAAACATGGGGACAGTGTACCCAAGCTGTCGCGAGGGAGGATTCTCGGCAGGACAGACTTACTTCATAACGCAACTGTGTAGGGAATACATCTACGCATATGCGGAGCTGCGCCGCAGCGTCTATGCTCGCAATGACACCTGTCCTAAGGTGGAATAGTCAACACCATGCTGTCAACCACTCTATACGTCCGCATCTTGAGGGATCACAGAGTGTAGTACAGATGCTCCGAACAGTGGAGCAGAGGAATCCAGTACGTTCAACCGGTAAAACCTCATAAAAGTATGCGGTGTAGCCCAACTGGCTGCAGCGCAAATGTCAGACACCGGCACCCCTCTAAAGAGGGCCCAGGATGTCGCCATACCCCTAGTGGAATGCGCCTTCAACTGCCCTGGTGGTGGAAGGCCTGCAGATTCATAAGCTAATTTAATAGCATCCACTATCCAGTGGGAAAGGCGTTGTTTAGACAACGGCTGACCCAAAGTCCTAGAACCATGGCATATGAACAATTGTTCAGTTTGCCTCACAGCCGTTGTACGGTCAATATAACATCTCAATGCCCGCACGGGGCAGAGTCTGTGTAACCGTTCTTCCTCTGGGGAAGAAAAAGGAGGAGGATGGAGCGCCATCAACTTCGACTGGTTGGTTCATATGAAGCGGGAAATGACCTTGGGTAAAAGGCGGGTTTGGGCGCATGGAGACCTTAGAAACGTCTCCTGCGAAACGAGTACATGAAGAATGCACTGACAGTGCGTGTAACTTCGCCCAGCGTTTTGCTGAAACCACTGATAGCAAAAGCGCAGTTTTATAGAACACGAGCTTCATGTCCACGCTGTGGAGAGGCTCGAACGGTGCCTTGGTAAGGGCTTCCAGCACCACATCAAGGCTCCATGACGGTAGACTGGTCGTCCTTGGAGGCCGCAAGCGTCTTGCGCCCTTTAGGAACTGCGATGCCAGAAAATGGCAACCTGGTGACAAACCGTCAATACGTACATGGCAAGCCGATATGGCGGCTAAGTACACTTTAAGTGTAGAGGAGATTTCCCTTCATCTAACAGTTTCTGTAGAAACTGTAATATCACTGCCATAGGGCAGGATATTGGGTCATGGCCTTCCGCCAGACACCAACTCTGAAACAACTGCCACTTATACGTATACTGCGACCTAGTAGAGGGTGCTCTAGCACTCTGAATGGTCGAAATAACCGCCGTCGAGAGCCCTAAGGCTGACAGGCTCCCGTTCAGGGGCCAAGCCCATAGCTGCATGAGCTTGGGGTTCGGGTGCCATAGCCCTCCTTGGGCTTGGGACAACAGGTCCGTTCGCAGAGGGAGCTCCCTCGGCCGACCGTGCAACAACTGCACCAGGCTCGGGAACCATATCCTCCGAGGCCACCGAGGAGCGATTAGAATCACTGTCGCTTGCTCTACCCTGACCTTCTCCAAGAAGGCGGGGAGCATCGGAATCGGTGGAAATGCATATAGGAGCCCTGGCGGCCATTCGTGAGCCAGTGCATCGACTCCTAGGGGGCTGTGGAGATCCTTCACTGAGAACCATAGGGGCAGTGCGTGGTCTCTTCGAAGCAAAGAGATCCACCTGGGCTGTGCCGAACCATTCCCAGATGCGCTCTACCACTTGAGGGTGGAGACGCCATTCGCCAGCAAGAGGGCCTCCTCTGGATAGGAGATCTGCTGCGTAGTTGACTCTGCCCGGTAGATGAACCGCCGCAGAGAGGTTAAGCGGTTGTGCCCATAGCAACATCTGTGCTACCATCCGGTGAAGACCGGGGGACCGCAAGCCGCCCTGGCGGTTGATGTACGCCACAACTGTGGTGTTGTCTGACCGCACTAACACATGCTTGCCTAGAAGCACTGGCAAGAAGTGCGGAGGGCGAGGTCCACCGCTCTGAGCTCCAGAGCATTGATGTGGGCTGACCTCCAGGGTCCTGACCACACTCCACGGGTCCCTGTCCCGTTCCATACTGCTCCCCAACCGTGGTTGGAAGCGTCGGTCGTGATGACCTGCCTCCTGAAAATGGGACCCAAGCGTGCACTTGGCGGAGGTTTGATGGAACTTTCCACCAGCGTGGCGCTTCCAGCAGGCTCGGGATACCCTTAGCCTGCGGTGTTTGTCTCTCGCGGATGCAGCGAAGGCATTGAACTAGGCCTGCAGAGGTCTCTGGTGTAGTAAGCCCAAAGGAAGGGCTTGTGAGGCGGCAGCCATCAACCCCAGCATGCGCTGACACAGCTCCATGCTGACTGTCTGTCTCAACCTGAATAGGGAGAGACACCGCTCTAATGAGGCAACTCTTTGTGTCGACAGGGTCGCTTCCATGGACACTGAGTCCAGATGCAGACCCAAGAATTCGGTCTGTTGGCTCGGCACTAGGCGGCTCTTTTCTGAATTGATCTTCAGACCTAGCCGCTGAAAATGGTCTGTAACCATCACTGTGTGCTGTGCCACCTGCTCCTTGGACTGCGCGCAGACGAGCCAGTCGTCCAGATAATTCAGCAGCCGGACACCTTGAGCCCGCAAGGGAGCTAGAATGGCATCCATACATTTCGAAAAGGTTCGAGGAGCTAGTGACAGGCCGAATGGAAGGACACAAAACTCGTATACCCTGCTCTGAAATGCGAAACGCAGATACTTCCTGTGACCCGGGCAGATGGGAGCGTGAAAGTGCGCATCTGTCAGGTCCGCGGTGGTGAACCAGTCGCCGTGCGGACTGACTGAATGATGTGCCTGTGCGTAAGCATCCTGAACGATAACACCCGCAGGTATTTGTTCAGTACTCGCAGATCTAAAATAGGGCGGAGCCCGCCGTCCTTCTTGGGCACCAGGAAGTATTTGGAATAGAACCCTGGTCGATCAGAGCAGGGTCTACTTGTTGAATGGCACGCTTGCTGAGCAATGCCTGTATTTCCACATTCAGAGCTGAGGACTGAACCGAGTCCTTCACTGCAGTTACCACCACTCCCCGGAAGGGGGGAGGTTTTAACCGGAACTGAAGGGTGTACCCGGTGGATATAGTTTTGTGCACCCATATGTCGTTGGTGCATTGTTGCCAGAACTGGAGCTGGGAGACAGTGTAGGGGCGGGTTAACAGCTGCCTGGTGTTCTCAGGGCTGTTTAGGCTGGGCTCGTTCGCGAGGGGCATGGCCAGAGCCCGAGGCGTGGCCTGCCACCACCTCTAGGGCGCCACCCTCCGCTGCGGTCTTGAAAATGAAGGTTGACCGGCGCTGCTGTGGTTGAGGGAGAGGACTTAGTACCCCCTGGCCGTGGCTGGTGCTGCAGTGGTGGTCTCGCCACTGGTGCTCCTGTTGGCGCCTTGGCTGGAAGGGCTTATGCGGCCACATTTTAGCCAATTGTTGAGATGCCTCCGGGCCTTAACAGAACGTTGGAGCATCTCCTCCACCGCTGGGCCAAGCGTGTGCCCTGGCGTAATAGGGGCATCTAACAAGGGAGCCTTGTCAGACTCTTGAACTCTCGCCTGCGAGAGCCAGAGCTGCCTTCTGGCGACCACCAGGAAGCAATACTCCTGCCTTGAGCCCGTGCGTTCAACTGGGCCATTTTAACAAGGAGTTGTGCGACCAGCGCCAATTCCGCCCTCAGAGGCGCCGACGGGTGCTCTGGGAGATCTTTCACCAGGGGCGCCTGGTAAACTGAAAGGAGGCTGGCCACGTTGGACAACCGAACTGCCTCTGTAGCCGCTAAGTAGCCCTTCTTCAAATGGATCTCAGTGGTCCTGCACTGCTTGTTAGGACAAGCAGGGTCCTTAACCAGACCGAAAGTGTCGGGGTCTTAACCAGGGCTGCAAAAGCAGCATCGACCGGTGGAAAAGACGCCAGACCAGCCTCACTCGCTCCCTGCATGGCAAGCGGAGGCCTTCGCGAAGTTGCGGTGAAGAAGCAGGGGCCGCCCAGGTGGACTGTACCTCCTTGATGAAATCAGGGAAGGCAGGGGCGCCCTGGGCAGTGGAGACCGTGCCGATGGCGACTCAAACAGCGACCGTCGAGGTAATTCCACGGCTGGCCACTCAAGTCCCAGGTGACGAGTTGCCCGCTCCACCAACGACCACAATGGATCACTGGTGTCCAGCACCTCCGAGTCAATGTCCTGCTCGGAATGCTGGGATGCCAGGTCAGTTTCCACACTGTCCTCCTCAAGGAGGCTCCCCTTCAGAAGCATCCCTGGAAATGGCATCTACATCCCATACCCCTTGGGGTTGTTGGATAACAGGGGCGGCCAGAGGCTGTGGCTGAAGCGCCCGGCTGACTGGCAAGTGGTTCGGCGGTGGTGCCCTGCTGGTAAGGGACATCAGCAACGATTGCTGGCCCATCATGACATCCATAAACTGGGACATCTTGGATGTGAGCTCTGCCACACCTGACTTGTCCCTATAGCGCCTGTCCCGCCGAGGAGAGCGGGGCGTCCCCTACGGCGAGGCGACAGGGAGCGAGACCGTGACCGGCGGGAGCGTTCCCTGCGAGGGAGGAGCCTCGGGGCGAATAGGCGGGCTATGAGGCGCTCATGTCTACGGTCTGGAGACCTTTGGCCTGTAAGCTGGGAAGGGCTACTGGATACCCGCAGTGCGACGGGCGGAGTCGCCGTGGATGACGGCGGGGCAGACAGGGTGTAAGAAGACCCTGAGGAAGGGGAATGGCCACCCACCGCTTTCCTCGCCCTCTGGCGAAGAGTGCGCTGTTGAAAATTAACGCAATCTGCGCGAAACGATCTGTCTGCTAAGGCAGACGCGGCGTGCTCTGGTCCCAGGCACGCTACGCAGTCGTCATGCGGATCGCTCGCCGGCAATTTTGCCTGGCAGGTGACGCAACGGTGGAACCCGGTGGCCTGCCACCACCTCTAGGGCGCCACCCTCCGCGCTGCGGTCTTGAAAATGAAGGTTGACCGCGCGCTGCTGTGGTTGAGGGAGAGGACTTAGTACCCCCTGGCCGTGGCTGGTGCTGCAGTGGTGGTCTACGCCACTGGTGCTCCTGTTGGCGCCTTGGCTGGAAGGGCTTATGCGGCCACATTTTAGCCAATTGTTGAGATGCCTCCCGGGCCTTAACAGAACGTTGGAGCATCTCCTCCACCGCTGGGCCAAACGTGTGCCCTGGCGTAATAGGGGCATCTAACAAGGGAGCCTTGTCAGACTCTTGAACTCTCGCCTGTGAGAGCCAGAGCTGCCTTCTGGCGACCACCAGGGAAGCAATACTCCTGCCTTGAGCCCGTGCGTTCAACTGGGCCATTTTAACAAGGAGTTGTGCGACCAGCGCCAATTCCGCCCTCAGAGACGCCGACGGGTGCTCTGGGAGATCTTTCACCAGGGACGCCTGGTAAACTGAAAGGAGGCTGGCCACGTTGGACAACCGAACTGCCTCTGTAGCCGCTAAGTAGCCCTTCTTCAAATGGATCTCAGTGGTCCTGCACTGCTTGTTAGGACAAGCAGGGTCCTTAACCAGACCCGAAAGTGTCGGGGTCTTAACCAGGGCTCCCTGCATGGCAAACGCGAGGCCTTCCGCGAGTTGCGGTGAAGAAGCAGGGGCCGCCCAGGTGGACTGTACCTCCTTGATGAAATCAGGGAAGGCAGGGAGCGCCCTGGGCAGTGGAGACCGTACCGATGGCGACTCAAACAGCGACCGTCGAGGTAATTCCACGGCTGGCCACTCAAGTCCCAGGTGACGAGTTGCCCGCTCCACCAACGACCACAATGGATCACTGGTGTCCAGCACCTCCGAGTCAATGTCCTGCTCGGAATGCTGGGATGCCAGGTCAGTTTCCACACTGTCCTCCTCAAGGAGAGGCTCCCCTTCAGAAGCATCCCTGGAAATGGCATCTACATCCCATACCCCTTGGGGTTGTTGGATAACAGGGACGGCCAGAGGCTGTGGCTGAAGCGCCGGCTGACTGGCAAGTGGTTCGGCCGTTGGTGCCCTGCTGGTAAGGGACATCAGCAACGATTGCTGGCCCATCATGACATCCATAAACTGGGACATCTTGGATGTGAGCTCTGCCACACCTGACTTGTCCCTATAGCGCCTGTCCCGCCGAGGAGAGCGGGGCGTCCCCTACGGCGGGCGACAGGGAGCGAGACCGTGACCGGCGGGAGCGTTCCCTGCGAGGGGAGGAGCCTCGGGGCGAATAGGCGGGCTATGAGGCGCTCATGTCTACGGTCTGGAGACCTTTGACGCTGTAAGCTGGGAAGGGCTACTGGATACCCGCAGTGCGGCGGCGGAGTCGCCGTGGATGACGGCGGGGCAGACAGGGTGTAAGAAGACCCTGAGGAAGGGAATGGCCACCCACCGCTTTCCTCGCCCTCTGGCGAAGAGTGCGCTGTTGAAAATTAGCGCAATCTGCGCGAAACGATCTGTCTGCTAAGGCAGACGCGGCGTGCTCTGGTCCCAGGCACGCTACGCAGTCGTCATGCGGATCGCTCGCCGGCAATTTTGCCTGGCAGGTGACGCAGCGGTGGAACCCGGACATGGTTGCCACTGTTGTAAAGCGTCGGCAGCGCCCGGCGTCGGCGCCAAAGCGTCAGCGTCGAGGTGCGTGCACCGGCGTCGAGCGCCGAGCACCGAGCGTCGAGGTGCGTGCACCAGCGTTGAGCGTCGGCGCACCGGCGTCGGCGCCGGCGTCAGCGTCGAGTGCGTCGCCCGGCGTCGGCGCACCGGCGTCGGCGCCCGGCGTCGAGTGTCGAGTGCGTGCACCGAGCGTCGGCGTCGGCGCACCGGCGTCAGCGCCGAAGCGTCGAGCGTCGAGTTGCGTGCACCGAGCGTCGAGCGTCGACGCACCGAGCGTCGGCGCCGAAGCGTCGGCGTCGAGGTGCGTGCCCGAGC
This sequence comes from Acipenser oxyrinchus oxyrinchus, assembly GCA_030684275.1. Taxonomy (NCBI): domain Eukaryota; kingdom Metazoa; phylum Chordata; class Actinopteri; order Acipenseriformes; family Acipenseridae; genus Acipenser; species Acipenser oxyrinchus. Next base: position 7,679,164 of record CM060277.1, on the reverse strand, counting down.
GTCGAGCGTCGAGGTGCGTGCACCGAGCGTCGGCGTCGGCGCGCAGCGTCAGCGCCGGCGTCGAGCGTCGAGTGCGTGCACCGGCGTCGGCGCCGAGCACCGAGCGTCGAGGTGCGTGCACCGAGCGTCGGCGTCGGCGCACCGGCGTCGGCGCCCGGCGTCGAGAGTCGAGGTGCGTGCACCGAGCGTCGAGCGCCGGCACCGAGCGTCGGCGTCGAGGTGCGTGCACCGAGCGTCGGCGTCGACGCACCGAGCGTCGGCGCCGGCGTCGAGCGTCGAGGTGCGTGCACCGAGCGTCGAGGCGCTGAAGCACCGAGCGTCGAGGTGCGTGCACCGAGCGTCGAGCGTCGAGGTGCGTGCACCGAAGCGTCGAGCGTCGACGCACCGAGCGTCGGCGCCGAGCGTCGAGCGTCGAGGTGCGTGCACCAAGCGTCGAGGCGCCCGAAGCACCGAGCGTCGAGGTGCGTGCACCGAGCATCGAGGTGCGAAGCACTAGCGTCGAGCGCCTAAGCGTCGAGCACTAAGCACCGAAGGTGCGTGCGTCGAGCGTGGAGCACGGAGTCCCAAGCGCAGAAGCGCTGCACCAATCGCCGAAGCGCTGCACCAAGCGCCGGGGCGCTGACACCACGCGGAGTGCGAGTACCAAGCGTAGAACGCTAGCACGAGACGCCTGAGCGTCAGCTGACCCGCAGAGCGGAGACGCTAGTGCTGGTACAGTGTCTGGTGCTGTATATACTTACCTGGGTGCTAGGGAATATGTGCTTTGGTGGTGGTCGTCTTCCTAATGGTGAAAAAAAGGGATTTTTTTTTTTTTTTTTTTGTGTTGTGTGGGACGCTGCAGCAATGCTTATGTGACTGTAAGCGTACAGCTACCACGCGGTAGGGATGGAACACACCGCAGTGGAGTAGTATAGAGAGGCTGCAGAGCAGGCTCTACACACACGCGGTCTAGCCAGGCAAGACCGAGGCTGCAAAGGGCGCGTGGCCAAAGGCCAACGCAACGCGCGTCCTAACAAATATATATAAATATACACAACAAATATAAAATATTACACAAAAACCCAAAAAACACACGATAACAATTACAAAGTAATTATAAGTAAAGGAAAGACGGAGACCACGAGTAATAACAAAAACGCGATGCAAGCAAAGCGTGAAGGAATATAATGTAATATAAATAATATATAATACAATTATATAACCAAAATATAACAATTACAACTGAAATAAACTCGGAGAAGGGGAAAAAACAGCTTCTCAAGCCTAAACTTAATGAGTACAATACAGTTGCTAGCTCTACGTACCTACCGCTACCAAGGCTGAAGACAAAAGAGGACGTGAGTCTCTGCGCGCTGCGTATAGTAAGCTCCCAAGGGGGCGGGCTTACGTGGCAGCTCGCGCAGAGGCCTATCGGCAGCTTTGCTATAAAAGCTCAGCCAATCGCTACTGCCTGACGGCAATATCCCCATATTTGATGGTTATTTTCGACTTGAAAGGGAA
>CM060277.1:7662073-7677164 GCA_030684275.1 Acipenser oxyrinchus oxyrinchus | reverse complement strand
TCTTTAAGAAAAGAAAATAATTGCTTGTATATCTTATCTTTAGAAAGCATGACGCTTGATAAAATGCACAATTTCAGCTAAAAAGTGGACGTCAATCCCACCTATAAATTTATGTTTCCAAAGACACGATTAAAAAGGATTCTTTGCAAAATATAAATCAACATTAAGAACTTAGCAGCCACGGTCTTAAGGAAAAAACTTGTTTTTGCTGGATTTTGTATGAACAAAGGACAGGGTCAAACCTAGTTCAGTCATTATAAAATATATACAAGTTGAATGTATAAATAACTGGCCTGTATTTCCATTTAAATCTTAGAGGGAATCAACAAAGAAATAAAGTGATATTATAAATTCTAGGAGCAACTGTTAAACTGAACTAAATTAATTAAAGTTTATCTTATAATGCCATTTTATAGTTAAAAAATGTTCAGTGCTAATTGACACTGTTTATAGTTTATAATGGTCAAAAAATAGAAATTAGACACAAAGGTATTGTAAATTAATAAAATAAATGATTAACCTTTTCTAGACAGAACGATATTTGAAACTAAAAATATCTATTTGATTTCATAGGATTAATAATATGTTTTAAGTAGTTGGTATAATAAGAAAACATATTATTTAAACTGACAGTGTTATTGCTTGTTCATGACTTTACTGTAGTGATAAAAAGATTAGAAGCCAGAGCAGTATTCAATTTAATTAATTGGGAAATTGGTTCAGTTTCTTTCTCCTTCTATAAAATGAAAAGACCTTTAGACATTATAATATCCATTAAATTACAGAATATAAAAGGTATTATGCTATGTTTTTGTGCTAATTTGTAATAATATACTATAATGTACCTTGTTTTTAATCCACTATACTATTGTCTAATGATGGTAGATGGAGTCGTTATAATATAGTTCTTTGAAACTGCTGCCTAGCATTGGAAAAAGGGTCCTCTCTCCTTATCAAGATGTACGGGCTGTAGAGAAAGGAGGGGTCTTCTTGCATTCCACTCCAGCAAAGCTGCAAGTCATATAGATTTGGAATTTAAGGTTTATGGAATTAATGGTTTAGCACAGATAAAAATATATCTTGAAATAATATGCAGAAATGATGGCATAACCGACATTGATAGGTCATATATCTGAAAAAAGTGATTGCACAGAATTTAGCCTTGAAAAAACAAGAGACTGTGGAAATTGCTTGCAATAGCATATTCTCAGAGTCAGATACAGGTTAGAGCTTGGTTAGTGCATCTGTTAAGAGATAAATAATTGTAATGAAAATTATTACCACTTAAACTTAGTGAAACTAATTGACTTGAATATTGTATAAGGCAATCTTTTGTCAAATACATATTGAAACGCAATATGAGGTTAAAAGAAACACATATTTTTAATTTAGCAAAATATAATCAATTAGAGATTATGTCACATATTAAAAACATCTCTCATATATAACACATATAAAAATAGTATTTGCATGCACATATAACAGTAGTGTTTTTTATATTATATTATAAACCAGGATCCTGGGAACCTTGGTTCACTTGACTTTTCAGATAAAGGAGGGGCTCAGAGGAAAACAAGGAATGAGATCATAGGTTTGGACTTGGACAAATATGAAGTCTTGAATTTATTGGTACATGACTCCAATTAATTCTGAAAAGTTGGCCCGGATCTTATGAAACATATTATTTGTAAAAAGGTAAGAACTGTCTAAACAGCTATTGATTGGATTTAATTGAGGCATCCCATGTATAACTATGCATCAGCTGCAGAGTCACCAATTGTCCCAACGAGACGAAAACCTATATAACTCCTAAGTAATCATAATGGGGTACCACACTCATACCTGGCAGGGTGAGGTGGTCCATCCTCTGCAGACTTACACAATTAAGCTGATTGAACTCAGTTCCATCTGCTTCTTGAAGACAGTTCTTTTCTTTTATTTACTCTGCACTTCCTTGTATCAGAGGGTAAGCATTAATCAATTATTATTTTATCTCACATGTATTGAATGCATTGCTATAAGGGATTTACACTATGTTTTAGAATTAAGAGAGTACTCTGTTGAATGTGCTGAAATATAGCATTGGGTGCTTTGGGTTATGTGTTCTTGGCCTGCCTGCAGACCTTGCAAGTACATATAAATGTGTTGAAGTGTTAACAATTGATATCTGTTAAGACACTGGACTGCCCAGAGCGTCTGTCAGCTGGGGATCTGATGTAGACTTTAACTACTCAATCCAATATTTAACCGTTAATAAACCGAATGAGTACTGATCATACTCTGATTCGTAAAAAAAACTTTAAATACATGAGTCTGTGAATTTCTTGATTACTAAAAGTCATCTGGATATATTGAGGGTACAGTGCATGAACAATACCCCACTAGGAGTAATAACATCTCTGTCCTCCTAACGTCTCCCCTGAGTTAAGAGTGTGTGCTGAGCAAATAAAAAGAGTACATATGAAATCTGAACCCTCAGAATTCGTGACAATGTACCCCGTCACACATGTATATCTCTGCACGCAGTGAAGTCTGTGTCAACAACTGTTTCCAAGTATCAGGGGTTGTGATAAGTGTGAGTGGTGTAATGAATAAATAAACAGTCCCGAAACAATGCTTCCAAATAATGTCTGTGTTTTATTTATTTTAAAACAAAAGAAACCACCCCTTTACCAACTATGGTATCGGGGAGAACAGGGCTGGCTTGCAGGCCAAACAAAAACAAACAAAAGAAACCAAAACAATCCACAATAATCCCCACACGTCCTGTGCACGAAAGTGTGCTCCTTAATCCACGGGGAGGGGGTGTGCTGGTGTTTGTGAAGTGAAGGTAGTGCTCCGGTGGTTCAGGCTGGTTCCGTGGCTGCAGCCCCTCTCTCCTACTCCTCCTCTGTAAACACACAACAAAACAGCACATGATACAAAACAACAAAGAGCTCCGACTGGTCGCTCAGTTTCTCAGCGCAAGGCCAGTTTCTGACGTAGCTGCTTCCCCTTTGTACTCACAAAACTCCTCCCTGCAATCAACCCGTTGCCATAGGTTCTCCAATAGAGGGCCATCCCACAGCTGATTGCAATGGAGTTGTTCCGAGCACTTGCAACTACGCGCTCCCCCTAATATGGTCACCTTACGGTTTCCACCTACCATCAAGGCGTCCATCTAGGAGGCAGCATACCACCACCCTTACACAGCGCCCTTTCTGGTTGGGAGGGAGATTTACAACATTGATCCTTTCTCTCTCTATCACAGGGGTTTATTAATTTATTTCACTTATTTAGTAAATTGACAGAATAATTGGTTTGATTAATGGTATGTGTATTGGTTTGGGTTGTTTGTGTATTATGGTTTGTTGTGAACCACTAATTTAATTATCTTTTATTATTACATATGTGACATTAAATGTTGTTTTTTTGTATTTTGACACTGGGTTAACGAGGGACAATTGGAATGCACATTAGACTTCCAAGGAACCAGCCACCATCAAACACCTCTAGGTGCAGCTAGACTCCAACCCCCGAGTTAATACTTGGTGGAAGCACCTTTGTCAGCAATTACAGCTGTGAGTCTGTTGGGATAGGTTTCTACCAACTTTACACACCTAGATTTGGCAATATTGGACCATTCTTTACAAAACTGTTCAAGCTCTGTCAAGTTCCTTGGGGAGCATTGATGGACAGCAATCTTTAAGTCAATCCACAAATTTTAGATTGGATTTAGGTCAGGGCTCTGACTGGGCCACTCAAGGACATTTACATTTTTGTTCCTTAGCCACTCCAGTGTAGATTTGGCTGTGTGCTTTGGGTCGTTGTCATGCTGAAAGGCGAACTTCTGTCCCAGTTTCAGCTTTCTTGCAGAGGGCAGCAGGTTTTCCTCAAGGACTTCTCTGTACTTTGCTCCATTCATTTTCCCTTCTATCCTGACAAGTGCCCCAGTCCCTGCCGATGAGAAACATCCCCATAACATGATGCTGCCACCACCATGCTTCACAGTAGGGATGGTGTTCTTTGGGTGATGCGCTGTGTTGGGTTTGCACCAAACGTAACACTTTGCGTTTCGTCAGACCACAAAATTTTTTGTCACATGGCTACGGAATCTCCTGAGTGTTTTTTTGCATACTTCAAACAGGATTCAAGGTGGGCTTTCTTGAGTAATGGCTTCCTCCTTGCCACCCTACCATACAGGCCAGATTTGTGGAGTGCTTGGGATATTGTTGTCACATGCACACTTTGACCAGTCTTGGTCATAAAAGCCTGTAGCTCTTGCAAAGTTGCAATTGGTCTCTTGGTAGCCTCTCTGATCAGTCTCCTTCTTGCTTGGTCATCTAGTTTGGAGGGATGGCCTGATCTAGGCAGGGTCTTGGTGGTACCATACACCTTCCACTTCTTAATAATTATCTTGACCGTGCTCCAAGGGATATTCAAGGCCTTTTATATTTTTTTATACCCATCCCCTGATCTGTGCCTTTCAACAACTTTGTCCCGGAGTTCTTTTGAAAGCGCCTTGGTGCTCATGGTTGAGTCTTTGCTTTGAAATGCACTACCCAGCAGAGGGAACCTACAGGAACTGCTGAATTTATCCTGAAATCATGTGAATCACTACAATTTAACACAGGTGGAGACCACTTAACTTGGTGTGTGATTTTGAAGGCGATTGGTTACACCTAAGCTAATTTAGGAAAATAGTTTTTATTTTTTGTTATAATCCAGGTCTGGTGACCAAATAATAAACTTCAGTTATACACAGCGATGCATAAAACACAAAGAACAGTAAAAGGGATTGCAGCTCTAAACAATAAACACAGTATCTCTCCCACAACATACACCATGTGCTGTTCCGGGTTCAGTGCTGTCCCTTAGCGACAGCTCCAGAACATGTTAGCCATCTATAAACACACAAGTAACAATTATAGACAAGACAAACAAAACAAACACTCACAATACTCTTAATGTACAGTGCATGGGTTTCCGGGTCTACTTCAACACCAAAAACGAAGGAAAAGATTTACAATTCTCCGGCCCCTTTATACTGTCACACATGACCCCTTGGTAAGTGATTGCAGCTGTCTCTATGGCTTGCAGCTGCTACATCGTTTACCTTCCGGGTCAATACATTCCTGCAACGGAGTCTCGCCTTCTTCCAGGCTGACCGACTTCCCGACCCAGGAAATGAACTGTCAGGCCAACCTCTCCAAAGCCTTTCCCTTTCGCTACTTAGCGCCCTCACAAGTCGGGAGGGAGATTAACAACCAGAACTCATTATATTTCTGTCACAATTACCTATTAAATGTTACCTCAAGCTTAATGAAAATTAATAAAACGGTTATTTCTATCATTTTTGTTTAAGAGATCTATATTTTATTGGCTTTCCGGTACTTTTGGATTTAGGACTACACCACTGTGGTGAAGATGCTTTTATTTTGCATCTTGAAACGTGCTTTTATTTTATCCCACAATATTGCCTGCTTTCATTCAGTTTGTAACTTTGTTATCTTTTTGGTATTTGTTTATCCAGTGAGGACATTTCAGTTCTTCTATACTTCACACCCTCAGCTTCTGAGAGGATTCAGGACTGTACCTGTAGTGTTCTTTGAGCAGCTTCACAATTATTATTGTTTATTTTAGCAAACACCTTTATCCAAGGCGACTTACAGAGACTAGGGTGTGTGAACTATGCATCAGCTGCAAAGTCACTTACAACTACGTCTCACCCAAAAGACAGAGCACAAGGAGGTTAAGGAGGTTAAGCTTAAGGTCACACAATGAGTCAGTGGCTGAGGTGGGATTTGAACCGGGGACCTCCTGGTTACAAGCCCTTTTCTTTAACCATTGGACCACACAGCCTCCACAATAGTATTACCCTGCTATCATTGGCTCCTTCAACTGGCAGTCAAACCATTGAAAGATACATTCGGCTGAATTGCTCTGTTTTTTTTTCTTAGATCAGACCCAGCAGTCACTGGACAAAGACCTGTATGAAATAGGCTGTTCTGCTGGTATTGTTTAGTTACAAAGACTTGTATGAAATAGGACTTTTTGTGTGCTACATTGAACTTGTGGGGGGACCGGGGCTATTACTTTTCTTGTAAATAGTTGCATTTCTGTGTATTGCTGTACAGTGTGTGTGTGTGTGTGTGTGTGTGTGTGTGTGTGCTGTTCTGTCTCCCCCCGCCGTTTGTGTGTGTCACCCTGCGTTAGTCTGTGAGTGGAAGCTCGTTTCATGTCTAGGCAGTGCTAGCAGTGCGCTTCCGTCAGTCAGCTGTTTGCGTGGGACCGAGGGTCTGAGCGATTAGTCAGTGTGTATGTAAATGCACCCTTGTGTGTGTCAGCCAATAGGGCTCGAGGGGAATCCCTATTTAGGAGCTGCCTGTGCACAGCATTGTGTTGTGTTGTGGGTGTGTTGTTGCCTATCTGAGCTTTATCATTTTGCCTGCCGTTCCAGTTTAATAAAAATAGCGGTTTTAAATGCTTTGAACTGCAACCTGTTCATTTATTCCTGCTGCGGACCAGATACGCCTCTGCTACACTATAATATATTTTATGTGTGTTTAACATTTTCTCCAAAGCTTTTTTGTGCACTTCAAGTTTCTGGAGAGCAGCTGCTGTTTACAGAACATTTAAAGAAAAAGTGCAGTAAAAAAAATCAAAATGGTTAATAAACTGGATGCTTGTTTACAATTATAGTTTTGTTTTTAATTTAAAACCTCATTATAAGTATTATTACGGTTAAACTGTGCTTTAAAAAAAACACCCTCTAAAAAAACTTGATTTTATACCACCAAAATAGTATTTTAATCAACAGTCTTTAATAAAGCAGTGCTTGGAACAGTGCTTAAGGTTGAGTGAACAGGGCCCTACAAAGTGCCAAGTGAAAATAATTGCTTTCATTCAGACTCTGTGCAGGTGCTTTTCCACTGTGGGCAAATAGAACATGTAATGCAATATGATTGTGATTACTCACATTATTGTTAAAATATATATAAAAAAAAAAAAATTATAATATTGAAACGTTGAGCTGTCTAACAAATAGACCCGATGCATCTAATTAAATGCTTGTTAGGGTAATTATCCAACCATTTTAGAATTCCAATGAGATAATTTACAAACAAAATTGTAATAACAGGAGGAAAAGGCATCTTGTACCTATTGATTGCTTGTATAAAGGTATGTATGAAGCTCCAGGGTTTATAGATGTGCCAGATGTACCTGAATCCCAAATAGATCAGCTAGATACGATAAATATCTATAAATATCCATTTGATAGATTTCCATTACACGAGAGTAGATGTTAAAACTTCATGCTGATTTGAACTTGACTCTCGCCAAGATAAGCACCAACTAAGACGTAGCTTTACAGTAAACTAATGTGATCCATTGGTGTCTCCATCCAATTGTGCTTTCTTCCATATGATGATGTAGATATCCTTCTGTCAGCTGTTGATGGCTGAAGTGTAATGCTGGCTCCAGGGATCAGCTTATTTTGCCTCCCTAGCCCATCAGCACACACAACGGCTGCGATGCTGGCTCCGGGGATCAACCACAGTGCGGTCTCTCCAGCGCATCAGCATGACAACCGTCTGGATTGAGCTAAGTAGGGTACGTCTCTGGGGTCTTCAAGTGGGCACCTTCCATCCTCGGTGTTTTGTCGACTAGCCCACGACACCTCAAGAGGGCTCGACGGTGATTCTGGCGTCCCAAAATCACCCCCCTCCATCCCCCACTCAACTCAGCCCAGCTTACTTACCCGTACATCAGCGTTTCTTTCTTTCTATTGTGCTTGAGATCCCCAGCCAGAATCTTTCTGTCTCAACCACAGCCAGTTGCTGCTCCTCTCTGCTGCTTCAGATAAGTTCTTCACTGTGCGACGCAACTCTTGGCCACTGAATCCGATGTCTTTGAGAAACCGGGTTGTAGAGTGTGCCACAAATCCTCGACAACCCACCTCCACTGGGTAAACCCGGACTCTCCATCCTCGCTGTTCCGCTTCAGTGGCTACTTAAGCATACCGCAGTTTCTTCCTCTCATACGCCTCATCTACAGCATCCTCCCATGGCACTGTTAACTCTACCAGATGAACAAGGCGTGCTGATCCAGACCACAAGACAATATCTGGTCGAAGGTTAGTGGTGGCAATCTCAGGTGGAAAAATAAGCCGTTGACCAACATCTGCCAGCATTTTCCAGTCTCTAGCAGCTTCCAGTTGTCCTGGGCGAGGATTGGATTTAACACCTTTTCTTGGTGGTTGCTCTCCTGGACGGAGGAATGTTGTCTTTTGTGTGTAATGTTTTGATGGAACAGGTGGTAACTTATTGGTCATGTTACGCTTGTCTTCCAATGCTAAGGCCAAACATCGCAGCACCTGGTCATGGCGCCAAGTAAACCGTCCTTGGCTAAGAGCCACCTTACATCCTGTCAAAATGTGCCTTAATGTTGCAGGTGATGAACACAAAGGACATGAGGGATCCTCTCCTACCCAGAGGTTTAGGTTCTGTGGTGATGGGAGAACATCATATTTTGACCTGATGAGGAAACTGATCCTGCTCTGTTCCATTGACTCTCTCCCATCTCATTCATTCTCCCTGCTTGGCCTGGGAAATGGCATTTATAAACCTCATCCTCTCCTCCTGCTTTTGCACCTCTTTGACTACCATCTTCCTTCATTGAGCTGGGGCTGCCTTGTGCCATGTAGGAGGAGCTGAACTGAGACCAAGACCCCCTCTTCCATGCTGAACTTGCCCCATGATATCACCAATTCGAAGGGCAGCCTTTGCATCCTCCAAAGCAGTCATGCAGACTGTGGCCGAGAGGTAATAAAATAATTAACAGCTAGTTAACTCCTCGGCCAGAGTATAAGAACCTGCAGCTGTCCGTACTGCAGGGTTGAGTGTACAGAGGAGAGTACGGAGAGCGGAGAGAGGAGAGAGCAAGGAGACAATACAATTGCTAAAACGTGCTGGATTAGCCAGCACGACACTTACTTGTTTGTCTGTTTATTTGTTTGGCCCTCGTGCCCTTTGGTTTCTGTTTTCTGTTTTGTTTAAATCTTTTGTTTGTTTATTTATTAAAAACGCTGAATGCAGTTGCATTCAGCTTCACCCGCCCATCCATTGTTTTGGTTTCAGTTACTTCCTGGTCCGTGACATCACCACACCTCACCACTGCGAGCCAGCCTGTCACAATATATTATAATTATTATATAATTATTATAATTTAATCTTGGATATATATAATTATGTCTCAATCCTATAATTCTAGGTTATGCAAAACTTTAAGGGTGTGGACCCTCAAGGCTAAACCAAGGCTGGGAAGTGAGTTTTGTAACAAGAAGAAGCTGTTTAGCCTTTCAAGGCACGTCCTGCCTAACCTTAACAAACTCTCAGTAACTCAAACTTTTAATATGGAACCTCAAAACCACTAACAGTTTGCTTTCCTTTAAAATCCTTTATAAGCCTTGTGAGAGTGTGTGTGTGTGTGTGTGTGTGTGTGTGTGTGTGTGTGTGTGTGTGTGTGCGTGTGTGTGTGTGTGTGTGTGTGTGTGCGGAGGGGGTGGGGAAGGGGGGTCTCAGATTTTCTTATCATTGTCTGATGTTTGTGAGTTTAATCATTTAACGTGAAAGGATAGGGTTGCTCAATACATTTGCAGCTACTATTCTTTTACTGAAAAAAACACTGGAAGGTTATGATCACACAAAGAAAGAAAGAAAGAAAGAAAGAAAGAAAGAAAGAAAGAAAGAAAGAAAAATGCCTTTAAACCGAGTGTTGCATTGTTTTTATTGTGTCTGAATATTTCAGTTGCTGATGACTCGCTGTACAGCTTGACAATATACAGCAGTGTGCAAATGTATTACTACAGCTCAGCATTCATGATTTATATCCTTTATATACGTACCTGCATGAAAACCTTGTGTGTGAAAATGTTAGACCACTTTGTGCTTTAAATAGACATCTTAAACTACTTCTAAAAAAGTCTGTTTTTACCAAGTCATTTTACTATCTGTGGCTATGTGTTCCTTTTCTCTTATTATTTTAACTTAACTGCATGTGTGGCCTATTAAAGTCATCAATTAAATCACTAATATGTCTATTCTGGTCATTTTCCAAGATGTTCAGTTTCAGTGGTTTGATTTCATACAAAACAGAAGTAATCTCCTCACGACTGTATAGTGCTGCTGTATATTTATGCATTAAAACCTTGTGTGTGAAAATATTAGACCACTTTGTCCTTTAATTAGGCATCTTAAACAACTTCTAGAAAGTCTTGTGTGTATTAGCCTACCATCTGTGGCTGTGTGTTCGTTTTCTCTTACTATTTTAATTTAATTGCATGTTTGGCCTATTAAAGTAATCAATTACTAATATGGCTATTCTGATCATTTTCAAGATTTTCAGTTCCAGTGGTTTAATTTCATACAAATCAGAACTACAGAAGCAATGGAGGTGTTTAATATTAATCTCCTCACGTCTGTATAGAGGTGCTGTATAGTTATGCTGCTTATATGGAAAGCAATCATGAGTAAAGAAAGCAGTTTCAAAATGTTTACTGTCTACCGCAAAACAGTGTACATTTATAATGGATCTTACAAATATGTATATATTATATCTTAATCCTAATTCTGGGTCAGATTTTATTATCATGCCTCTGATGTTTGTGAGTTTAACCATTTAATGTGAAAGGTTAGGGATGCTCAATACATTTGCATCTACTCTTAATTTACTGGTGACTTTGGGGTATGGTTTAAAATGTGAAAGAAAGAAAGAAAGAAAGAAAGAAAGAAAGAAAGAAAGAAAGAAAGAAAGATGCCATTAAACCGGGTGTTGCATTGTTTTTATTGTGTCTGAATATTTCAGTTGCTGATGACTCGTTGTACAGCTTGACAATATACAGCAGTGTGCAAATGTATTACTAAAGCTCAAGATTCATGATTTATATCCTTTATATAGCAGATCACGTGATCTAAGCACAGGTTTTAATTGGAGGATCCCAGAAAGTTTTTTTTTTCATCTGAGGAGGCAAACCTCCGTTGCAAGCTCCTATCTGCTATAACCTCAAACCTGTCCTGGACTGGAGGGAGCACCCTTTCTCTTTGGGGGGTGAGGGGGAAGAACCTTTCTCTCCTGAGTAAACAATTTGTATTTAAACAGACCTCTGTAGGACTGGAGCATTCGCATTAACCCACTAGCGCCAAAGAAACCTATTACAGACAGACCACACATATTTGCTTTTTTATATTGCTTTATTTCTATAAGATGGCATTTGTTAAACAGGAAGAAGCTTAAAAGAAGCTCAAAAGGCTGCTGTTCCATAGAGAGAAGAGTACAGTCCATACCATGCATAAAAAACAGAAGTCTGTGAAAAAAATTAGCTATAAGCAAAGCAATAAAAGATTTGTGAAAATGTAGTGTGTTATTTATTTATTTGGTAGACGCCTTTATCCAAGGTAACTTACAGGGGTTACAGGGGAGTACAGGGGTTACAAAGCAAGCATAATATATAATCCAGTATAGTTTACAGCAAGTGCAAATACTTACTCTAAACTATACAGTAAGTGGGAGTATTTGAGTTCCGTAAGGCCAGTTTCTGTTTGACTATGGAGGAGTTTTAGCGGCAGGCTAGGATATTGTCTTCTTTGCTGATCACCCAGAGCACACCCAGGTCATATGACACATGCTTGCTTTTAACGCACATGGTCAGATCGATCCAGTCAGTGCCAGCAGGATTAGCAACGCTGACCCCATCCCTGAAAAAAATTAATACATTATAATAATCTTACAATCATGATCACTTTTTGTTAAAATGTCACTCCTGTGCAGTGCTGTTTTCAAAATGTCCTCTCTAGTGCACTGGGGTTTGAGATCTGTCCTGTAAATCACTGCAGGAAAAAAGAAAGAAAAAATACATAACACGTGCTCTGACTTTTCTGTTCCGTACCACATCAATAATTGTTCTTGCTGTGTTACCTGTTTGACAATCTGGGCAATAATCCTTACACTATCAGTGCACAAGAGCGGACTTTATTTTTTTTTTTTAATTTAGTCGTTGCCAATTAGTTTTTATTATTTTCTCCCCAATTTGAAATGCCCAATTATTTTTAGGCCCAGCTCACTGCTACCACCCCTGCGCTGACTCGGGAGGGGCGAAGATGAACACACGCTGTCCTCCGAAGCGTGTGCCGTCAGCCGCCCGCTTCTTTACACTCTGCAGACCCACCGTGCAGCCGCCTCAGAGCTACAGCGTCAGAGGACAACGCAGCTTTGGGCAGCTTACAGGCAAGCCCACAGGCGCCCGGCCAGACTACAGGGGTCGCTGGTGTGCGGTGAGCCGAGGACACCCTGGCCGACCTAACCCTCCCTCCCACCGGACCATGCTTGGCCAATTGAGCGCCGCCCCTGGGAGCTCCCGTCCACGGTCGTCTGTGGAATAGCCTGGACTCGAACCGGCGACGTCCAGGCTATAGAGTGCACCCTGCACTCTAGCGAGTGCTTTTACTGGATGCGCCACTCGTGAGCCCCTAGAGCGGACATTTTGAAAAGAGCTTTGAAACAGACTGCGACAGTTATAGGTGTAGAAATGCGTCAGGATGTGAACAATGAAAAAGAAAAATGACAGATACGTGATGTAAACAGTTGTAGGAGCACATGGGGACATGTAACCCCACTACTTACTGTTTAAAGTAAGAATGTTTTTAACAGAAAATTACATGAAAAAAGCTGGAACAAGACAGACACTGTGCATGTCACTAAGCCCGAATGCATAATGCTGGTTTTATTTAAGGAGCCGGCGTGCTCACCTGCGGTACACGTTCCCGGCAGAGTTGACCCCATACACCCTGCCGTCAGTGGACACCTCGATCATGGACAGCGCTCCAGGGACCTGCTGCCACGTATTGCTGCCCATGCAGGAATCCGGGGTCACCCCCTTCATCACGAAGATCTGGTCAGCGGCGTTCACCCCCCAGCAGCTGTAAGGGCCACATGAGTAGTACTTGAGGGCCCCGGTAAGCAAGTTCCAGGGAATGGAGGCAGCGCCGCCTAACGTGGTCACAGTGGGATCGCGATTCAAGCAGTAGATGTTGTCCTGCATGTTGACTCCGGCGACAAATTGATTGCCTCCCGCATCAATCTGCTTCAGTTGACCTGCGAGGAATGTACCAGAGTGAGGATGGCAGGGAGGGGAGGGGAGAGAAGCAGCCAGGCTGTTATAGAAGACTGAGGCAGTCTGAAGTCCTCTTTAAATATTACACTGTAAAACATGTTAGAAATCTCCAGGAGTCATAAATGGAGATTAGATAAAGGGGCATTTAGAACAGAAAACAGGAGGCACTTTTTACACAGAGAATTGTGAGGGTCTGGAACCAACTCCCCAGTAATGTTGTTGAAGCTGACACCCTGGGATCCTTCAAGAAGCTGCTTGATGAGATTCTGGGATCAATAAGATACTAACAACCAAACGAGCAAGATGGGCTGAATGGCCTCCTCTCGTTTGTAAACGTTCTTATGTTCTTAAGTACTGTATGGCTGCAGGGCAGTAGAAAGCTGTATAAAACCAAAATGAACAAACTTGTGGAGTAGATGTAAGCAGTTTGGTTAGAAACTTTGTGGATAATACAAGACTCACCCTTCCTAACAAGGACCTAGTGCCTACAGCTATGGCAAAACATTTTTCATCACCACCCTATAGAATTAAGTAATGTTTATTCATAAAGTCGAATGAAACCTGCTGAAATAATGTTACGTTAACATATTGAATTACATACTAACACTTTGTAGTCTTCTTTTCCATATACAGTACTTAAAGAAAACAGTGACCAATTGAAGAAAAATGTGATATTTCGAAATACTACTGTCCTACTATTATGGCATCCGGTAGACTTTATTTGCAATGTCAGTTTGTAGTTTTTTGATTACATGATGTTAAATAAAAGATAAAAAATATGTTCATATAATCTTATTTTTATTTTATTTATTTTTAATTCCTAAAATTTTAGGTGATGGTAAACTTTTGACCATAATTTAACACACTTCTTAGGAAACAATAAATGTATTTTTTATTGGGACAGGTTTGTGGTCAGTTCATTGTGTTCTGGGTGGATAGAATCCCTACCTTGAACTTGTTCCCAGCCTCCCCAACCAACTTGTAGATGAGATTGTTCTTGTTGACGCCCCAGACTCCAGCGGGCCCCACGGTCACGTGTTTGAGGGCTCCTGGGAGCTGCACCCAGTTGTTTCCGTAACGAGTGAAGATCGAGTCTTCGCTGTTCACGCCGAACACCTGCCCGTTGCTGACGTCGATCTGCTTGAGGCCCGTCAATCATTTGGCAGTCCAGCTGGAAAACACAACGCATACATCACAGCTTCCTTCCCATTCCAGTCCCTCTTAAATCGTGACAATATTTTTTTGGTAAACAGGTCAAATGTATAGCAGTTGCCAGAATCTGCAATTGTTACATTTTTACGTCTCGGCATTTACAAGGTTTAAAAAATTGAAACCGAAATTCATTGACTTTGTTATGAAGTCAGTTGAAGCCAGTAGCAGTAATGGTGTGGAAATTCACTCTACAGCATCCTGTTACATTTGAATAAAATACTACCACTGTACTTGAGGAGGCCAACAGTAAGTCATGTGCCATGAAGGCATGTAAACGCTTCCCAAGATAATACACTGCATCTAATTAAACACAGTGATTGATACAACATATCAATTAGTTTTCTCTACCTGTAACTAAGCTAGAATTGGGATAAAAGAGGTCTAACTATGGTTATCTTCTATGGACGACTGTTTGCATAAAAGAAAGAAAGGGTTTCAACATTTACCTTTAGATTTCAAACCCTACCTCCCCCTCACTTACCCAGGCTGGAGCCCACAAACAGTGGCAGGAAGAGTAGAGAAGCTCTCATGGTTGCAGTCAGTTGAGTCTCAGCAAGCAAGACTTGGTGTCTCCCAATAAACCCAGGAGGAGGGTTTATATACCCAAACGCCTTGGGGAGAGAAGACTAGAGAAACAGGAAAACCCTACAACGTCATCACCATGGGAAATCAAATAAGGGCAGATTAAAGCAAACATTTGAACTGAAACCCATGTTAACCCCACATTAT
>CM060277.1:7647073-7657073 GCA_030684275.1 Acipenser oxyrinchus oxyrinchus | reverse complement strand
GATCGTGATGAATTAGTTTAGTGATGTAGGTCTCAATAATGCTGGTTTTATTTAAGGAGCTGGCACGCTCACCTGCGGTACACGTTCCCGGCAGAGTTGACCCCATACACCCTGCCGTCGGTGGACACCTCGATCATGGACAGCGCTCCAGAGATCTGCTGCCATGCCTTGCTCCCCACGCAGGAATCCGGGGTCACCCCCTTCATCACGTAGATCTGGTCAGCGGCGTTCACCCCCCAGCAGCCGTAAGGGCCACAAGAGTAGTACTTGAGGGCCCCGGGAAGCAAGTTCCAGGGAATGGAGGCCGCGCCGCCTAACGTGGTCACCGTGGGATCGCGATTCAGGCAGTAGGTGTTGTCCTGCAAGTTGACTCCGGTGACAAACTGGTTGCCTCCTGCATCAATCTGCTTCAGTTGACCTGCAAGGAATGTACCAGAGTGAGGATGGCAGGGAGGAGAGGGTGCTTTGTGCTTTAATTAGGCATATTAGAAAACTACTAAAAAGTCTTGTGTGTATTAGCCTACCATCTGTGGCTGTGTGTTCCTTTTCTCTTACTATTTACTAATCTCTATACTAAGCCTTGTGTGTGTGTGTGTGTGTGTGTGTGTGTGTGTGTGTGTGTGTGTGTGTGTGTGTGTGTGAAAATAAGGAATTATTAATTATTAATCTATGTCTTAATTTTATTATAGCACTCAGGTTATATTGACAGGAGGGGACAACACCCAAACCACACCCAACCCAAGGAGGACACCAAAGGTAAGTATTCTCAATTTTATTGCTTCAATAGTACATCAAAATCTAAAATTAACATGCCACATTCACAGTAGGAGTAAGGCGGTTCAAAATTAATCAAGGTTAAACAGTATACAATTGTTTAACAGTGTCGGGCTTAGGCAATTCATCAGTAATTATCCGAATGACCAGTAGATAGTGCAAACTACTTATATGACAGAATTAGTATCAAAGGAAACACAAATTCACATGCCACAATTAGCATTAAACAGTGTAAAACTGATTAGTTATTAGAATTAGCACTTGACCATTCCAAATTACAGGTCACCACTTCCCCTGGCCGGGTCATCAATGTGTGATATGGCTCCAGTCTCTCACTCCTCAGTTTAGCGTCACCAATTTCAGCTTTGCCCCAGCAGGGGGTGCCACTCCTCCACTGAACCCAACCGACAGACTAGGATGTACTCGGGACCGCTTGTAATGAGGTGTACTGAGAGTGGTCAGGGCAGGTTTAGCTCTCAACTCGGTCTCTGCTATTCAATAAGTCCAGAACAGCCCAAATGATGCCATCCACCCTTGACCTTCCTTTAGATAAATAAATAAAGCAACAGTGCATTTACTTTCATGTCTAACAAATGAGTCTGCCTCTACTATATCAGGCAGCTATTTTTGCTATCCTGCCTGTATTCCTTGTCCTGCCACTTATCATGCTCTGATTGTTGTATGTTTTCTCCATACAAAGAAAGCCCACATTAATACTCTCAAAACACGAGAAAAATAATTAAAACTAGAATTTCCAGGCAGTTTTAAGGCTTCCAAGCTCAGTATCTGTAGCATTGCAGCACAAGTGTCAGCAACAGATCAGTTTTATGGAGCAGTTTCAATTCAAAATACTGCATTAGTTCATTATCTCACAATGCTTTATAACTTTAAACACCATAGTAACATTGACTCTATCTACACACTATAAGGAGTTATAAGCTAATTTGACATTTAACCTTAAGGAGAGGTCAAAGGTCACGATCAATGTAATTTTTGAATAGAGCATATACAGGTTCCTAAATGTGTTGTATAATAACCATTAACCTATATACACTCTGTAAGGAGTTATAAGCTAGTTTTACATTTTAACTTAAGGAGAGCTCAAAGGTCACAGGCAAGGTCAATTTTGGATAGAGCACATATGGTTTCCTAAATGTGTTGTATAGTAACAGTTAACCTATCTGCACTTTGTAAGGAGTTATAAGCTAGTTTTACATTTTAACTTAAGGAGAGCTCAAAGGTCACAGGCAAGGTCAATTTTGGATAGAGCACATATGGTTTCCTAAATGTGTTGTATAGTAACAGTTAACCTATCTGCACTTTGTAAGGAGTTATAAGCTAGTTTTACATTTGACCGAAGATTTTGAAAGGTTT
Organism: Acipenser oxyrinchus oxyrinchus; assembly: GCA_030684275.1. NCBI lineage: Eukaryota > Metazoa > Chordata > Actinopteri > Acipenseriformes > Acipenseridae > Acipenser > Acipenser oxyrinchus. Next base: position 7,654,925 of record CM060277.1, on the reverse strand, counting down.
TTAAAGAAATGCATCATGTGGCTATATTGGTTTACGCACCATTTTTGAAAAAGTCAATTGCATTGACACAGGAATGATGCTTGTCATCTTTGGTGTTAATCAAATAAACCATTTTTCAACTGAAGCGGTTTTAAATTTAAGAAGAAAATGTACAGTGGCTCTCAAAAGTATTCACCCCCTTGGACTTTTCCACATTTTATTGTGTTACAACATGGAATCAAAATTGATTTAATTTGGAGTTTTGCCACTGATCAACACAAAAAAGTCCATAATGTCAAAGTGAAAAATAAAATCTACAAATTGTTCTAAATTAATTACAAATACAAAACAGAAAATAATGGATTGCATAAGTATTCACCCCTTGAGTCAATATTTGGTAGGGGCACCTTTGGCAGCACTTACAGCCATGAGTCTATTTGGATAAGTCTCTACCAGCTTTGCACATCTGGACACTGCAATTTTTGCCCATTCTTCTTTGCAAAATTGCTCAAGCTCCGATCATGTTGGATGGGGACCCTTGGTGAACAGCAATTTTCAACTCTTTCCACATATTCTCAATTGGATTGAGGGCCAGGCTTTGACTGGGCCACTCCAGGACATTGACCTTTTGTTTTAAGCCACTCCAGTGTGGCTTTGGCTGTATGTTTGGGGTCATTGTCCTGCTGGAAGATGAATCTTCTCCCAAGTCCCAGGTCTCTTGCAGACTTCAGCAGGTTTTCCCCCAGGATTTCTCTGTACTTTGCTGCATCCATTTTTCCCTTTATCTTCACAAGCTTTCCAGGCCCTGACACAGAGAAGCATCCCCATAGCATGATGCTGCCACCACCATGCTTCACGGTAGGGATGGTGTTCTCAGGATAATGTTCGATGTTAGGCTTGCGCCAAACATAGCGCTTAGCGTTGAGGCCAAAAAGCTCTATTTTGGTCTCATCAGACCATAGAATCTTCTTCCACTTGGTCTCAGAGTCTCCCACATGCCTTCTGGCAAACTAGCTGAGATTTGATGTGAGTTTTTTTCAACAATGGCTTTCTTTTTGCCACTCTCCCATAAAGGCCAGTTTTGTGAAGCACCCAGGCTATTGTTGCCGTATGCACAGTGTCTCCTAGCTCAGCCGTAGAAGACTGTAACTCCTTTAGAGTTGCCATAGGCCTCTTGGTGGCCTCCCTGACTAGTGCCCTTCTCGCCCGGATACTCAGTTTTTGAGGACGGCCTGTTCTAGACAGATTCACAGTTGTGCCATATTTTCTCCATTTCTTAATAATGGACTTTACTATGCTCCGGGGGATATTCAATGACTTGGAAATCTTCTTATATCCTACCCTTGATTGGTGCTTTTGAAGAACCTTGTAACAATCTGCCTTTGACCAAAAAGGCCAACACAACATTCCCAGAATAAGAATAGGTTACTACCAAAAACTCCTTAAAAATGATATAAAGAGTAGATGGCAGAAAGGCAGATACACAGCAAAAATAGGATTGCTAGGTTCGTTGAAGTGCGAAACATTTAATTTCAAAAACATCGGTCCAACACACACAGATTACCCAACAATTTTAGGCCCCACAGTACCTCTGGTAGCTGCTGACCCATGCACATAAAACCAAGTTGTAACAGAAATAGGATGGTGTTAAATCCACGGTAAGCTTACAGAGGCAATAAATAAATAGAAAATAATGTCCAGTAGAAAACAAAAATAGAAAGAATCCCAAAAAATCAAAATTCAGTTGGTAATCCACCATACAAAATAAAGTAAAAGAAATGAGAAAAACATCCACCAAAAATAATAATAAATCAGTTCGGTCTCACCGGTTTGTGTGATTGTCCATGAGCGCTCCAGAAAGTCCACCCAAAGTCCAAAAACACAGCTGCATTCCAAAATCCAAATGAAATGTCTTGTTTCCTCCAGGAAATAGCAGCGGAAAAGAAAAATATTTGCCAGCAATGTTTGCTAAACAAAGAACATTGTCTAAAACTGTAAAATAACTAAAGCTAGATAAACATAGTATATATCTAACTTTATGCAGTTTGGCTTTAACACATCTAAGTTTAGCGAACCTGTACATGTGTAAATATTCGACGGCAAACCTTCAGCAACAAACTAACCAGAGTCAAACTCCCAACAGGAAAAGGTGCCGTCCCATAGTGCATTAGTGCAGGGTTTATAAAGGTCAAGGTCCTCCAACATATTTAAAGGGGCCACGTTTCCTAAAACCCACTCTTAAAAGGGTAACAGAAAGCATACATTCTGACTTTACACAACACATTTAGAATACCTGGCCAGGCTAAAAGTGGTGCTCTAAAATGGACCACTTACATAATATTCACTTTTGTGTGACAGGCGTCACATAGTCCCCAGCGGAGGTACGGGTTTCAAACCGTAGTATTTTTTAAGTTGACCACATTAATCACATCTTTTTTTGTGACTGGTCAGCCCACTGAACTTCATAATTAACAGGTCCTACCTTTCTCAAAATTTCAGCTGGTCCTGACCATTTGGGAGCTAATTTTGCTGAAAACTTCTCAGAGGCATCGGATAAAAATGCGTTTTGGTCCACACCAAATCTCCTTTGGTATACTGCACAGCTCTCCTATTTCGATTGTAATATTTGGCCTGCCTACCCTGAGCTATCTTGACACTTGCCCTTACTTGTTCAGCGATTTCTTGCTGTCTTTCCAGCAAACTGTACTGAGAGGTAGAAGGCAAGGGGCAAGTCCAATCAGTTGGTCAAGGGGACCCTTAAGTGGCGACCAAGAGCCAACTCAGCTGGAGAGAATCCAGTAGTCTCCTGGCGGCTGTTGATGGCGGCGAAACTCTGGTATCCACTGGTCCCAGAGTTGATGTTTATCTTCCACAAAAGATGCCACCATGGTCTTCACTGTTCGGTTAACCCTCTCAGTAAGATTTGATTGCGGATGATAACTTGTAGTAAGTTTCCTAACAACACCCCAGGATTTACAGACCTCAATGATGAGCTGGCTTGTAAACTGTGGACCACGATCCGACACCAAGAACCGGGGTGTTCCCCATCTTGTGAAAATCTCTTGAGTGAGAATCTGAGCGATCTTGAGGTCTTACTGTCACGTTATGGGAAACATCTCTATCCACTTGGAATAGTAGTCTACCAGAACAAGTAAGTATTGGTTACCCTGTTTACTTCTTGGGAGCGGGCCCATCAAATCCACCCCAACATCTCCCCGGGCTGCAACCGTAGTAGACTGGAGCAGACCTGCAGGTTTCACATTAGAAGGTTTGTACTGTTGGCAGGTAATACATTCTTTAATATGCTTCCAGGTGTCCATACGGACAGAAGACCACCAAGCCACGTCTAATATCCGAAGGAGAGTTTTAAGGCGTCGAGATGGCCTCCTAGAGGGTTATCATGGAAGTATGTCAGAAAAGATGACTGTAACGATGCTGGGACTACTAACTGGAACCGATAGCCTCCTTTTGTGGCAGGAACTTTTCGATAGACCAGATCCTGTCTCATCTCAAAGGTGATCCGATCAGATTTTGTTTGGCGGATTGTCCATTTTAGCAATAATCTCAGCGATAGCAGGATCTCTCGACTGGCGGCGCTATTTCGTCAGTGATGTTGGGAGATCGGAGCTATAAACTGGAGTGTTGCTAGAATACACAGCAACAGAGATATCACTTTGAGATGGAGCGAGAGAGAGCATCAGGAACCACGTTCAAACTTCCCTTGCGGTAGAGCACCTTAAAATTAAACTGTTGGAGTCGGAGGGTCCAGCGGGTGAGCCGAGAGGAGGTTTTGGGAGTGTTAAATGCCCAGGACAGTGCTGCGTGGTCAGTGACTACTTCAAATGGCACTCCCTCCAGGTAATGGCGCCACTTCTCCACAGACCAGACAACCGCCAAGCACTCCTTCTCCGATGTGGAGTAGTTCTTCTCAGCCTTATTGAGGATCCGGGAGGCAAAGGCTATCACATGCTCACCTTCACCATCTCTCTGGGCTAGGACAGCCCGAGCCCCACCTCACTGGCGTCAGTGTAAACACAGAAAGGCTGGTTGACATCTGGATGTGCCAGGACTGGGGAGACTGGAGAGCAGTTTTCAGGTGTTCAAAACTGGTCTGGCATTCTGGGGTCCACTCCCACTTCACATCTTTCTTCTTGAGATTGTTGAGTGGAGCAGCGATGTCAGCAAACCGGGGGATGAACTTATGGTACCACCCAGCGAGTCCCAGAAACCGTTGTACCTCCTTGAGGTTGCTTGGCTGCGGATAGTGCTGTATGGCAGTCAGCTTCTCTGGATTGGCAGACACCCCCGCTTCGGACACCACATGCCCAAGAAAAGTTAAAGAGTCCTTGAAAAAGTGACATTTATCCAGATTCAGTGTAAGGTTAGCCTGATGGAGTTTGTGGAAAACCTGATTAAGATGTTCCAAATGCTGCGCTTTGGTGGTGGAGTAAACAATGATGTCATCAATGTAGACAAAGCAGCAAGTTCCTCTCAACCCTCCCAGCACCTGCTCCATAAGTCTCTGGAAAGTTGCAGCAGCATTTTTTAATCCAAAAGGCATAACCTTAAATTGATACAGTCCATAAGGGGTGGTAAAAGCAGTCTTTTGTCGGCTTTCCTCATCCATAGCCACCTGCCAGTAGCCCGACCGCAAATCCAGGGAACTGAACACTTTGGCACCACATAGAGACTCCAAGATATCGTGAGCGTTGGGCATGGGATAGGCATCAAAGTGCGTCTTGGCATTGATTCGTCGGTAATCAACACAGAAGCGGTAAGTACCATCCCGTTTCTCAATAAGCACCACAGGTGCAGACCAAGGTGAGGTGGATGGTTCAATCACATTGTCCTCCAGCATGTCATTAAGGTGTTGCCGTATGATCTTCTTCTTAAAGGGTGATGCTCTGTAAGATGGACTGCGCACTGGAACTTCATCTGTGGTGTGGATCACGTGTCGAGTTACCATGGTTACTCCCAATTGGGATGTACACACCGTAGGCCAGCTCTTCATAAGACTGTCCAGATCATTGGGAACATCAACCTGAACCGGTAGAATGGAACAAGCGAGGCGGTTTTCTGACATTTATCCTTGGTGATGGAAAAGATAGAAGCGGGAAGAGTGCTGGACAGCCATATACACATTACTGCCGCCGGCTTCAGTCTCTTCAACTGCTTGCCAGGACGTTTCCCACTCTTCTCTAGGCAGAAAGGGATAAAACTGATAGCTCTGGTAGCGTTTGACACCATAACCCCTACCCACCATATCAATTTGGGTTTGGGTCTTGGCTAGGAAATCAATCCTAGAACCAACGGAAAGGCCAAATGTGCATCATCCATAACATATATACATAGGGTCCAGAATTCACCATGCAAGTTAAAAGTCAGGTGTTTTTCCCCAATGCCCCATGTGTCTGGCCATCGGCTAGCACAAAGGTTTGTTCTTTACATGGGGTCAGAGTTTCTCCTGGTCTTTTAACTTGCTGCCACAACTTATTTTTAGCAGAGTATAAGTGCAGCCAGTGTCAAGCAAGGCTGTCATCCCTACATCTCTCACTGAAATTTGAATAACAAGTAAGGTCGGCCCTGGTAAGTTATATTGACCTCTGGGTCTCACAGCATGGTGGTGCACTCCCACGTCTGCTTTATGAGCTCCTCCTCTGGTTGCTCGGCTCACCCTTCTCACTGGTACTTGGGAACTTGGAATTTTGCTTTGCCCAGTACTGCTTCTGCCCAGACCAGTCCTTCTCCACCATTGACCCCACACTCACCAACTCCTCCACAGTCTTCACCGACCCTCTCAAACAAGCAGCAAGCTTCGGGTTGCTGTTGTTAAGAATCCTCTGGACGAACTCCCTTTCAGGCATGTCCGGTCTCCACCTCATACACAGGGCCCGGAAATCATAGGCAAAGTCCCGGATGCTCTCTCCTGGTGCCTGCACTCTATCCCGTACTCTGTCTTCGATTTCTGTGGCGAAGTCTGTGGAAAGGAAAGCTCTAAGAAAAGAACTTTTAAAATGAGACCAAGTTTGAATATTATTCCGCTCTGCTATCCACCAGCTCTTTGCAGGTCCCTTCAACACTGAGGATAAAGTAGCCATTATTTCAGGGTTACTCATAGGCCGCAGAGCCAGAAACTCTTCACATAGCTCAACATAACTAACTGCATCTCCGTTACCTTCCCCTCTCCAAATTCAGGGAAGTTAATACGGACAGGCAGTTTAGCAGAACAATGTCCTCATTCTTGGTGTAGGTATGGGGGTTAGTGGCCCCTATTGCTGTGGTAGCAGCAACTGGTCTTTCAAAGGTAAAATCAGGTATGGACAGATCCCAGGCACAACGACTGGGAGCAGCTCTAACTAGAGGTGTGCTTGTTTGCAAAGTAAGTTTTTCATTTCCTCCTTCCAAGCCAAATCAGCCTCTCAATACAGTTTACTACCTCTTTCTCCAATGTTTCTACGGACGTCTGAATCAAATTCTGAAGCCTCTCAACCTGCTGATTAATATACTGTCTGAGGGATTCTTCCCTATTTACAGTACTTTGTCGGGCAGCATTACAGTCAAACTCAAGCTCCTCTAACCTGGCAGCCAACTGAGTTAATTTATCTTCCATAGGTGGTTCCTGGGGTGCAACAACTTCCTGTGAAGGAGTTTTTCAGTGAGCCCCGAACCACTAACATAAAGTCTACTGAGCCTGGAAACCAGCTCTCCCACTGCTCTGTGGGTCACATGGCGATCATCTAACTCAGCTCCCTGATCCCAATTATCTACAGATTCATGACCATCCATTTTAAATTAGACACAGTAATACTTGTGTGCTGGAAAGTAAATCTATGAATGCACTGAAATATATTTTAATTCCCGTGCAGGCCACCAATTCTGTAACAATCTGCCTTTGACCAAAAGGCCAACACAACATTCCCAGAATAAGAATAGGTTACTACCAAAAACTCCTTAAAAATGATATAAAGAGTAGATGGCAGAAAGGCAGATACACAGCAAAAATAGGATTGCTAGGTTCGTTGAAGTGCGAAACATTTAATTTCAAAAACATCGGTCCAACACACACAGATTACCCAACAATTTTAGGCCCCACAGTACCTCTGGTAGCTGCTGACCCATGCACATAAAACCAAGTTGTAACAGAAATAGGATGGTGTTAAATCCACGGTAAGCTTACAGAGGCAATAAATAAATAGAAAATAATGTCCAGTAGAAAACAAAAATAGAAAGAATCCCAAAAAATCAAAATTCAGTTGGTAATCCACCATACAAAATAAAGTAAAAGAAATGAGAAAAACATCCACCAAAAATAATAATAAATCAGTTCGGTCTCACCGGTTTGTGTGATTGTCCATGAGCGCTCCAGAAAGTCCACCCAAAGTCCAAAAACACAGCTGCATTCCAAAATCCAAATGAAATGTCTTGTTTCCTCCAGGAAATAGCAACGGAAAAGAAAAATATTTGCCAGCAATGTTTGCTAAACAAAGAACATTGTCTAAAACTGTAAAATAACTAAAGCTAGATAAACATAGTATATATCTAACTTTATGCAGTTTGGCTTTAACACATCTAAGTTTAGCGAACCTGTACATGTGTAAATATTCGACGGCAAACCTTCAGCAGCAAACTAACCAGAGTCAAACTCCCAACAGGAAAAGGTGCCGTCCCATAGTGCATTAGTGCAGGGTTTATAAAGGTCAAGGTCCTCCAACATATTTAAAGGGGCCACGTTTCCTAAAACCCACTCTTAAAAGGGTAACAGAAAGCATACATTCTGACTTTACACAACACATTTAGAATACCTGGCCAGGCTAAAAGTGGTGCTCTAAAATGGACCACTTACATAATATTCACTTTTGTGTGACAGGCGTCA
>CM060277.1:7615618-7646573 GCA_030684275.1 Acipenser oxyrinchus oxyrinchus | reverse complement strand
TGCAAGTGAAGTGCTTTGGCAGGGAAGGTCATTACTCCTTCCCTGCTAACCTAAAACACCCATGCACACCAAACATTCATATATTTTAAATAATAATAACATGACACAAATACAAAACAATATATATATATATAGAACATAGGGGCAGGATGTTGTTGTAGGTGACGCTGAACTAGTTATTCCGTGCAGTAAAACATTGGGCCCCTTTGCATGGAGGATCTCAGTAAGCTACAGTGCACGGTTCATCAACTGATTCAGATTCTGTTGTGTTAAGTTTGCTAACTGATGATGTGGAGCAGAACAGTAATTGGATGCCCGAAAATATGAATAACAGTGAGTTTTGGCCTCCTTTAGTATTCTGGATGAAAAAGGAAATATATAGAAATAATATGTACAGCTAAACGTGTCCAAGAGTCTTATAGGAATGAAGTCAGACCATGGAAATCCACACCTGTGATGGAGAAACTTTGGATCAAGGGACTTGTTATGGAACCAACTAGAGCTGAACCTGGTACAGAAGCTGAATCCTGCTGGGAACGTGGGGATGTGCTGGACATGTACTAGGCGATTTCAAATATGAAATGTAGTTTGATATGAAAAATGTAAGAATAGGGTTTTGTTAAGAGACAAACACAGAAGGATAAAGAAAGAGTATCCTTGTATCGCCAGTAGATGGCTCCCTTGCTCCATGAAATAGGTCAGTCCATTAGTTGTTTTGTCCAGAAAATAACCTTGAGTCTTTAAGAAAAGAAAATAATTGCTTGTATATCTTATCTTTAGAAAGCATGACGCTTGATAAAAATGCACAATTTCAGCTAAAAAAGTGGACGTCAATCCCACCTATAAATTTATGTTTCCAAAGACACGATTAAAAAGGATTCTTTGCAAAATATAAATCAACATTAAGAACTTAGCAGCCACGGTCTTAAGGAAAAAACTTGTTTTTGCTGGATTTTGTATGAACAAAGGACAGGGTCAAACCTAGTTCAGTCATTATAAAATATATACAAGTTGAATGTATAAATAACTGGCCTGTATTTCCATTTAAATCTTAGAGGGAATCAACAAAGAAATAAAGTGATATTATAAATTCTAGGAGCAACTGTTAAACTGAACTAAATTAATTAAAGTTTATCTTATAATGCCATTTTATAGTTAAAAATGTTCAGTGCTAATTGACACTGTTTATAGTTTATAATGGTCAAAAAATAGAAATTAGACACAAAGGTATTGTAAATTAATAAAATAAATGATTAACCTTTTCTAGACAGAACGATATTTGAAACTAAAAATATCTATTTGATTTCATAGGATTAATAATATGTTTTAAGTAGTTGGTATAATAAGAAAACATATTATTTAAACTGACAGTGTTATTGCTTGTTCATGACTTTACTGTAGTGATAAAAAGATTAGAAGCCAGAGCAGTATTCAATTTAATTAATTGGGAAATTGGTTCAGTTTCTTTCTCCTTCTATAAAATGACTGTGGAAATTGCTTGCAATAGCATATTCTCAGAGTCAGATACAGGTTAGAGCTTGGTTAGTGCATCTGTTAAGAGATAAATAATTGTAATGAAAATTATTACCACTTAAACTTAGTGAAACTAATTGACTTGAATATTGTATAAGGCAATCTTTTGTCAAATACATATTGAAACGCAATATGAGGTTAAAAGAAACACATATTTTTAATTTAGCAAAATATAATCAATTAGAGATTATGTCACATATTAAAAACATCTCTCATATATAACACATATAAAAAATAGTATTTGCATGCACATATAACAGTAGTGTTTTTTATATTATATTATAAACCAGGATCCTGGGAACCTTGGTTCACTTGACTTTTCAGATAAAGGAGGGGCTCAGAGGAAAACAAGGAATGAGATCATAGGTTTGGACTTGGACAAATATGAAGTCTTGAATTTATTGGTACATGACTCCAATTAATTCTGAAAAGTTGGCCCGGATCTTATGAAACATATTATTTGTAAAAAAGGTAAGAACTGTCTAAACAGCTATTGATTGGATTTAATTGAGGCATCCCATGTATCCCAATGAGACGAAAAACCTATATAACTCCTAAGTAATCATAATGGGGTACCACACTCATACCTGGCAGGGTGAGGTGGTCCATCCTCTGCAGACTTACACAATTAAGCTGATTGAACTCAGTTCCATCTGCTTCTTGAAGACAGTTCTTTTCTTTTATTTACTCTGCACTTCCTTGTATCAGAGGGTAAGCATTAATCAATTATTATTTTATCTCACATGTATTGAATGCATTGCTATAAGGGATTTACACTATGTTTTAGAATTAAGAGAGTACTCTGTTGAATGTGCTGAAATATAGCATTGGGTGCTTTGGGTTATGTGTTCTTGGCCTGCCTGCAGACCTTGCAAGTACATATAAATGTGTTGAAGTGTTAACAATTGATATCTGTTAAGACACTGGACTGCCCAGAGCGTCTGTCAGCTGGGGATCTGATGTAGACTTTAACTACTCAATCCAATATTTAACCGTTAATAAACCGAATGAGTACTGATCATACTCTGATTCGTGAAAAAAACTTTAAATACATGAGTCTGTGAATTTCTTGATTACTAAAAGTCATCTGGATATATTGCGGGTACAGTGCATGAACAATACCCCACTAGGAGTAATAACATCTCTGTCCTCCTAACGTCTCCCCTGAGTTAAGAGTGTGTGCTGAGCAAATAAAAAGAGTATGTATGAAATCTGAACCCTCAGAATTCGTGACAATGTACCCCGTCACACATGTATATCTCTGCACGCGGTGAAGTCTGTGTCAACAACTGTTTCCAAGTATCAGGGGTTGTGATAAGTGTGAGTGGTGTAATGAATAAATAAACAGTCCCGAAACAATGCTTCCCAATAATGTCTGTGTTTTATTTATTTAAAAGCAAAAGAAACCACCCCTTTACCAACTATGGTATCGGGGAGAACAGGGCTGGCTTGCAGGCCAAACAAAAACAAACAAAAGAAACCAAAACAATCCAAAATAATCCCCACACGTCCTGTGCACGAAAGTGTGCTCCTTAATCCACGGAGAGGGGGTGTGCTAGTGTTTGTGAAGTGAAGGTAGTGCTCCGGTGGTTCAGGCTGGTTCCGTGGCTGCAGCCCCTCGCTCCTACTCCTCCTCTGTAAACACACAACAAAACAGCACATGATACAAAACAACAAAGAGCTCCGACTGGTCGCTCAGTTTCTCAGCACAAGGCCAGTTTCTGACGTAGCTGCTTCCCCTTTGTACTCACAAAACTCCTCCCTGCAATCAACCCGTTGCCATAGGTTTTCCAATAGAGGGCCATCCCACAGCTGATTGCAATGGAGTTGTTCCGAGCACTTGCAACTACGCGCTCCCCCTAATATGGTCACCTTACGGTTTCCACCTACCATCAAGGCGTCCATCTAGGAGGCAGCATACCACCACCCTTACACAGCGCCCTTTCTGGTTGGGAGGGAGATTTACAACATTGATCCTTTCTCTCTATCACAGGGGTTTATTAATTTATTTCACTTATTTAGTAAATTGACAGAATAATTGGTTTGATTAATGGTATGTGTATTGGTTTGGGTTGTTTGTGTATTATGGTTTGTTGTGAACCACTAATTTAATTATCTTTTATTATTACATATGTGACATTAAATGTTGTTTTTTTGTATTTTGACACTGGGTTAACGAGGGACAATTGGAATGCACATTAGACTTCCAAGGAACCAGAAAACCATCAAACACCTCCAGGTGCAGCTAGACTCCACCCCCCCCCCCCCGAGTTAATACTTGGTGGAAGCACCTTTGTCAGCAATTACAGCTGTGAGTCTGTTGGGATAGGTTTCTACCAACTTTACACACCTAGATTTGGCAATATTGGACCATTCTTTACAAAACTGTTCAAGCTCTGTCAAGTTCCTTGGGGAGCATTGATGGACAGCAATCTTTAAGTCAATCCACAAATTTTAGATTGGATTTAGGTCAGGGCTCTGACTGGGCCACTCAAGGACATTTACATTTTTGTTCCTTAGCCACTCCAGTGTAGATTTGGCTGTGTGCTTTGGGTCGTTGTCATGCTGAAAGGCGAACTTCTGTCCCAGTTTCAGCTTTCTTGCAGAGGGCAGCAGGTTTTCCTCAAGGACTTCTCTGTACTTTGCTCCATTCATTTTCCCTTCTATCCTGACAAGTGCCCCAGTCCCTGCCCATGAGAAACATCCCTATAACATGATGTTGCCACCACCATGCTTCACAGTGGGGATGGTGTTCTTTGGGTGATGCGCTGTGTTGGGTTTGCACCAAACGTAACGCTTATGCTTTCGTCAGACCACAAAATTTTTGTCACATGGCTACGGAATCTCCTGAGTGTTTTTTGCATACTTCAAACAGGATTCAAGGTGGGCTTTCTTGAGTAATGGCTTCCTTCTTGCCACCCTACCATACAGGCCAGATTTGTGGAGTGCTTGGGATATTGTTGTCACATGCACACTTTGACCAGTCTTGGTCATAAAAGCCTGTAGCTCTTGCAAAGTTGCAATTGGTCTCTTGGTAGCCTCTCTGATCAGTCTCCTTCTTGCTTGGTCATCTAGTTTGGAGGGATGGCCTGATCTAGGCAGGGTCTTGGTGGTACCATACACCTTCCACTTCTTAATAATCATCTTGACCGTGCTCCAAGGGATATTCAAGGCCTTTTATATTTTTTATACCCATCCCTGATCTGTGCCTTTCAACAACTTTGTCCCGGAGTTCTTTTGAAAGCGCCTTGGTGCTCATGGTTGAGTCTTTGCTTTGAAATGCACTACCCAGCAGAGGGAACCTACAGGAACTGCTGAATTTATCCTGAAATCATGTGAATCACTACAATTTAACACAGGTGGAGACCACTTAACTTGGTGTGTGATTTTGAAGGCGATTGGTTACACCTGAGCTAATTTAGGAAAATAGTTTTTATTTTTGTTATAATCCAGGTCTGGTGACCAAATAATAAACTTCAGTTATACACAGCGATGCATAAAACACAAAGAACAGTAAAAGGGATTGCAGCTCTAAACAATAAACACAGTATCTCTCCCACAACATACACCATGTGCTGTTCCGGGTTCAGTGCTGTCCCTTAGCGACAGCTCCAGAACATGTTAGCCATCTATAAACACACAAGTAACAATTATAGACAAGACAAACAAAACAAACACTCACAATACTCTTAATGTACAGTGCATGGGTTTCGGGTCTACTTCAACACCAAAACGAAGGAAAAGATTTACAATTCTCCGCCCCTTTATACTGTCACACATGACCCCTTGGTAAGTGATTGCAGCTGTCTCTATGGCTTGCAGCTGCTACATCGTTTACCTTCGGGTCAATACATTCCTGCAACTGAGTCTCGCCTTCTTCCAGGCTGACCGACTTCCCGACCCAGGAAATGAACTGTCAGGCCAACCTCTCCAAAGCCTTTCCCTTTCGCTACTTAGCGCCCTCACAAGTCGAGAGGGAGATTAACAACCAGAACTCATTATATTTCTGTCACAATTACCTATTAAATGTTACCTCAAGCTTAATGAAAATTAATAAAACGGTAATTTGTATCATTTTTGTTTAAGAGATCTATATTTTATTGGCTTTCCGGTACTTTTGGATTTAGGACTACACCACTGTGGTGAAGATGCTTTTATTTTGCATCTTGAAACGTGCTTTTATTTTATCCCACAATATTGCCTGCTTTCATTCAGTTTGTAACTTTGTTATCTTTTTGGTATTTGTTTATCCAGTGAGGACATTTCAGTTCTTCTATACTTCACACCCTCAGCTTCTGAGAGGATTCAGGACTGTACCTGTAGTGTTCTTTGAGCAGCTTCACAATTATTATTGTTTATTTTAGCAAACACCTTTATCCAAGGCGACTTACAGAGACTAGGGTGTGTGAACTATGCATCAGCTGCAAAGTCACTTACAACTACGTCTCACCCAAAAGACAGAGCACAAGGAGGTTAAGGAGGTTAAGCTTAAGGTCACACAATGAGTCAGTGGCTGAGGTGGGATTTGAACCGGGGACCTCCTGGTTACAAGCCCTTTTCTTTAACCTTTGGACCACACAGCCTCCACAATAGTATTACCCTGCTATCATTGGCTCCTTCAACTGGCAGTCAAACCATTGAAAGATACATTCGGCTGAATTGCTCTGTTTTTTTTTCTTAGATCAGACCCAGCAGTCACTGGACAAAGACCTGTATGAAATAGGCTGGTCTGCTGGTATTGTTTAGTTGCAAAGACCTGTATGAAATAGGCTGTTCTGCTGGTATTGTTTAGTTACAAAGACTTGTATGAAATAGGACTTTTGTGTGCTACATTGAACTTGTGGGGGGACCGGGGCTATTACTTTTCATGTAAATAGTTGCATTTCTGTGTATTGCTGCACAGTGTGTGTGTGTGTGTGTGTGTGTGTGTGTGTGCTGTTCTGTCTCCCCCGCCGTTTGTGTGTGTCACCCTGCGTTAGTCTGTGAGTGGAAGCTCGTTTCATGTCTAGGCAGTGCTAGCGTGCTGCCTAGGGTGTCACGTGTAGAGTGCAGCTGTATGAGAGAGGGGTCTGTGTTAGCTGCACTGTGATTTTTGTTCAGTTCCATCAGTCAGCTGTTTGCGTGGGACCGAGGGTCTGAGCGATTGTTCAGTGTGTATGCAAATGCACCCTTGTGTGTGTCAGCCAATAGGGCTCGAGGGGAATCCCTATTTAGGAGCTGCCTGTGCACAGCATTGTGTTGTGTTGTGGGTGTGTTGTTGCCTATCTGAGCTTTATCATTTTGCCTGCCGTTCCAGTTTAATAAAAATAGCGGTTTTAAATGCTTTGAACTACAACCTGTTCTCTTCATTTATTCCTGCTGCGGACCAGATACGCCTCTGCTACACTATAATATATTTTATGTGCGTTTAACATTTTCTCCAAAGCTTTTTTGTGCACTTCAAGTTTCTGGAGAGCAGCTGCTGTTTACAGAACATTTAAAGAAAAAGTGCAGAAAAAAAGTCAAAATAGTTAATAAACTGGGTGCATGTTTACAATTATAGTTTTGTTTTTAATTTAAAATCTCATTATAAGTATTATTACGGTTAAACTGTGCTTTAAAAAAAACACCATCTAAAAAAACTTGATTTTATACCACCAAAATAGTATTTTAATCAACAGTCTTTAAAAAGCAGTGCTTGGAACAGTGCTTAAGGTTGAGTGAACAGGGCCCTACAAAGTGCCAAGTGAAAATAATTGCTTTCATTCAGACTCTGTGCAGGTGCTTTTCCACTGTGGGCAAATACAACATGTAATGCAATTTGATTGTGATTACTCACATTATTGTTAAAATATATATAAAAAAACAATTATAAAATTGAAACTTTGAACTGTCTAACAAATAGACCCGATGCATCTAATTAAATGCTTGTTAGGGTAATTATCCAACCATTTTAGAATTCCAATGAGATAATTTACAAACAAAATTGTAATAACAGGAGGAAAAGGCATCTTGTACCTATTGATTGCCTGTATAAAGGTATGTATGAAGCTCCAGGGTTTATAGATGTGCCAGATGTACCTGAATCCCAAATAGATCAGCTAGATATGATAAATATCTATAAATACACATTTGATAGATTTCCATTACACGAGAGTAGATGTTAAAACTTCATGCTGATTTGAACTCGACTCTCGCCAAGATAAGCACCAACTAAGACGTAGCTTTACAGTAAACTAATGTGATCCATTGGTGTCTCCATCCATTTGCGCTTTCTTCCATATGATGATGTAGATATCCTTCTGTCAGCTGTTGATGGCTGAAGTGTAATGCTGGCTCCAGGGATCAGCTTATTTTGCCTCCCTAGCCCATCAGCACACACAACGGCTGCGATGCTGGCTCCGGGGATCAACCACAGTGCGGTCTCTCCAGCGCATCAGCATGACAACCGTCTGGATTGAGCTAAGTAGGGTACGTCTCTGGGGTCTTCAAGTGGGCACCTTCCATCCCCGGTGTTTTGTCGACTAGCCCACGACACCTCAAGAGGGCTCGACGGTGATTCTGACGTCCCAAAATCACCCCCCTCCATCCCCCACTCAACTCAGCCCAGCTTACTTACCCGTACATCAGCGTTTCTTTCTTTCTATTGTGCTTGAGATCCCCAGCCAGAATCTTTCCGTCTCAACCACAGCCAGTTGCTGCTCCTCTCTGCTGCTTCAGATAAGTTCTTCACTGTGCGACGCAACTCTTGGCCACTGAATCCGATGTCTTTGAGAAACCGGGTTGTAGAGTGTGCCACAAATCCTCGACAACCCACCTCCACTGGGTAAACCCGGACTCTCCATCCTCGCTGTTCCGCTTCAGTGGCTACTTAAGCATACCGCAGTTTCTTCCTCTCATACGCCTCATCTACAGCATCCTCCCATGGCACTGTTAACTCTACCAGATGAACAAGGCGTGCTGATCCAGACCACAAGACAATATCTGGTCGAAGGTTAGTGGTGGCAATCTCAGGTGGAAAAATAAGCCGTTGACCAACATCTGCCAGCATTTTCCAGTCTCTAGCAGCTTCCAGTTGTCCTGGGCGAGGATTGGATTTAACACCTTTTCCTGGTGGTTGCTCTCCTGGACGGAGGAATGTTGTCTTTTGTGTGTAATGTTTTGATGGAACAGGTGGTAACTTATTGGTCATGTTACGCTTGTCTTCCAATGCTAAGGCCAAACATCGCAGCACCTGGTCATGGCGCCAAGTAAACCGTCCTTGGCTAAGAGCCACCTTACATCCTGTCAAAATGTGCCTTAATGTTGCAGGTGATGAACACAAAGGACATGAGGGATCCTCTCCTACCCAGAGGTTTAGGTTCTGTGGTGATGGGAGAACATCATATTTTGACCTGATGAGGAAACTGATCCTGCTCTGTTCCATTGACTCTCTCCCATCTCATTCATTCTCCCTGCTTGGCCTGGGAAATGGCATTTATAAACCTCATACTCTCCTCCTGCTTTTGCACCTCTTTGACTACCATCTTCCTTCATTGAGCTGGGGCTGCCTTGTGCCATGTAGGAAGAGCTGAACTGAGACCAAGACCCTCTCTTCCATGCTGAACTTGCCCCATGATATCACCAATTCGAAGGGCAGCCTTTGCATCCTCCAAAGCAGTCATGCAGACTGTGGCCGAGAGGTAATAAAATAATTAACAGCTAGTTAACTCCTCGGCCAGAGTATAAGAACCTGCAGCTGTCCGTACTGCAGGGTTGAGTGTACAGAGGAGAGTACGGAGAGCGGAGAGAGGAGAGAGCAAGGAGACAATACAATTGCTAAAACGTGCTGGATTAGCCAGCACGACACTTACTTGTTTGTCTGTTTATTTGTTTGGCCCTCGTGCCCTTTGGTTTCTGTTTTCTGTTTTGTTTAAATCTTTTGTTTGTTTATTTATTAAAAACGCTGAATGCAGTTGCATTCAGCTTCACCCGCCCATCCATTGTTTTGGTTTCAGTTACTTCCTGGTCCGTGACATCACCACACCTCACCACTGCGAGCCAGCCTGTCACAATATATTATAATTATTATATAATTATTATAATTTAATCTTGGATATATATAATTATGTCTCAATCCTATAATTCTAGGTTATGCAAAACTTTAAGGGTGTGGACCCTCAAGGCTAAACCAAGGCTGGGAAGTGAGTTTTGTAACAAGAAGAAGCTGTTTAGCCTTTCAAGGCACGTCCTGCCTAACCTTAACAAACTCTCAGTAACTCAAACTTTTAATATGGAACCTCAAAACCACTAACAGTTTGCTTTCCTTTAAAATCCTTTATAAGCCTTGTGAGTGTGTGTGTGTGTGTGTGTGTGTGTGTGTGTGTGTGTGTGTGTGTGTGTGTGTGTGTGTGTGTGTGCGGAGGGGTTGGGGGAGGGGGGTCTCAGAATTTCTTAACATTCTTTGATGTTTGTGAGTTTAATCATTTAACGTGAAAGGATAGGGTTGCTCAATACATTTGCAGCTACTATTCTTTTACTGAAAAAAACACTGGAAGGTTATGATTACACAAAGAAAGAAAGAAAGAAAGAAAGAAAGAAAGAAAGAAAGAAAGAAAGAAAGAAAGAAAAATGCCATTAAACCGAGTGTTGCATTGTTTTTATTGTGTCTGAATATTTCAGTCGCTGATGACTCGCTGTACAGCTTGACAATATACAGCAGTGTGCAAATGTATTAGAACAGGTCAACATTCATGATTTATATCCTTTATATGCGTACCTGCATGAAAACCTTGTGTGTGAAAATGTTAGACCACTTTGTGCTTTAATCAGACATCTTAAATAACTTCTAAAAAGGTCTGTTTTTACCAAGTCATTTTACTATCTGTGGCTATGTGTTCCTTTTCTCTTACTATTTTAACTTAACTGCATGTGTGGCCTATTAAAGTCATCAATTAAATCACTAATATGTCTATTCTGGTCATTTTCCAAGATGTTCAGTTTCAGTGGTTTGATTTCATACAAATCAGAAATAATCAACTCACGACTGTATAGTGCTGCTGTATAGTTATGCTGCTTATTCGGAAAGCAATCATGAGTAAAAAAAGCTGTTTCAAAATGTTTAATGTTGACTGCAAAATGGTTCACATTTATAATGGATCTTACAAATATGTATATATTATATCTCAATCCTAAAATTCTAGGTTATGGAAAACTTTCAGGGTGTGTTAGACAACGACCCTCAAGGCTAAACCAAGGCTGGGAAGCGAGTTTTGGATCAAGAAGCTGTTTAGCCTATCAAGGCTCCTCCCTTCTTAGCACACCATTTGTATGGGTTAAAAACTGACAAAAGTTGTTACTGCCTAACCTTAACAAACCCTCAGTAACTCAGGGTTTTAATATGGAACCTCAAAACCATTAAACGGTTGCTTTCCTTTAAAATCCTTGACAAGCCTTGTGAGTGTGTGTGATCGTGTGTGAGGAGGGGGTTGGGGGGGTCAGATTGTATTATCATGCCTTTGATGTTTGTTAGTTTAACCATTTAATGTGAAAGGTCAGGGTTGCACAATACATTTGCATCTACTTTTAATTTACCAGTGACTTCAGGGTATGGTTTAAAATGTGAAAGAAAGAAAAAAAGAAAGAAAGAAAGAAAGAACATGAATATTTCAGTCGCTGATGACTCGTTGTACAGCTTGACAATATACAGCAGTGTGCAAATGTATTAGAACAGCTCAACATTCATGATTTATATCCTTTATATACGTACCTGCATGAAAACCTTGTGTGTGAAAATGTTAGACCACTTTGTCCTTTAATTAGGCATCTTAAACAACTTCTAGAAAGTCTTGTGTGTATTAGCCTACCATCTGTGGCTGTGTGTTCGTTTTCTCTTACTATTTGAATTTAATTGCATGTTTGGCCTATTAAAGTAATCAATTACTAATATGGCTATTCTGATCATTTTCAAGATTTTCAGTTCCAGTGGTTTAATTTCATACAAATCAGAACTACAGAAGCAATGGAGGTGTTTAATATTAATCTCCTCACGTCTGTATAGAGGTGCTGTATAGTTATGCTGCTTATATGGAAAGCAATCATGAGTAAAGAAAGCAGTTTCAAAATGTTTACTGTCTACCGCAAAACAGTGTACATTTATAATGGATCTTACAAATATGTATATATTATATCTTAATCTTAATTCTGGGTCAGATTTTATTATCATGCCTCTGATGTTTGTGAGTTTAACCATTTAATGTGAAAGGTTAGGGATGCTCAATACATTTGCATCTACTCTTAATTTACTGGTGACTTTGGGGTATGGTTTAAAATGTGAAAGAAAGAAAGAAAGAAAGAAAGAAAGAAAGAAAGAAAGAAAGAAAGAAAGATGCCATTAAACCGGGTGTTGCATTGTTTTTATTGTGTCTGAATATTTCAGTTGCAGATGACTCGTTGTACAGCTTGACAATATACAGCAGTGTGCAAATGTATTACTACAGCTCAAGATTCATGATTTATATCCTTTATATAGCAGTTCACGTGATCTAAGCACAGGTTTTAATTGGAGGATCCCAGAAAGTTTTATTTTTCATCTGAGGAGGCAAACCTCCGTTGCAAGCTCCTATCTGCTATAACCTCAAACCTGTCCTGGACTGGAGGGAGCACCCTTTCTCTTTGGGGGGTGAGGGGGAAGAACCTTTCTCTCCTGAGTAAACAATTTGTATTTAAAAAGACCTCTTTAGGACTGGAGCACCCACTAGTGCCAAAGAAACCTATTACAGACAGACCACACATATTTGTTTTTTTATATTGCTTTATTTCTATAAGATGGCATTTGTTAAACAGGAAGAAGCTTAAAAGAAGCTCAAAAAGCTGCTGTTCCATAGAGAGAAGAGTAGAGTACATACCATGCATATAAAACAGAAGTCTGTGAAAAAAATTAGCTATAAGCAAAGCAATAAAAGATTTGTGAAAATGTAGTGTGTTATTTATTTATTTGGCAGACGCCTTTATCCAAGGTAACTTACAGGGGTTACAGGGGAGTACAGGGGTTACAAAGCAAGCATAATATATAATCCAGTATAGTTTACAGCAAGTGCAAATACTTACTCTAAACTATACAGTAAGTGGGAGTATTTGAGTTCCGTAAGGCCAGTTTCTGTTTGACTATGGAGGAGTTTTAGCGGCAGGCTAGGATATTGTCTTCTTTGCTGATCACCCAGAGCACACCCAGGTCATATGACACATGCTTGCTTTTAACGCACATGGTCAGATCGATCCAGTCAGTGCCAGCAGGATTAGCAACGCTGACCCCATCCCTGAAAAAATTAATACATTATAATAATCTTACAATCATGATCACTTTTTGTTAAAATGTCACTCCTGTGCAGTGCTATTTTCAAAATGTCCTCTCTAGTGCACTGGGGTTTGAGATCTGTCCTGTAAATCACTGCAGGAAAAAAGAAAGAAAAATACATAACACGTGCTCTGACTTTTCTGTTCCGTACCACATCAATAATTGTTCTTGCTGTGTTACCTGTTTGACAATCTGGGCAATAATCCTTACACTATCAGTGCACTAGAGCGGACTTTTTTTTTTTTAATTTAGTCGTTGCCAATTAGTTTTATTATTTTCTCCCCAATTTGAAATGCCCAATTATTTTTAGGCCCAGCTCACTGCTACCACCCCTGCGCTGACTCGGGAGGCGAAGATGAACACACGCTGTCCTCCGAAGCGTGTGCCGTCAGCCGCCCGCTTCTTTACACTCTGCCGACCCACCGTGCAGCCGCCTCAGAGCTACAGCGTCAGAGGACAACGCAGCTTGCAGCTTACAGGCAAGCCCGCAGGCGCCCGGCCAGACTACAGGGGTCGCTGGTGTGCGGTGAGCCGAGGACACCCTGGCCGACCTAACCCTCCCTCCCACCGGACGACGCTTGGCCAATTGAGCGCCGCCCCCTGGGAGCTCCCGTCCACGGTCGTCTGTGGAATAGCCTGGACTCGAACCGGCGACGTCCAGGCTATAGAGTGCACCCTGCACTCTAGCGAGTGCTTTTACTGGATGCGCCACTCGTGAGCCCCTAGAGCGGACATTTTGAAAAGAGCTTTGAAACAGACTGCGACAGTTATAGGTGTAGAAATGCGTCAGGATGTGAACAATGAAAAGAAAAATGACAGATACGTGATGTAAACAGTTGTAGGAGCACATGGGGACATGTAACCCCACTACTTACTGTTTAAAGTAAGAATGTTTTTAACAGAAAATTACATGAAAAAGATGGAACAAGACAGACACTGTGCATGTCATTAAGCCCGAATGCATAATGCCTGGTTTTATTTAAGGAGCCGTCGTGCTCACCTGCGGTACACGTTCCCGGCAGAGTTGACCCCATACACCCTGCCGTCAGTGGACACCTCGATCATGGACAGCGCCCAGGGACCTGCTGCCACGTATTGCTGCCCATGCAGGAATCCGGGGTCACCCCCTTCATCACGAAGATCTGGTCAGCGGCGTTCACCCCCCAGCAGCTGTAAGGGCCACATGAGTAGTACTTGAGGGCCCCGGTAAGCAAGTTCCAGGGAATGGAGGCAGCGCCGCCTAACGTGGTCACAGTGGGATCGCGATTCAAGCAGTAGATGTTGTCCAGCATGTTGACTCCGGCGACAAATTGATTGCCTCCCGCATCAATCTGCTTCAGTTGACCTGCGAGGAATGTACCAGAGTGAGGATGGCAGGGAGGGGAGGGGAGAGAAGCAGCCAGGCTGTTATAGAAGACTGAGGCAGTCTGAAGTCCTCTTTAAATATTACACTGTAAAACCTGTTAGAAATCTCCAGGAGTCACAAATGGAGATTAGATAAAGGGGCATTTAGAACAGAAAACAGAAGGCACTTTTTTACACAGAGAATTGTGAGGGTCTGGAACCAACTCCCCAGTAATGTTGTTGAAGCTGACACCCTGGGATCCTTCAAGAAGCTGCTTGATGAGATTCTGGGATCAATAAGATACTAACAACCAAACGAGCAAGATGGGCTGAATGGCCTCCTCTCGTTTGTAAACGTTCTTATGTTCTTAAGTACTGTATGGCTGCAGGGCAGTAGAAAGCTGTATAAAACCAAAATGAACAAACTTGTGGAGTAGATGTAAGCAGTTTGGTTAGAAACTTTGTGGATAATACAAGACTCACCCTTCCTAACAAGGACCTAGTGCCTACAGCTATGGCAAAACATTTTTCATCACCACCCTATAGAATTAAGTAATGTTTATTCATAAAGTCGAATGAAACCTGCTGAAATAATGTTACGTTAACATATTGAATTACATACTAACACTTTGTAGTCTTCTTTTCCATATACAGTACTTAAAGAAAACAGTGACCAATTGAAGAAAAATGTGATATTTCGAAATACTACTGTCCTACTATTATGGCATCCGGTAGACTTTATTTGCAATGTCAGTTTGTAGTTTTTTGATTACATGATGTTAAATAAAAGATAAAAAATATGTTCATATAATCTTATTTTTATTTTATTTATTTTTAATTCCTAAAATTTTAGGTGATGGTAAACTTTTGACCATAATTTAACACACTTCTTAGGAAACAATAAATGTATTTTTTATTGGGACAGGTTTGTGGTCAGTTCATTGTGTTCTGGGTGGATAGAATCCCTACCTTGAACTTGTTCCCAGCCTCCCCCAACCAACTTGTAGATGAGATTGTTCTTGTTGACGCCCCAGACTCCAGCGGGCCCCACGGTCACGTGTTTGAGGGCTCCTGGGAGCTGCACCCAGTTGTTTCCGTAACGAGTGAAGATCGAGTCTTCGCTGTTCACGCCGAACACCTGCCCGTTGCTGACGTCGATCTGCTTGAGGCCCGTCAATCATTTGGCAGTCCACGCTGGAAAACACAACGCATACATCACAGCTTCCTTCCCATTCCAGTCCCTCTTAAATCGTGACAATATTTTTTTGGTAAACAGGTCAAATGTATAGCAGTTGCCAGAATCTGCAATTGTTACATTTTTACGTCTCGGCATTTACAAGGTTTAAAAATTGAAACCGAAATTCATTGACTTTGTTATGAAGTCAGTTGAAGCCAGTAGCAGTAATGGTGTGGAAATTCACTCTACAGCATCCTGTTACATTTGAATAAAATACTACCACTGTACTTGAGGAGGCCAACAGTAAGTCATGTGCCATGAAGGCATGTAAACGCTTCCCAAGATAATACACTGCATCTAATTAAACACAGTGATTGATACAACATATCAATTAGTTTTCTCTACCTGTAACTAAGCTAGAATTGGGATAAAAGAGGTCTAACTATGGTTATCTTCTATGGACGACTGTTTGCATAAAAGAAAGAAAGGGTTTCAACATTTACCTTTAGATTTCAAACCCTACCTCCCCCCTCACTTACCCAGGCTGGAGCCCACAAACAGTGGCAGGAAGAGTAGAGAAGCTCTCATGGTTGCAGTCAGTTGAGTCTCAGCAAGCAAGACTTGGTGTCTCCCAATAAACCCAGGAGGAGGGTTTATATACCCAAACGCCTTGGGGAGAGAAGACTAGAGAAACAGGAAAACCCTACAACGTCATCACCATGGGAAATCAAATAAGGGCAGATTAAAGCAAACATTTGAACTGAAACCCATGTTAACCCCACATTATCATATTGAATTGCATATCGCTTTGTAGTTTTCCATATAAACGAAAAACTGAGAAAAAGTTTTAAAAATGTGACATTTCGAAATCTGAACATGAAATTCTACTGTACTACTATTACTGCTTTATGTAGACTTTTTTAATGATATAATTTTGTAGTTTCTTCGATTACACTATGTTAAATAAAATATAAAAAATATGTTTTTAAAGAAGGCCAGTTTTATTGCTTCTTTAATCAGCACAACAGTTTTCAGCTGTGCTGACATAATTGCAAAAGGGTTTTCTAATGATCAATTAGCCTTTTAAAATGATAAACTTGGATTAGCAAACACAACGTGCCATTGGACACAGGACTGATGGTTGCTGATAATGGGCCTCTGTACGCCTATGTAGATATTCCATTACAAATCAGCCGTTTCCAGCTACAATAGTCATTTACAACATTAACAATGTCTACACTGTATTTGTGATCAATTTGATGTTATTTTAATGGACAAAAATTTGCTTTTCTTTCGAAAACAAGGAAATTTCTAAGTGACCCCAAACTTTTGAACGGTAGTGTATATATATATATTTCAGCTCAAAGAGCCAGCTGCCCAACGTTTCGATATGTTGCACATATCTTTCTCAAGGGAGCTTGTGTTTGAATCAAAACATTGGAGGTATATATAGGTTTTTGACAGCATGACAACTACTTGTTATTGTTTACATTCAAATCTATGATTTATTCTTACATGATGTAATGCTGTTCTAAATATTGTGACATCACTTTTACTTCTATCTTTGAATCTGTATTAATTCTAATTAACATTACTTTATATAAATTTATATTTTTATTATATCATGCAATGCTGGCTCTGAGGATCAGTCTAGATTTGGCCTCCCCAGCGCATCAGCATGCACAACTTTTGAACAAATTTTGTTTATTTATTTAAATGTTATATATTTATTGAAGTTAATTAGTTCATTCTTTTCTGTTGAGTCCCGCTGGCATAATCGTGTTCAGTCTATTTATCCATTTACTTTCTTTTATTCTTCTATATGTCGCATTGTCTAATTTTAGCTGTTCTAATACTACAAACTTTACATCATTTATGTCATGTCCTTGACTGGTGAAGTGCTGTACTATTGGTTCATTCATTTTTTTTATTTCTAATTAATGAAAGGTGGTTCTGAATTCTTTTATATAAAGTAGTTCCAGTCTCGCCAATATATTTGATTTCATCACATTTTTCACAGGCTATTCCATAAACAACATTGCTATTTTGACAGTAGGTATTAGTTTTTAGTGGATATGTGGTGTTCTTATGTTTAATTATATTTTTACTTTTGTCTATGTATTTACACACTTTACATCTACTGGTGCACATGTTACTGAACCTATTTTGTCAATTATTCTTTATGCTTACTGTGAACTAAAATATCACCTAAATTAGTTTAATTTTTCTGAATGATGTAGAATCTGCAAGTGTTTCCAAACTATCTTAGAAATATTGGGCAAAAGTTTAGAGTAAGTCATTACTAATGGGACTCTTTTGACCTTTTTATCTCTATTTTTATAATCTAGTAGATCATCTCTTTTTAGTTTATCCACTTTTCTTAACTCTGTCTCTATAATTCTTTCTTTGTATCCTCTTTTTTTAAGACTTGATTTTAATACATTTCTTTGTTTTACATAGTCACTTTCTTTTGAGCATATTCTTCGTATTCTTATTCCTAGACCCTTTGGGATTGCCCTTTTAGTGTGTATCGGATGTGCAGAGGACATGTGTAAATACTGGTGCATGTCAGTAGGTTTACAGAAGAGGTCAGTCTCAATTAAACCTTCTTCAAGTTTTACTGTGATATATATATATATATATATATATATATATATATATATATATATATATATATATATATATATATATATATATATATTATAATTATTATATAATTATTATAATTTAATCTTGGATATATATAATTATGTCTCAATCTTAAAATTCTAGGTTATGCAAAACTTTCAGGGTGTGGACCCTCAAGGCTAAACCAAGGCTGGGAAGTGAGTTTTGTAACAAGAAGCTGCTGTTTAGCATATCAAGGCTCGTCCTGCCTAACCTTAACAAACTCTCAGTAACTCAAACTTTTAATATGGAACCTCAAAACCACTAACAGTTTGCTTTCTTTTAAAATCCTTTATAAGCCTTGTGAGAGTGTGTGTGTGTGTGTGTGTGTGTGTGTGTGTGTGTGTGTGGGTGTGGAGGGGGTCTCAGATTTTCTTATCATTCTTTGATGTTTGTGAGTTTAATCATTTAACGTGAAAGGTTAGGGTTGCTCAATACATTTGCAGCTACTATTCTTTTACTGGAAAAAAAACACTGGAAGGTTAGGATCACACAAAGAAAGAAAGAAAGAAAGAAAGAAAGAAAGAAAGAAAGAAAGAAAGATGCCATTAAACCGGATGTTGTATTGCTTTTATTGTGTCTGAATATTTCAGTCGCTGATGACTTGTTGTACAGCTTGACAATATACAGCAGTGTGCAAATGTATTAGAACAGCTCAACATTCATGATTTATATCCTTTATATACAGGTTTGTTTTTTTTTTTATCAGAGGAGGTAAGCCTCCGTTGCAAGCTCCTATCTGCTGTAGCCTCAAACCTGTCCTGGACTGGAGGGAGCACCCTTTCTCTTTGGGAGGTGAGGGGGAAGAACCCTTTTCTCCTGAGTAAACAATTTGTATTTAAACCGACCTCTGTAGGGCTGGAGCATTCGCATTAACCCACTAGCACCAAAGAAACCTGTTACAGACAGACCACACATATTTGTTTTGTTTTTATTGCTTTATTTCTATAAATGGCATTTGTTAAACAGGAAGAAACTTAAAAGAAACTCAAAAGGCTGATATTCCATATAGAGAACAGTAGAGTACATACCATGCATAAAAAACACAAGTCTGTGAAAAAAAGTTATAATCAAAGCAATAAAAGATTTGTAAAAATGTAGTGTAATATATAATGCAGTATAGTTTACATTAAGTGCAAATACTTACTCTAAACTATACAGGAAGTGGGTGTATTTCTGAGTTCCGGATGGACGGTTTCTGTTGGGCTGTCGAGGAGTTTTAGCGGCAGGCTTGGATATTGTCTTCTTTGCTGATCACCCAGAGCACACCCAGGTCATTTTTTTTTGTGACCAATTTTTTAAAATTATTTTTAGGGAAATTAGACAATACAACAATGTAGTACAACAAGGGGTTAAATATATTCTATGGGCAAAATTGAAAAGAATCAATTGATGATTAGGGTTTTTAGAAACACAACTTAAATTGTTCCAAACAGCATCCCAGGAAATGTCTCCTTCTACATGTGGTATGTCCCTATACCAAATAGAGGTTAATGCAAGTGATTTATATGAGGGTCTCAACAGATAAGTATATAGTTTGGAGAGCAGACCCGTTTTACTACCCCTTACGTTCAGCATATTGTGTAAAGGGTGAGACGGTAGCTCTGAGCCCCAGGGAACACCATAAGCACTCATTGCAGAGCGAAGACGCAAATAAAAAAGTACCTGATTAATTATATCGTAATTGTAGGTCATGAAATGAACAAAGGTAGTTGTCTTTGGTAATATCCGCTAAAGTGTGAATCCCTAAATTAGACCATTGAGGAAAAATGAAAGGGCGACTGCCAGATAGAAGTGCAGCATTGTAAAAAATGGGAGAATGCGAATACCACTTTGTTCCAATTTTAATATGTCTTTCGACCAATCGCCTCACTGTGATCAAGTAAGAGACTGTAGGACCAAATCGTAATGTACATTGCTTCATGGAAATGTTAGAATAAACCAGGTCTTGTAATCTGTGAGGAAAGACGGAGTTTTCTTCCAGTTGTCGCCATGAGACAGGAGCATCAGCCTCAAACCAAACTGTGAGCGGGCGCAATACAAATGACCAAAAATAAAGTTTAAAATCTGGTAAAGATAATCCTCCTGATGATTTTTCACGATGTAGTACATGAAATTTGATACGTGGCTGTTTCCCCTCCACAAAAATTTAAAAATTAAGGAGTGCAATATAGTCCCCAGGCTCATGTGATCTAAGACAGACCAAAGATAATCCCACTCCACCCGGTCAAAAGCCTTTTCAGCATCTAAAGACAAAATCGCACATGAAGTTTTATTATCCTTGGCGGCATGAATAATATGAAGGAGACGACGAACGTTATCTGTTGCCAATCGGGACTTAATAAATCCTGTTTGATCGTGATGAATTAGTTTAGTCATGTAGGTCTCAAGTCTACGTGCGAGCACCTTGGCATACAATTTAATTTCAGAATTTATTAAGGACAGGGGGCGATAACTGGAACAAAGAGATAAGTAATAATAATAGTAATAAATAAGTAATAATGAAATAATAGCGGAGTTAACATCTCTGCTGAAGGAGCCCAACTCCAAGGCTGTCTGCATCATTTCCAATAGTAATGATAGTAATGGTCCTAGCTGATCCCAGAAAGCGAGAAAAAACTCAGGGGGAAGACCATCAAACCCGGGCACCTTGCCCGTATTCATACTTTGCAATGCCTCTTTTAACTCTATCAAAGAGATCGGAGCGCCTAAATCCGCTGATTCGCCATCAGAGAGACGTGGTAACTGGAGACCTGCAAGAAATTGTTTACATTTGTCAAATGAGATATCTGAAGTATACAGTTTCGAATAGAATGAGCGAAATTCACAGTTAATCAAAGTCGGATCAGAAACTATATCACCTCTCGTATTTTTAATAGAGGAACTATTAGCAAAGGTTTCATTATTGCGAAGCCTTAACGCAAGGAGGTGACTCGGTCTGCTGCCATGGAAATAATAGTTTTGTCTCGCCCTATGGACAAAAAAAAACTCTGCACGCCGTCTAAGCAATATATTTAGGTCCTTGCTAGTAATATCCAATTCGAGTGCAACGGCTTCAGAGAACAAGCTTTTTAGCGTGCGCTCCAGAAGGGCAAGCTTGGATTCAAGCTCTTTAATTTTGCACAAACGGGATTTATTAAGATTAGAGGTGAATAATGTTCGCTTAACGTACCCGCTAGGAGTGCGTTGATCCATTCTTTTTTCTGGTTTTGCTCTTCGCTGTCTAGCTACGTTTTTTTCTTAATTTTGTCAGCCTTTACATTAAACCCACCCTCCCTTACCATTGTACCAATCATAAAGGGTATGTCTTCTGGTAGAAAATATTCACACGATTTAATTGGTTAATTTGTCGCGCTTAAACAGTGAGTGTGTAAACATTGGACAGTTGACTTGCTCATTTTAATTTATTTCAGTGGCATAAATGCACGTTACATGACATGTCGTCGGGGGCCCCCTGGTGGCCTGAGGCCCCTGGGCAACTGCCCCAGTTGCCCGTTCGGTAATCCGGCCATGGTATTCAGACAACATTTCTGAAAGGCACTGAGGAGCTGGGCTATGAAGGATCTGAACAGCACAACAAGATCTTCAAATCAATCGTGCTTTGGGAAAATGGAAAAGTATTATGTTAAATACAAAAGAACATAACCATCGTCTTAAAATACAATTTGTGATTCTTAAAATGACTCTGATGAATGATTGGAGTGTGAGCCTCCTTATAACATCTCAACATGTTCCTCTGTGAAAGGACTCTAAAGTCAATGGAGATTCAAGGAAGCTTTGGGCATGTTTAGACTGCATATGTTATTATATAAGTACATGTATATAGTGGGATAGATCTCAGCCTTGTATACAATACAAACAGGATTGGATTGTGCAGATTTGCTGCTCTGTTCAGTAGAATGTCTTTGTCCACAAGTATCAGCGCTTTAATTAGTGAGCACTGTTTCTAGTTTTATATAAAATGTCAGTACATTCAAAATTAGCATGTATAGCATGTTCAGCTATTTCTGTATCCTTGCCCATCTCTCCCTTCCTCTACCTCTCTTTATCCATCTCTTTCACTTCCCTCTCATCTATCTCTCTTGCTCAGCTCCTCTCCTCCCTTCCTCCCCCTGTCAAACTCAAAATGACTTTATTCGCATGACAAGGTTTGCAAAAAGTACTGCCAAAGCTAGTGCATCCAATACATTGCAATACTCCTCACTATAAGAGCACAGTAGATGCACTGGGTGGCTGCATGAGGTGGCTGCAGGATATAATGTATTGTGCAGCTATTTCTGTTGCTTCTGCTCTAGACAGGAGGCTGGACACCTGAGAGCCGTGAGCAACCGTGTGACCTCACAGCTAAGGGGTGTGGTGCACAATGACATCACATACCATGACATCATAGTGAAGTCAGAAAAATCAGTTTTCATGAAAAGAACAGATGCAAGAGAACAGAAGAGTTTATCTACTGATACTATACACTGTGATTTGAGAAATGGTCTGACCTTCACAGGACTGATTCTATTGACAGTGCTATGACAGGTGTATCAGTCCCATAGTGTACACCCTATTGATAGTGCTATGGCAGGTGAATGAGTTCCATGGTGGCCCTACATTCTTATTGCAGTGAGACAGAGAGACTGACGATTTCACAACAACAAACTAAACTTCCCTGTGTTTTTGATTTCCAGTAGTTCTATAAAGGTCTAAGAGGGGTTTGTATTGAGGCCAGGTTTAGAAAAGCATTGAGGTAATCCACGCAGACGTCCAATTCAAAACTTGCACCAGACCAGATTAAAAGATGTCATCAGTATAACGTGTTGTGATTAAACATGGTGCTGTTCTGAAAATCCATTAAAAGATTGGCATAATCCGGGGCAAAATAAGCACCCATGGCTGTGCCCTGTACCTGCAAATAAAACTTCTTTAAATAAAAATAAAAATGATCATGTAAAAAACAAATTCTAGTGAGAACAATGTGCGCCATATCAAGCAATCAAACTGTGGTTAGTTTATCTAAAAAGATCCTCAATGCATTTAAGCCATCTGCATGTGGGATATTGATGTACGATCACAACATCAGGGGAAATAAGGATAACATTCTGATTTTGTAACATCATTTTAGAAAGTTGTTTTATGAACGCACCTGTATCCCTTAGATGTGAGGGTAACCCCACCACTAGTGGTCTGAGATACAAATCAATGTAATTTGAGAGAGGTTCAATGAGAGAACCAAGACCAGAAACTATGGGACGACCTGGTGAATTATCAAGTGATTTATGGAGCTCAGGCAGCACATATAGTACAGGCTTAACAGGAGAGTTACTCTTCAGATACAGATGTGCATTATCAGACATGCAGCCAGATTCCAATGCAGATTGTGTAAAACCATCTCTTTCTGATTTAAAACCTTGATTCCTCATGAAGTGTGATCCTGGGCTGGAATCTCAATTTGTGCTTTTGCTATCTCTGTTGTAATGACACGGAGACAGGGATGAGTTTCACAAGAAAAAAACTTACCTGAGTTTCTGAATTCCAGCTATATAAAGCTCTAAGAGGCAGGGTTTTGTACCAAGTTTTGATAAACAGGATTAGCAGAAACTTGTTTGCTACCATTGATCATTCACTGAGATCTCTCGTGTTTTTATTTTTATTTTTTTTTATGTTACACCATTTATTCAACGTTTCAAATTATTACCGTTTGACTCATAAAATGATAGTGTTTTATAAATAGGTTGTTTTATAAGTAAGGTTATAAACAAAACTCTGAAGCTACTACAAATTCTTAAAAAATGCAGCTCTTTGCAATACATAAATAAATAAACAATGAAGCCCTTTGCAAAGCACAGATATTTTGTTCATCCTTTTACACTTTTGTTATCTTCATGTTTGGTGATCGCATAACCAATTACTTTAAGCTTAGAAAGCAATTCTTTTCACTTGGCACTTTACCTGGTCCCATTGGTAATGTAGGGCCCTGCTCACTCAACCTTAAGGACTGTTCCAAGCACTGTTTTATTAAAGACTGTTGATTAAAATACTATTTTGGTGGGATAAAATCACGTTTTTTTAGAGGATGATTTTTTTAAAGCACAGTTTAACTGTAATAATACTTATAATGAGGTTTTAAATTAAAAACAAAATTATAATTGTAAATATAATAACAAGAACAAGCTTGTTTCCATGTTTAGACTGTCCATTTCTCCTGATTTATCACAGTGTTAACAATGTGTTTGACTGCTGTGTTAGAGTGTCTAGTTCTGTACAGAAATATAAGAATGATGGAACTCCAGCCATTGGAATAGTTATTATTATTTCTTAGCAGACACCCTTATCCAGGGCAACTTACAATTGTTACAATATATCACATTATTTGTACATACAATTAACCATTTATACAGTTAGGTAAAGTACCTTGCTCAAGGGTACAGCAGCAGTGTCCCCCACCTGGGATTGAACCCACGACCCTCCGGTCAAGAGTCCAGAGCCCTAACCACTACTCCACACTGCTGCTGTTGCGTCGATATCCTCGATTCACCATGAAGTGTGATCCTGGGCTGGAATCACAATACGTGCTGCTGCTGTTTCTGTTGAAATGACACAGAGACAGGGATGGGTTACAAGAAACAAAACTTACCTGTGTTTCTGAATTCCATTAGTTATATAAAGATCTAAGAGGTGAGGTTTGGGACTGAGGTTTTGATAAACAGGTTCAGCAGAAACTGAGATGTTTGCTCCATTTACCATTCACTGAGATCTCTCGTGCTCTATGAACATATGAAAACATCACTTGGAGAGTGTTTATACTTGTGTTAACTCTTTATACAAGCCCCTTCTTATTAAAATATTGTCTCTGTGTTTCAGCCACTAGAGCAGAATCTCATCCAGGGAATTCTGTGGCTCTTCTGTCCAGTTTATAAGAGTCCGATCGAGGAGCAGTGCAGTGATGTTAATACAATACTAAGAGAAAGGGGAACAGATATCACATTTAAAATGCTGGCCTCGTGATTTTAAAACATTTTCTTCTGCCTTTATCTCAATTTAACATAGCATTCTGTACATATAGATTCATTATTAGCATTTAAAAGCAATGCAATATCTTACAGTAATATGTCTGCTTTTCCTACCCCCACCCGCTGTCTGTCTGTGTTTACCTGCTGTGTGTTTATTCCCTCCCCGCTGTATTCCGCCGCTGTTTTGTGTATCTTTTGTGTGTGTATTCCCGTGTGTAATGTAACCCGACTGCCTGTTTTTAGGGATGGGGAGTCGATCCCTATTTCCCTAGATCCATGTCTCTTTTATACAGCTGTGATCTGTGCCTCTTTTATGCAGCTGTGATCTGTGCCTCTTTTATACAGCTATGATCTGTGCCTCTTTTATACAGCTGTGATCTGTGCCTCTTTTATACAGTTGTGATCTGTGCCTGTTTTATACAGCTGTGATCTGTGCCTCTTTTATACAGATGTGATCTGTGCCTCTTTTATACAGCTGTGATCCATGCTTCATTTATGCAGCTGTGATCCATGCCTCTTTTATACAGCTGTGATCTGTGCCTCTTTTATACAGCTGTGATCTGTGCCTCTTTTATGCAGCTGTGATCTATGCCTCTTTTATACAGCTGTGATCTGTGCCTCTGTTATACAGCTGTGATCCATGTCTCTTTTATACAGCTGTGATCCATGCCTCTTTTATACAGATGTGATCCATGCCTATTTTATACAGCTGTGATCTGTGCCTCTTTTATACAGCTGTGATCTGTGCCTCTTTTATACAGCTGTGATCTGTGCCTCTTTTATGCAGCTGTGATCTGTGCCTCTTTTATACAGCTGTGATCCGTGCCTGTTTTATACAGCTGTGATCTGTGCCTCTTTTATACAGATGTGATCTGTGCCTCTTTTATACAGCTGTGATCCATGCTTCATTTATGCAGCTGTGATCCATGCCACTTTTATACAGCTGTGATCTGTGCCTCTTTTATACAGCTGTGATCTGTGCCTCTTTTATGCAGCTGTGATCTATGCATCTTTTATACAGCTGTGATCTGTGCCTCTTTTATACAGCTGTGATCCATGCCTCTTTTATACAGCTGTGATCCATGCCTCTTTTATACAGATGTGATCCATGCCTATTTTATACAGCTGTGATCTATGCCTCTTTTATAGAGCTGTGATCTGTGCCTCTTTTATACAGCTGTGATCTGTGCCTCTTTTATACAGCTGTGATCTGTGCCTCTTTTATGCAGCTGTGATCTGTGCCTCTTTTATACAGCTCTGATCCGTGCCTCTTTTATACAGCTGTGATCCATGCCTCTTTTATACAGCTGTGATCCATGCCTCTTTTACAGTCTGCAAGTGAAGTGATTTGGCAGGGAAGGTAATTACTCCTTCCCTGCCGACCTAAAACACCCATGCACACCAAACATTGATACATTTTAAATAATAATAACATGACACAAATGCAAAACAATACATAAGAACATTGGAACATAAGAAAGTTTACAAACGAGAGGAGGTCATTCAGCCCATCTTGCTCATTTGGTTTTATAAACATAAGGGCAGTATGTACCCCGTCACACATGTATATCTCTGCACGCGGTGAAGTCTGTGTCAACAACTGTTTCCAAGTATCAGGGGTTGAGATAAGTGTGAGTGGTGTAATGAATAAATAAACAGTCCCGAAACAATGCTTCCCAATAATGTCTGTGTTTTATTTATTTAAAACAAAGAAACCACCCCTTTACCAACTATGGTATCGGGGAGAACACGGCTGGCTTGCAGTCCAAACAAAAACAAACAAAAGAAACCAAAACAATCCACGATAATCTCCACACGTCCTGTGCTCCTTAATCCGTGTGGGGGAGGTTGTGCTGGTGTTTGTGAAGTGAAGGTAGTGCTCCGGTGGTTCAGGCTGGTTCTGTGGCTGCAGCCCCTCGCTCCTACTCCTCCTCTGTAAACACACAACAAAACAGCATGTGATATAAAACAACAAAGAGCTCCGGCTGGTTGCTCAGCTTCTCAGCGCAAGGCGATGTACTGACGTAGCTGTTTCCCCTTTGTACCCACAAAACTCCTCCCTGCAATCAACCTGTCGCCATGGTTTCTCCAATAGAGGGCCGTCCCGCAGCTGATTGCAATGGAGTTGTTCCGAGCACTTGCAACTACGCGCTCCCCCTAATATGGTCACCTTACGGTTTCCACCTACCATCAAGGTGGTCCATCTAGGAGGCAGCATACCACCGTCCTTACATAGCGTCCTTTCTGATCAGGAGAGAGATTTGCAACATTGATCCTTTCTCTCTCTATCACAGGGGTTCATTAATAAATTGACACAATAATTGGTTTGATTAAAGGTATGTGTATTGGTTTGGGTTGCTTGTGTATTATGGTTTGTTGTGCACCACTAATTTAATTCTTTTTTATTATTACATATGTGACATTAAATGTTGTCTTTTGCATTTTGACACTGGGTTAACGAGGGACAATTGGAATGCACTTGAGGCTTCAAAGGAACCAGCCACCATCAAACACCTCCAGGTGCAGCATTCCAGCATACCTGTATTTGCCCCGTCTATACAGTGGCTATAGAAAGTTTACACCCCTTGAACTTTTTACACATTTTGTTGTGTCAGTGCCACAGAGTTTCATGCATTTAAATGAGGATTTTTTCCACTTATGTACACATCATACTCCACACTGTTAAGGGGAAAAGTTTTTCATTGAGAAAACAATTATTATTTTTAAAAATATAAAACTGAAAGACCATAACTGGATAAGTCTCCACCCCACTGAGTTAATACTTGGTGGAAGCACCTTTGGCAGCAATTACATCTGTGAGTCTGTTGGGATAGGTCTCTACCAACTTTGTGTCACGGGTAGGGTGACCTGAGATAACCTAGCTAGTGTACCTATGTAGCTGACGACTACGCCACATTGCTTTTGTTAAGGCAAGGACCTTAGTAACCGAATAGTTATTTTGTTCCCCCGTGTAGGTTCTTTGTTCCCTGGGTTCCCACACACACACAATGGAATGCCGTCTGGTAAAACAAATGTTATTGTTCTCAACAGGGTAAAAATTGTTAAAACCAAACCACACAGTAATAGAAAAAAGAAAAAAGTTCATGCACATGGACAATTACTGTTTGACAAAGCAAACAAGGAAAAATAAATAGTCCAAGGGATAGACCCCACACTCCCGGGGCTTCCCCCCGACTCCCTCGGTCCGCTTCTGTTTCCTCCCAATAATGCGGGAACCACCACCCCCTGCTGGATCTCTTCACTGCCAATCAGCTGCCACCTCTAACAGGAGAGCGGGGCAAAGAAAAGGGGCCATCAGGAACTGACACACAGGTAAGTAAACTACACCTTCCACCCGAAAGTTCTGGTCACTTCCCTTCGACCGGTCTCTAGCCCTGCGTTTCTCTCCTCTCTCTCGTCACGCTCCCTGGACCTTGTCCCGATTCCGTGTGCTGCCACTGGACCCGACCTGAAAGCTGGACTCCAGACCTAAAGGCAAGGTAGGTAAACCATTGGAGGCCTCAAGCACGCTCTGACGGGGGTGCAAGGGGCCAACCAGTACAGGTAAGCAGTATAGACAAAACAGTTAACACGGAACTTGACGATTGATTGTCCTTTCCCCTCTTCCAGAGATCAAGGAAAACGATGTTTGTAAAATCCTTGAATGGAAGAATTATTGTCACCAAATTCACAGAGAGAAAAAAAAACAACAAAACAAGTAAAAAAAATACAACCAACCACTCTGCATTGTCCCGACACAACAAAAGAAACAAGAAAATACTCCAAACCCGTTCCTAAATGTTGTTCCAGTGCTAGTCCGTCCCCTCAACAAAGTTCTTGTGCCAAATAGTCATTTCCCAAAATATTCAAAAACAATAAATCTTCCACAGTATATTTTCCCCAAGGCTGCGCGCTCTGCCTGCACACACTCCTGCTGGTTCTGTCTTCCGTGTTCCTCTTCTGCTCTCAAATCCAGCCCTTTATATAGTCCTGCCTATATTTGACTAATATTTGACCATTCTTATTTACAAAACTGTTCAAGCTCTGTCAAGTTCCTTGGGGAGCATTGATGGACAGCAATCTTCAAGTCATTCCACAAATTTTCAGTAGGATTTAGGTCGGGGTTCTGACTGGGCCACTCAAGGACATTTACCTTTTTTTTCCTTAGCCACTCCAGTGTATCTTTGGCTGTGTGCCCCAGTCCCTGCCCATGAGAAACATCCCCATAACATGATGCTGCCACCACCATGCTTCACAGTAGGGATGGTGTTCTTTGGGTGATGCGCTGTGTTGGGTTTGCACCAAACATAACACTTTGCATTTAGGTCAAAAATTTCCATTTTAGTTTCGTCAGACCACAAAACTTTTGCCACATGGCTACAGAATCTCCTGAGTGTTTTTTTTGCATACTTCAAACAGGATTCAAGGTGGGCTTTCTTGAGTAATGGCTTCCTTCTTGCCACCCTACCATACAGGCCAGATTTGTGGAGTGCTTGGGATATTGTTGTCACATGCACACTTTGACCAGTCTTGGTCATAAAAGCCTGTAGCTCTTGCAAAGTTGCAATTGGTCTCTTGGTAGCCTCTCTGATCAGTCTCCTTCTTGCTTGGTCATCTAGTTTGGAGGGCTGGCCTGATCTAGGCAGGGTCTTGGTGGTACCATACACCTTCCACTTCTTAATAATCATCTTGACCGTGCTCCAAGGGATATTCAAGGCCTTTTATATTTTTTTATACCCATCCCCTGATCTGTGCCTTTCAACAACTTTGTCCCGGAGTTCTTTTGAAAGCGCCTTGGTGCTCATGGTTGAGTCTTTGCTTTGAAATGCACTACCCAGCAGAGGGAACCTACAGGAACTGCTGAATTTATCCTGAAATCATGTGAATCACTACAATTTAACACAGGTGGAGACCACTTAACTTGGTGTGTGATTTTGAAGGCGATTGGTTACGCCTGAGCTAATTTAGGAAAATAGTTTTTATTTTTTGTTATAATCCAGGTCTGGTGACCAAATAATAAACTTCAGTTATACACAGCGATGCATAAAACACAAAGAACAGTAAAAGGGATTGCAGCTCTAAACAATAAACACAGTATCTCTCCCACAACATACACCATGTGCTGTTCGGGTTCAGTGCTGTCCCTTAGCGACAGCTCCAGAATGTGTTAGCCATCTATAAACATACAAGTAACAATTATAGACAAGACAAACAAAACAAACACTCACAATACTCTTAATGTACAGTGCATGGGTTTCCGGGTCTACTTCAACACCAAAAACGAAGAAAAAGATTTACAATTCTCCGGCCCCTTTATACTGTCACACATGACCCCTTGGTAAGTGATTGCAGCTGTCTCTATGGCTTGCAGCTGCTACATCGTTTACCTTCCGGGTCAATACATTCCTGCAACTGAGTCTCGCCTTCTTCCAGGCTGACCGACTTCCCGACCCAGGAAATGAACTGTCTGGCCAACCTCTCCAAAGCCTTTCCCTTTCGCTACTTAGCGCCCTCACAAGTCGGGAGGGAGATTTACAACCAGAACTCATTATATTTCTGTCACAATTACCAATTAAATGTTACCTCAAGCTTAATGAACAAATAAAACGGTAATTTGTATCGGTACTTTGTAACGGTAATTTGTAACGGTAATTTGCCTTGCCTGTGGGGAGTTCGGGCACCCAGTGGTGCGCTGCCCCTACCAAGAGGGAGAGGAGGAACTGGCCCAGGAGAGGAAGGTGAGGAGGAGGCAGAGAAGGGGAAAGGGGAAGAGGAAGGCGGAGTGTCCACCGCCCAAGTCTCCACCAGCAGAGGAAGAATGCCTGCTGGTTTTGCCTCCACAGCCTGAGTGGGAGGAGCCCGAACGTCCTACGCCTGAGTGGGAGGAGCCCGAACGTCCTACGCCTGAGTGGGAGGAGCTCG